>WBMW01002529.1:139362-349845 GCA_013396635.1 Penelope pileata | reverse complement strand
CCCATCCACTCGTTGGCATGGGACTGCCAGCCCCTCCGTGCTGAGAAAACGCTGAATTTGTGAGGGGCAAACTTTCTTTTTGGTCTTTTTTTGGGGGGTGGAGGTGCCCCGGAGCTCATCAGGAGGACAACGCAGAGCCTCTGGAGATGTTTGCAGCCCCACTGGTGCTTGTGGTGCTGGGGAGAACGTGGGTAGCACAGTGGGAGCTGNTCCGCGGGGACCCCGCAGCGCTGCCCGGAGCCCCCCGGGCGGGCAGAGCTCCGCCGCCCACCCCGAGCCCGTCCCGGCTCACCGGCGCGGAGCGGAGCGGCGAGGCGAGGCGAGGCGAGGCCGGCAGCCGCCCATGCACGGCGGCAGAGGGGCAGAGCCCGCAGCTCCGTCAGCGCGCCCGCATCCTCCCGGCCCNAGAGCCTCTGGAGATGTTTGCAGCCCCACTGGTGCTTGTGGTGCTGGGGAGAACGTGGGTAGCACAGTGGGAGCTGGGGATGGGGGACAGTGGTGGGGGTGGGGACCTGGGAGAGCTGTGAAATGGGGCACAATCCCCCCGCTGCTGTGCATCCCCCTGGGCAGTGGCCCGAGTGCAGGTACCAGGACCCACATTTGTCCCTTCGCATACCCGGAGCTGTGGGTTCAGCCTGTGGAGATGTTGGGGTCCCCCCTTTGCTTGGCCCAGGGGCTGTGCAGTTCCAAGGAGGGACAGAAGCAGGGGAAGAGGAGATGTGCAGCCTCAGCCTCCACTGCTTGGGGTACGGAGCGCTGGGCTGTCAGGGAGCACAGAGCTCGGCCTCCAGCTTGGGGTGAGTCACGTTTCCAGAGCTGAGACACCCACCCATAGAGCCACCCTGGGGGCTGCCCTCCTTTGGAGCCACTCTGGAGCTGTGGGTGGTAACACACCGCTTTCTACACTCTCCTTTTACAAGTGTATATAAAAGACAGCTATCAGGGTAAATGCAGATGTGTGATATACAGGTTTTGGTGTATAAAGACCTAGTGTGCTGAGGACGAACGCGGCTGTGGCAATGGGGTGGCCGTTTGCTTGTGGCAGTTTTGTTCCCAGGCTCATAATCGTGATTTATTCCCGTCTGAGGCCGGAACAGCTCTGAGGTCAGGCTTACAGGGTGATGCTGAAACTGACCTCTCAGTAACACAGGGAATGGCAGGAAGGGTTCAGGAACCTGTGCACCTCACTAGGCACGTGGTGCCGGCAGCTCCGGGGATGTGGTGTGATCCCATGGGGCTGTGCAGGCTCTGCTGGGTGAACCTGCTGCTGCTGCTCTCCGTGTCTAATGGCACCAAAACCTTGCAGGAAGGTTTCTATGAACAGTACAGGACCATTCCCTCCGCTTCTGTTTCTCTTCACTCCCCACGCGCTGGTTCCCCTGTGCTCTTTTTCCAGAGTTTGTTTCTCTGACCTGATGTGCCCCATCAAAGCGATGGTGCCTGTGCTTCATCTTGCAAAAGGCATGAAGAGACCAGGGGCAGGGAGTGTCCACTGTGGGTGAAGGAATGTGGCCTTTCATTCTCACACAATCCCTTGTGACATGGTCCATGCCGCTGTTGGCTCAAGACGTGTCCATGTCAGCTGGTAGAAATGCTGGGATGAAGCAGTCAGCATTGCCTCAGCCACCTGGTGCTCCCCGGAGGGCTGAGCGGTGCGTGCAACATTTGAGGCCCTCGGTGGGATATTCCCTTCACCCCATTGATCTGCTGAGACACTACTTAGGGAGGCAGCAGGTGCAGATGGGATGTCCCCGTGCTGGTGGCTCCTGGAGCCCACCACAGCTTCTAAAGTGTGCTGGAGGGGGGAGGTCCTCCGGCTGATGAGTTGTGGACTTGCTGCAGAAGTTATCTGATCACTGCAAGGATGGAGTTTAATTGCATGGCTCATTATGTCTGGAGACCCCAATGTCTTGGATAGGGGCCTTCACTAAGTAAATGTCCTGGCAATACTCTTGGCTCCAAGAGGAGAGTTTTATATTCACAGAGCCAAAGCAAGACGGGGGTGGGAAGGGCACTCAGCCCACGCACTTTGAGACAACAACCCATGACCCAGTGGCTCGGGACGCCGTGCAGGTGCTGGGGCCCTGGGGCAGGTGCCACCTCTGCTCTCCTGGGAGGAGAGCACGTGTGAGCCCACGATGCCAGCCCGGCTGCCTCAGAGGAGCCTTTGCCTTGGGTCTCTGCCAAAATCTGCTGTTATAATGGCCAAAGGCACCCAGGTTAGGCAGGCAATTTCCACAGTGTGAGCATCTACAGCAGCACTTGCACATGTATGTGTTCACCTTGATTGCCCATAGAGCTGTGGGACAAAGCAAAGGTTGTCCAAGGGCACCTGTCCCATTTTGGTCTGCCCTCCTCATGGTGATCCACGGGGTGAGCCCCAGAGCAGGTCATGCAGATGGTATAAACACTGCCCAAAGCCTTGGTAGGCATAGCCTCCCCTGCTGTCTCTTTGTGTTTCTCATCTTGACATGGAAGTAGCTGCTTCCCAAGCAGCAGAGCTCAATTCATGATTTGGAAGTCGAGTGTAAGGGGAGTGGAGCCCAAACTGACCATCTGAAAATGACTCTGCCCATCTACCTAAGGCAAATTTCAGATAAAGCAGTACTTCTCTGTAATGAAGGAGCATTGCTGGGAGATGTGATGGGAAAGTTGAGTCACAGCCTGCAACAGTTTTGGAATAGAAATTATAGCTTTTAACATCTGGGCTCTGACTATAGGATTATTTTCTGTCTTTAATTGTTTGCCTTCCATATCATCACAGGCTGCTTTTTCAGGCCAATTACTTTAATTGCTGTGACAAAACAAGCCAAATCCAGGTTTGCAACAAAATTGGTCTTTTTTTTCCCAAATAAAGCCCTGAGTGATATTAATCTGCTGTTGGTCACCAAGCCCCACTACTTAAAACTGTTTTCTCCCTTATTGCTGATACTAACAAATTAACACTAATAATTACAAACAGTAATTAGTAACAGGATTGGGCTGCACACAAAGCCCAGACAAAACTCTGCTGTGAGGAACATGACCTCAGCTACACGATATCTGCAGAGGGCAAAGCCAGGGCCGCACTGGGTGCTGCTTCGGGTTGGACTCAATGATCCCTATGGGTCCCTTCCAGCTCTTCTATGATCTATTCTATGATATTCTATGATTCAATGATTCTTCGATTCTTTGATTCTCTGATTCAACACCATGGGCCGTTGCTGCAAAGATGCTGAGCCACAGCCCTCCAGGGTCTCTCTGCACACCCCAGTTTCACATGTCCATTGCATCACGCTTTGCTTGCAGGTGGCATGGAGGAGCTGTGCCTTGAAAGAGCCACATCCTGGGGACACTTGGGTTCCCATGTCCCCTTGATGGCTGCAGGTCCCTGTCACCTACCTCCTCTCACCCATTCCCCCTTGGAGTTGGGTGTCAGTGCTTGTTATTGGGGTGCTGATCTGTGCCTGACACCCTGCTGGTGTGAGGCTCCTGTGGCTCAGGGAGTACAGCACACGGATGTAGCAAGAAGAGAGAGAAGTGCCTGGATTAATCAGCGAGAGGTGCAGCTATCAGCTTGTTTCTTCGCGCCGTGCATGCTGCTTTTTCTCATGCCCAAACCAGACAAGGCACCAGCTGAGCTGTGCCATCTTTTTTCTATGGATTAAAAGAGAACAATTTCTTTTGCTTCTATTGCAGGGTAGTCAGAGACAAGGACAGTCATGCTGGCAGCTGAAGTGAAGGAACGGGAGAAACACGCACAACGCCAGGCCTTACCAACCTGGTGAATTTACTGTTGTGAATCTGATCTTTCTTCTGCCTTCCCTCTCCTCCCCGTGGATGGCTGCCGCCCCTCCTGAGCAGCTCTTGTTCTGAATCGTGAGATGTCGCACCTCCCTGTTAGACGTGGAGGTCACCTTGTAAGTGCTCCGAGACTGTTAATCATCCCAGGCACAGGACTGATGGAAAGTGCTCAGTCCTACAATTTTCTGATTGCATTTGGCTGAGTAATGTTTCGCAGAAACGGAGGAGATAAAAATTTCCAATTCATTTGCAAATATTTCATTACTTTAAAGGGCATTTGTTGGTGAAGCATCTTGCAGTACGTGAAGTCCTGTTGGTTGAACACCCTGAAGGAAAACCCAGGCACCAGCAGAAGGGATTAATTCCTGCCTGGTGCCAAGGTGTTGTGTTGTGTTGGAACACCTGGTCATGGCATGGTGCTGCTTGAATTGGAGTGGTGTACAGCCCGTAGGTGGCTGTGTGCAGCTGCACGGGGTGTTCATGGCATCCCTTATACCGTAACAAGGACCTCCATGTAATACCAAATGTTCATTCAGATTCTTATGCTTAATGCTGCTGTGAGATACTATGCGTTATGGTAGCGGCTTCATTTCTTTCTCCAAATTTCGTCCCTTCTGGTGTCTGAGCAATGTTTTACCCCTGGGAATCGCTGCACAACCAGGTGAGGTCTATAGGACAGGGCTCCCCTCGAGCAGCCCAGCTCTCTGGCAGGCTGTGGCTCTCACGATGGTTGCCATGGTGGTAGCGAGACAATTAGAACGGCTTTGCAACCAGCTGAAGGTACTGTCTGTTTCCTGGATACCATACATCCCAATCAATCTCAGCTCTGACAGACCTTGGAGAAGAGCCAGGTCCAATGACAGCAGTTGGTGACGTTTAGTATTTTTTTTCCTTCTTCAGCCCTCTAAGGTTAGCATTCCCGCATGGGTTTGAAGCTCCAGTTCAAGGTAAAAAACCCTCATCCTTTCTGGATTTGGTATTTTTCATTCTGCATCCTTCAATTCGGGTGACGCAGCACAAAAATGCAGAAAGTTGTCAACACTTTCCTGATCTCTTGACCTGCAAGTAGCTGAATGGGCTCCATTGCGCTGAGTGATGTGGGCGCTGCCCTTTAGCTCAGCACAGGGAGTGAGGGATTTCTTTGTTACACTCCTCCTAACAGGCTGTGTGCTCCCCCTGCCAGGCCATTCCCCGTGGGTGGTGGGGGCTGGAAGCAATATGTTGGAAGTCACACTGTATCCCAACAGCTTGGGACTCAGAGCTGTCAAGCAGTGGCTCATTGTTAGTACAACTTCTTCCAGAACGCCAGGAAAAGAAAAGATGGCTTAAGACTTTTTATGACCCGCTGACACATGAGTTTGGTAGGAATCTGACTGCCTGTGAAAGGAACAGGCAGAGGAACAGCTGAAGGCTTCAGAGGGCTACTGCTGCTGCTGCTGGTTATTGAGTTGTTGGTCCCTACAGCTAGTGATGTGAGCTGAGGGGTTCTTCACCATCCGTCTGGTTCCTCCAGCAGACTTCCATGGATCTACTTCCTACTATAGGTGCTCTCCTGTGCCAGGTTATCCAGCGTGCAAACAGATGTCTTGCTTTTTCTGAAAGCTTCTTGTACCTTCCCCATGATTCGAGAAGCATTGAATTCACTCAACCACCCTACATCATTTGCTTTAGATGATCAGACAATGGACAAGTCTCCCAAATTTCTGACGTGCCCATGTGTTTACCAGCTCTTTGCTCTCTGGGTTTACCTGATCCATGCAGCTGGAGGAGCCTGCAGCAGCCTCCACCTCGCAGGAAACCAGCTACTTCCAAGAGTTCCTCAGTGACCAAAAAGAACGACTTGGAAAAGACCTTATTTTCTACAAACATGAGATGTAACAATGTGGATGGGAAGTTATGGGTTTGTTTAAAGGCTCTGTTTGAAGATATTTTTTCCACAACTCCTCCTTGACACCAATCAGTCTTCCTGGCTGCTCATTTTCAATGATTTTGCTTCAAAATCTGTTTAGAAGCTTAAGCTCTAATGAAGGACAATAATTACCCAAGTAACAATGAACTTAACGAACCACCCGAGGAGTCAGAATGATTTACAGCTTTCAAAGGAGCTGGTGCTGTCTTGCCTTTTGTCTTTCTACTTAATGCCTCTCTAATATTCTTCTCTGGACACAATGACTTTCTGAACTGTTTTTTTCTCCTTTATTTTTTTCATAAATAGAATGCAGAATCCCTCCGCCACCTAATTCTCTGCATACAAAGGAAGATTTAATATCCTCTCAATGACTATAAAGCACAAACCTACCAGATGGCAAATTTAGATGCTCAAGGGGGATACAGGCTGCTTTTCTTGGAGAAACGTTTGAATGTGGTTTTGAAAGAGAGAGTCCGTGGATGTATTAATCTTTTCCATAGCGGAGTGCTGTGATATAACTCAGGAGAGGTGCAAGAAGGAGGAAATACAGCTCATGGCCCAACAGAGGAAACAAATGGAGCTATGCACGAAACCGTTTCACTGATTTCTTAGTTCTCTCCGAGAAACACGTTAACTATGACCTTGAGCATCTCTCCAGAAATGCTGAGGGGTAGCATTTGCATCCTTAGCATAACTTTAAAAACACAGGAAAGGAAAGATTTAAGGAAGTTACTGTCTCCAAAGGCTACTTCTCCACATTTACACCATGGATGTTATTTACATGTATTCAGAGTTCTTCAGGAAGAAACTGTTCTGCTTCATTTTCTTCTAATTTCTCCTATGCCAGAAGTCAACTTGCTAACAAGATTAATTGATAAAAAGGAGGACTTCTTTGAGAACAAATGTTTTGAATCTCAGTTATTTTCCAAGTCTTTGGCTGAATAATTCATCTGACGCATAACTGAATAATTTTGCTTCATAGATTATCTGAGAAGAGATCACAATATTTACATATGGACCTATTGTTCAGACTTATTGGCTAAATAATTTATTGGAATAATCTGTGCTCTGTGTCTTATTTGTGGCCAGTTCCTTGGGAGATGTTGATATTCTGATGCTGTGATATGTTTCTGTTCCCAAGTGGGTGAGTGTAACTTTCTGGAACTATTTCGTGATGTAAGTGGTTGTTATTATGAGTTTGAAATGTGTTTTCATGCTGAATTCACACTTGGTGAGTATTCCTACCAGAAAATGTGTTCCCTAGGATAGCTGTAGAAAGCAAACACAAAAAAGGAAGGAACACAGTCAAAGCAAATCCATAAAAAGACTCAGATGAACAGAAATGTGTTTGCAGGACATGCTTATCCCTGTTGTGATGCAATGTGAAAAAGGAGAAGACCTCAAATTTTCTGAAGTAGAAATCTCTGTATGCCAACCAGCTACATAATCCTGCATGGGCAACTTGGAAGGCCATCAGCTGCTAGACCTGATACCAAACAAATACGACCCACAGTTGTTTGTGTTCCTTTGGGGATATAGGTTACGCAGCAAAGCACCAAGAAAAGCAAAATGTCAGGTTACGTATTAAATGAAGAACAGCGAGAAAAAAGGAGAACGGCGTATTCCCATGGAACGCAATGGTCTCAGTATTAGGGATGGAGAAAATAGGGTATTTCATATGTCTCCAAACTAGCACAATAGCCTGTAGTAATGGTCACTATCTGATACTTTGCAAACACAAGAATAATTTCCATCATGATCTAGTGATCAGCTTTCACCCTGAATTTGGAGATCAGATCCCCTTATCTTCGCAAGTACTACTGGAAGACCTGCTTGGTAACAAGGAAAGAATTCAACCTAACAGCAGTCCATTCATTCTGGTGCTGTGTAGAGAAAAAAAAAAAAACAAAAAACCAAGCATTTATCCGGAACAGGAATTCTCTGCAGACCTTTACTTCAAACTGTGTTTTCCGTAAGTCAGTAGGTATATTAAAATAGCCAGAGAGGGGCCTTGCTCTCAGAAAGTCAATTGAACCATGTGTTTCTTTCCACTATGAAGAAGTAGATTCAAATGGAAAACCCATCACAGTATAACTGTACAACTCAATGGTGAAAATCAACCCTTCCAGATTTAATCCCAGCTATTGACTGGGAAGACAGGTTGGAGCTTTCTCTCTTTCTAGTATTCACATCTTTCCCTAAATTTCAAAGGAAGCCTTTGGAACAACGAGAACAGGCATTGTCTTTTAGAGCTTTGACTCTACCTACCTACCTACCTACCTACCTATCTGTCTGTCTGTCTGTCTGTCTCTATGTGTCTCTCTCTACGTATGCACTGGATGCACTCTATCAGACTTCCTTGTCCACCCACCTTGTATCACTATCATAACAGTCTAAGATGATTCTCTTGACAATCCTTGGGCACACATTGTTTATTCAGTACTCTGGGAGATGCCCTGAGGTCCACTGGCCTCTTGCTCTTTTCTGTGCTCTACAGATTTACTGGCAGTACATTGTGAGGTGTCTATCCAAAATGACACTGGTTTACTGGAATACTGGTCTGGAGGGGTAAGTGTACTAAACTGCCAGACTCCCATGATTCACACCCCCTCCTGCCATCCATTAATGTTCCTGGCACCATTTTCAAATTACTGTTGGGCAGCAGATGGAGGACATGCTGCTAAGCGCTATGATTATGAGATTCATTAATATGAATGGGATTATGCACATGCATTTGCAGTTGGGCAAGCAGAAGAATATCTGGGTTTTCCTAGGACATTTGATACTAAGGTGATACAGCTGCAAGAAATGATGCTGCAGAATCAGATCTGGCAGAGCAGTTATTTGAAGTAGTTTTACTTGATGAAACTTTTGTTTCAGGACTCAGACAGGCAGCAATCGCTGCTAGGACCCAAAAAGTGGTGCAGAACCGGGTGGCCACTGTTAGTGGCAAGGCTTTGACAAAGACCAATTACAGATAGGAGCAGAGCCCAGAGCTACAAGAACACAGCCACGAGTGTGCCCATCCAAGTGGACAACCACACTACCATTACCTCTGGCATCTTGCTGCTGATTGAGAGCTCACCAGCTGCGGCAAGGAGATGAGCTACAGCAAATGTTGTCAGGGGGATTTTTAACGGGGGGGTTTCTGTTTTGTCATCTCACAAGCCTGGAAATGTGAAAGAGTTGGTGCTGGCTTTAAAGGGCCCTAAATGAGATAGACACATACCCCTACTCTGCCAACACAAAAAGATATTTTTCATAGGTTTGCAGTGGCCAATTGATTGCTATGAAACATTCACTGACATTCATGTGAAACTGAAAGATCTGTGGTGCTATCTTATTGCAAAAATTCGGTCTGGTTGCTGGAATGGAGAGGGATTGCTTTCTTCCAGAGAGGATATGAGCATTATGGTTCCTCTTCTTGTTCTGGGCATCTGGATTCAGTGTATGCTTTGTTTGTCTGGCCAAGGAAGTCCTTTGTTGGTGGTTTAGCAAGAATTGTTTAGCTTTGCATGGAGTGGTTGCAGATGATGGCTGGCATCTACTTCAGGAAGATGGATAGGAGAGAGGTGATACTTCAGGAGAAGGGTAGGTGTTCTTCATCATGATGTGCCTCATCTGATAAGTGCCTGCACTTATTTGCACATCCGTAAGAAATAGAGAGACATCCTGAAGGAAATACTGGAGTGGGAGTGTGGGTGGGAGCAGAAGGCAGAAATTTAATATTTTAGGCAGATGGAGAAAGCATCTCTGTGAAATGACCAAAATAGTCATGACCGCAGCATAATGAATACTTGCCATGCTGAGGACAGAGAGTGATTTTTGGCCTATTAATGCACTGTAGCCAAGGAAATGTCTTCTTCTTTGATGTATTGATGGTGTGTAGGCATGATCTGTCATTTAGGGGTTGAGCTGGATCTACATGACCTTTTCCTGTCAAATGCACCAAAATGAATTTGAGTGGGAAAAGTGGTGAAGCTTGTTGAATACAAAACCAAAGACTTCAGTGAGGAAACACACAAACATAACAGCTATGAAGGAGTTGTCTGGTTGGACTGAGGATGTACAGGACCACTGGGAGATGCCAAAGCAAGACTGGCAGTAACGAGAGCCCCAGGGTGGTACATGCTCTGGGAGGCACGGGGCTCTCTTCTCAGTCCTTGTGCTAAGCCCAGTGCCTCAGCAGTTTGCCTGTGCATTGCCCATACAGTTCCCCTTTCCAGGGTGTCCCATTCCTGTTCTTTAGGAGCACCCCAGACGTGCCATCTCCCCTGCTTTCTCTGCAGTCCCTCTGCTGGGATGTATTCAATAGGCACTGGCACAGATTCTCTCACACATTTTTTCCCATTCAGGCTTTTTTTTCAGTCTCCCCATGTGTGATAATGCTCCTCTTCACACAGGTTGTGCGTTACAAGTGCTAAGAGAAATGATAAAACCTCTAAGCACTTACTGTCCATTCCTAGTTTCCATGGCAACCTTGATTAAATGTTTCTTTTCCCACGTTTCAGGAATGCCATTCACCTTCCTTCCCACTCTCCAGTTCCCTTCTCTCTGCAATGCTCTCCTGGGCGCTTCCCCAGGGGCAGACAAGACTTGGGCAGGAGATGCTGGAGGGGCTGGACAGCACCCGGTATCTGGAGGACATTGTCTGGGTACAAACTCCAGACAGGTGTTGTCTGAAGAGGCAGTGGGCACACCAGGACTGCGCTGGGTCCCTCCGGCTTTCCTCGCCTCTTTGCCTAGCAGGATGTGCTGTGCTGGATGGACTTCAATTTCCATTGCATGGGGCTTGTATTTCTGCCCAAATATGTTGCACATTCACTGGGTTCTCCAGCATTCTTCATAAAACATTGATGCACGCACTTTGGTCAGGAGCTCTCTGCTGGTATGTAACTTGTTAATCAGCCGAGTGAAATAATGAGCTAGGGAACATGTTCCAGTGAGCTTTTCTGCTTGGGATGTGTTACTATTGCACACGTATGGGGCTGAGCAGTATGTGAGGGCAGCAGGTCTGGGTGATGGCTACAGGGTGGCTGCAGCAGGGAGTACACCTGTAAGGCTCTGACAGCTTCGTTTTTTGAGTTGTGTGCTGTGCGCGCAGAGAGAAAGAGAGCTGAACGATAAGCAGATAGATAACCAGTACCTGGGGAAAGAAGTTTTTCCATACTGATCACATATTTAAATTTATATTTATATATTATATAACTTGTGTGCATTTATAAAGGTCTACTGTTGGAGGCTGTTTCTGCACTGTGTTCAGCAAAGTTCCTCTCAAGGCATTTGAGTGTATTGCCCAAATCTGCTGCAGCTTTCCCCATCCCTTGTTGCCTTTGCTGATGTGCACCTCTGCAGATCCCTTCGAAACCTGGGATAACTTTTGTCTTGCAACTTGCTGGCAATGGGGTGGTTCTGGAAAAATGGTCTATTCCACCACTGTTCTATCCGGCAGCAGAATCTGTAACGCCAGGGATGCTATCTGCACAAACATAGCTCAGCTACTCAGGGGCAACAAAGAGACCAGTCCCAATAAGGAGCAGTATTGCTTTGGTAGCGTTTGGAAACCTACTAGAAGCACAGTGTTGGTACCAGAGTTAGATGAACCTCAGAAGGTCTGGTTCACAAAAAATAACAATTCTCTTGCATTTTTTCCTTCAAAATTTCTGCAAATTGGAGCCAGAGAAACAAACACAGGCCTTCTTAACCCAGGAACAGACTTTCCAAATACACCTTTCTGACCCCTCAGTTTGCAATACCCCCAGGCTGGGGATGTTAGGGATCCACAGGAAGACACCGTGGAGCCTGGCCTCAGATTTGGTCTTCTCCATGAAACATTCTACGTGGCCTTTTCCATGAAACTTCCAAGATTTGAAGAAAGCAACTGTTGAGCTGAAACTCTGCTGGAAAGTTTTCAGCCAGCCACAGTTGGAAAGGAGCCTTTGTGAGCCCTGGAGACCAACCAGCCTCGCTGCAAGTCAACCAGCATCCATTCATGGAGATTTCTCAGGAGTCCAGCAGTAAGAACACATGAAATGCCACCATCCTTGCTATTTAACCATCTTGCTTCCCAGTATGACCCTGGCTGGTGGCAGCTAGTGCCAGTCAGTGCCAGGGCATGACGTGGAGAGAAGCATGCATCAAGCATCAGCCCCAAACCAGGCTTTGGCTCTTCCTCCCCACACAGTCCTCCACCAGTGCTATGCCTCTTTCACATTTCAGTGCATGCATGCATACCCTCATTTTCACACTAATCAACTCCAACACTATTGCAGATGATCTCAACAGGGAAAAAAAAGACACCTTAATACTAAGAATATCATATGAGGACCAGAGGGCAGTACATGGGTACCAGATGAGACCCAGAGTCAGATGATTATGGACTGGAAGTGACTCCTCTATGCCAGTTGGCTTCAGGACCAGAGAAGGGTCCCTGGCTGAATGTATTTATTATTTCAGACCTACGCTGACTGGTCAGCAAATTTGTTATAGAAACAAGCAGCATGAGGACATTGGGAACTTTTGAAGCAAACTAATTAAGTCACTCCAGTGTAACATCTCCTTAATTGAGGTTGTGAGGAAGCAACTGGAGGTACAAATGTGTCATTTTCTCTTCATAATAACTTCATAAGCATGCTCAGGATGAAGTATGCTTGCTACTTGTAAGGGAAACACTAGGTCACAGCCTGAATTAGTGATTGAGCACCTGGTGGAGGGCAGTGGCTGGCCTAAGGAGCACCTGTGCCCCCCTCCATGTGACCAGGAGGGGTGGACCCAGGGTGGGACTACCCTGGGCTCATTTAAAAGCCAGCCACTGAGGGGAAAGGATCTTGTGTGGGATCTGGCTGTTCTTTGTTTTGGTGGATGATCACTGTCAAGTAAGTCTAAATCCTTTGTTTACAATCATTAAACCTTTTAATACTTTACCTGGGATCATTAGAAATCTATCTGAAGCGATCTCGCTTCTGCAATTGCGCCACGTTACTCTAGAGGTTCTTCAAATTGCCACGGTGACCAAAATACTCAGAGATGCCCAGCTCTTCTGCATGTAGTGCTTGTGATTTCAGTAGTGTTTTTTTATAGACTGCATGTAGTTTGCCAAATTCTTCAAAGACTCATTATGGAAGACAGTTTCTATGTGGATTTACTCCCTAGAGGGTTGGAGTACAGAATGGGGAATGGAGAGCATCCAAGGATGGAGGATATTAACTCATATTTCAGCTTTCCACTCCTCAGGTTTGTGAGCAGTTCTTTGGAAATAAGCCTGGATTCCTAGGCCAGTTGAAAGAAAGTTATTTGAAGAAGGATTTAAATATGGCTAAAGGAGGGATTGGCTGCACAGGTAATTCTGCACCATAGCCATGAGCATCTCATATATCTCCTAGCTGTTCCCATTACATTTAAATAGAGCTGTTATAATGAAGCATTGAAAGGTGAAAGAGGGGGTTAATGTACTACTCTGTTACTGCTGGAGGTATCATTTCCAATTTGATGGAGGTCACACAAGAAAATGAGCGTGGTTGTCTCCACTGATTCCTCTGGGCACATCTGGTGGCTAATTTTCCTGAAATCTCTTGGTTTTGCATTAGTTAACAACCTGCATAAGAGACTTTGACAGAGGACACTGTGTTCGTATCCCCTTGGTTTTATTTAACATTGTATTCTTATTACCTGGAGTTTACTCTTCTGGTGTGATGCATGTTCCCCCTTCCAGACAGAGCGAAGTAATAGCTTCCCAGGGGCTGCAGAGCATACAGATGGGGCTGAGTTGGAAAGGTCAGCCCTACAGATACGTTGAGTGGTACCAAAGAGCAAGGTGAACACATTAAGCTGTATAAATATTTAAAGAGCTGTAATTAGGACTAACATGGCCTCACTCCCAAGGTTCTTCATGACACACGCACATGACAGGAAAGTAACTAACCATGACCTTTTTCCACTTGCTTTTTACTTACATTTTAGACCAAGCGTTTTTCCACACCCTAAGACACTCCTGGCAGGTGTTGGCCTTGTGGGAGTGGACAGGAGAGGTGTCATGAGTTCCTGGGATTTCAGGAGCCAGCAAGGGGAGATGCTGGCTCCCACCCCAGCATCTCTGTGCTGCTGGGGGCTGCAGCAAGGAGGCAGAGGTCTCCTGCCATGAGGGGCTCATACCCAAATCCCAGTGGAACCTCTGGAGCCCTAAGCTGCTAAGGACATCAGCTGTCCCTTTGTCACAAGGCAGGAACATCCTCCTCCTGACTGGAGGACTGCAGCTCATCCTTGGCCTCGGCACCATGTGTCTGTTACTATTAGATTCAGCTTTTACAACTCTCCTCAAGGCATGCGATCTCACCAGCTAAAAAAGCTGTGGCTGGTACAAAGCACAATCTCCCCTTTGCTTAGCAACACATCTCCATGAACACCTTTTGATGCTCGCTGCTGCCTCATCACTCATCAGTTGTGCCTGACAGAAGGTCTCTGTCCTCGGATGGGGCAGTGGGTGGCCCAGCCTCACCTCCCTACAGGGCTGCTCCCCTGTCACCAGGACCTGCAGCAGCACTGCTGCCTTCCTGCAGCACAGAAACCAGGGGACAGCCCTGGGGCACAGAGGCAGCTGTCACAGGGTGTAGCTCCTGGAAGCATAATGGCAACTCCTCACCCTGGTGCTACCATCTCTTGCAGGGAGACCACAGGGTGCCAAAGGTGCTGCTTGCGGAGCTCTGAGCTGTCTTCCTCAGGAGAAGAAAGTGGATGAGGGTCAGAGGCTTGTTCTGAATGTCCCACGGACAGCCCCTGGAGCTGGGGGCAGACCCATGAGCGCTCCCTGTAGCATCATGCAGGGGATGCTCCTTGCAGGGACAGGCAGTGCTGCTGCTGGTCAGGGCTCAGCCACGCACCTGTACAACAGCTCCAGACCTCCTGCCTTCCTAAATGGTGTTTCAAGTCTGCCTCTTCCCCTTGCACCACGTTCATGGCTCAGGAGGAGAATTACCAGCTTTGCAGCAAAAAGTGGGCTCACCTGTTTGAAACCAAACGTGGTTGCAATGGACAACATCAGCTGGACCAAAACCTGTTACGGCTGTGAACCAGTTTTGATGACATTTCCAATGTGAAGTCCAAACGGTCATGGGACCAAATGAAAGAGAGGAGAGGCAGGGCAAGGGAGGACTTGTCCCTACAGAGCCTGGAGGCTTGCAAGCACACCTGTGTAAGTAGCCCACACCCAGATGCACAGCTTTGCAAGTGCCCATGGGATGAGAAAATACACACATGCACAGGAAAAAAAATCTTGTTTGCTGCCCTGCTCCTCCCTGCAGCTGAATTAATTGGGACTTACTCCTGCTGTCTGCACGCCGGCACTACTCCCACAGCACTCACGTTAATAGGAGTGCAGATTGCAGGATCAGGCCCACGGTGTCTTGGAAAAGATGAATAATAATCACTATGTGGAGAAATATCGCAGTTTGCGACTCAAAGAACGCTTTAAATCTGCTTAGCAATTTGTAACGCCCACAGGAGCACCCTGCGTAGAGCTGCAGCCAGGAGACAAACCACCGCTCTACCTGGGGCTGCGCAGTGCCCAGTGCCAGCCCCCAGGGGCAGGACAGGCAGGGGAGGGAGGTTTGCTTCTTATAGAAGCTACTGTGTACCCCTGGCTTGCAGGACTCAGTTACCTGACCTTGTGCACAGCTTCACCCAGAACATCCCTCTGTTGCACAAAGAGCCACAGCTGAATCGGTGTGCCACAGTGGGGCTGTAGAAGCTCAATTTAATGCTCTTCCTCTTTCTTATTTAAGCCTTTTTACATCCCACTGACATGAAGGCAGCGAACAGCTCCATGTGCAAGATGCCCTGTGTTGACACACGCTGCTTCCCCTGGCTCAGGGTAAGCTGTGGGTCTGACCCTCAGGCACCACACCATGCTGGTGTTGCCCCTCGGCTCTCACTGCCCCAGCTCACCCAGGTCCCACCTGGGCTGGAAAAGCATTGGGATGCAGCAGGAGAGGAGTGCTGGGAGCAGGGAGCATTGCTAGTGGTGAAACTATCAGAGTCGTGCCTCATAGCTGCTGTGGGAGGGCTGAGCTGGGGAGTGCCTGGAGAGTGAGAAACATCTCAGCAAACAGAGCCCGAATTACAGAGGTGACACTGAGGTGAGCTGGGAGGACCCACAGGGAGAGTGCCCCTGAAGCTCAGGCTCCAAAGCAGGCAGGGGCAGGGTGCTGCAGCAGAGCAGCCATGGGGCTGACCCTGCCACGGGGTCTGAGCAGCAGCTCCCAGCCCCTCGCCAGCTCCACCGCTGCTGGAGAACCTGCAGGAGCCTTTCAGCCTGCCAAGGCTGGGGAGAGAGCCAGGCTGGCTGGGGAATTAGACAAAAGGGCCAGGGCCTCGGTGTAAGCTTTTATCTCGCTCCTGGGGAAGGTGTTTGGAAACCATGAATGAGAAGAAAGGGTAGGAAGGCAAACAGAGCCGAGAGCTGAATTCCCTCAAGATTTTGAAACAATGATCAAAGGAAAATGCAAAGGAAGAACAATGCCCTCAGAAGGCACAGGAAAAAGATTTGTGGTCAGAGGAGGTATGAGAGGAGATGTTCACCCTGCCCAGGGAACCCAGCCTGTCCTGCCTGCTTTAATGGGACTACAGGAGGTGCTGCAGGCCCTGAACATTGGAGCTGGGATGGCACAGGGGGACTGCAAAGAATACTGTAGGTGAAGGAAAAAATGTTCAGAGCAAGGATGGTGAAACATGGGGACAGCCACCTACAGAGGCTGTGCAGTGTCCATGCTTAGAGATTTTCAGAGCTCAGCTGGGAAAGGCCCCAGGCAGCCTGGTTTGATTTTGGGGTTATTCTTGCTCTGCAGGGGGGCAGGACTAGGTGGCCTCCAGCAGTCCTGTCCAACCCAAATTGCTCCATGATGCTGTGACTCTGACCTGCAGTGACCTCAGGGTAACATCCAGAAGTTTTAAAATGTTTGCCTGTTGTACTGCAATACTTGGAGAGCCAGAAAGGAGCTTATGAGAGAACACAGGGCACCCACCAGCTCAGCACAGCCTGAGCCATTCCTAGAATGACTACGACCACCAAACTTCCCCAGTTTCAGACTGGGCTTAATTGCATGCCTCTGCTTTTGCTGTAAATGTGAGGGATTTTACCAGCAGCATTAGTGCTGGGTAATGCAGATACATTTGCAAAGACCCATTTGTAAAGGAGTAAAAGAGCTCCTCTACTTCTTGCTAGCAGTCAGATATTTCTGCTTCACATCCCGTGTCCTAAGACGTATTGGTACGGGGTTTGGGTAGCACTGTGCTGGTGGGAGCAGGAACATTTCATACAGCGGAGGTCTCTTTGCTGCCCTCACCCTGCCAGCCTCAGGAGATAGCGTGTAGCTGCAACGTGTCTCCATCAGCCTGCTGGAAAAGTGAGCCCCAGCTCACGAACCCTGCAGCTCTGACTCAGAGCAGGAAGAGATTGAAAAGAAAAAAAACATCCTATGGCACAGGTCAGTTCTCGGTGACTCCAGTGGAACAATTTTCTCTCAAGGTGGTCATGTCCTGTGTGTAAAACCATGGCCAGGACGCCTTGCTGTGCAGCTGTCTCTCACCCAGGACTGAATACAGCAAGCACATCCCATCTGATGGTCATTGCTTCAGTTGCACTTTGTAGCTACAGAGCTACAGCCTGCAGAGCTGCGTGTTACGCACACAAAGTACACCCTTCACCCCCACCATCATGGTGAAATTTCCAGTCTCTTTTCTCCCTTGACCCACATTTTTGCAGCAGGTGCTTTTAAATGAAAGGAAGAAAATGAGAAGCAGCTGCTTGATGGCTACTGGAGGGTCTGGGATGGTAGCAGCAGCCTGGGCTGAGGAGGATTAATAGGCAGTGTGCACGTGAGGAGGTCAGAGGTGGCGAATAAATGCAGTTTATCAGAGAATTACAGAAATAAAGGAATGAATCACATTGCTCTCGTCACCATAGATGAGGCATAAATAGAGTTAATCAGCGCTGAATGAGAGCATATTAACTCAAGGAGAATTATTCATGCACTGCAGGTGTTTTACCAATCCCTGTCCATGAAAGTAATGAGTGAGAGCAGTAATTGGTGTCCAGCCCATCTCCAGCCAGCAGCTATTGCCCCTTCTGGACTGAATTAATCTTCCAAATTGCTGTGCTGCTTTACAACACATACTTCAACATAATGATCTTTTACTTATTATTATTTTTGGTAGCTAGTGAGTTATCGAGATTGATAGCATCCTTTGCAAGAGAAATAAAGAACCCTGAGGGGAACTGATAACTCATTGAACTTTTGAACTACTTCCAAGTCCCCTCTCTGGGACTTCAAAAATATGATGTATTATTTATTCCGCCCTGGCTGTGCCTCCCTCAGCGTGGTAGGAAGCTTCAGGAGAGCAATAACAACAGGGCCCTGCGTGCTTTCCCTGAGCGCTTGCTGGAGAGAGCCTGCTACTAATTTGCCTTTCAATAAGGGCTGTATTTTTCCTTCGTAGCCACTTTTTAAAACAGCAGTTTCTATGTGGCAGGTTACTGGTGCAGCCAAGAGAGTTTCCTTCCCTTTGACCAGTGGAACTGCTGCCTCTGTGCGCTGCATCCCCCCATGCTCAGCATCCCATCCATCCATCCTTCTCTCACAGATGTGTCCTGGCCCTGCCACCTCCCTGCCGGCTGGGCTACCACCACCCCTCCTGCAGACCTCGGGGAGATGAGGGCTGACCCCAAAGATGTATGTGCAGCTCCTCTGGGTGCAGGCCTCCCCCTGAGAGTTGCTGAGATCTGAGGTTTGGGCTCAGCAAAGTGCTTCAGCAGAGAGCACAGCATGTGCTCCCTGTTCTCGCTAGACTGGAGCTCAGGGGCAATCCAAAGCACCAAAACAACGTGGGTGTGCATTACTAACCCTTGGGGCTTGGGGCGAACCCCACGCGCAGCCCATGCACGGTGCCATGGGCGGAGGCCCCGCGGGGCGCGGCAGAGGCAGCGGCGCCGTTTCCCTTTCTCCTGGCTCCCTCTCGTGGGCCTCCCCAAAAGCACAGCTCCTTGTTCTGCCGGCGGGACCCCCCGCTGGGCTGGGCCTGCACCCCCAGCGAGGCACGGCCGCTCACTCACTGCTCCTGCTTCTGTGCTTTCTGCTTTAGGGACAGATGTGCTTTCTTCTCCCAGGGAACTGGGAGAAGAAACTGTCCCTCCTCTGCCCTGTCTTGTGCTCCCTCATCCCAAAGCCTCCGTTGTTGGTGCCCCTGGCAGTGTCGCTGCGTTTCCTTCCTCTCCTGCTTCAGGAACCTGGGATGTGCCTGCAGCTCTGTGCCACGTGCTGAGGCAGATAACTGAGCTCTCCACAACTCCTTTTCTCTGTCCTCTGTCCCCTGTGCCCCAAAGCGAAGCTGCTGAGCACAGGACTGCTGCTTGCCCTCATGCATAGCACTCAGGCTGTTTTCTGGGGGAGGGCAGGGCCTGGCAGCAACACCACCAACAGCAGCAGCGTCTGCAGCTTGTAAAATAAACCTCTGGCAAAAGGGTGTCTCGTGAGGGAAGTGGTGCTTGCTCCATTGTGCACATTAAACACCCATGAGCCTGCAGCTACCTCTAGGACAATTTATTTCAATTCCCTCTCATTTTCCATTGGTGAGATACTCCATAAGACCCAGTGACAGTATGTGAAAAAGGAGCTAGGAAGCATTTTGGTGTAGAACATTCACTGAGCCATCTAAAATGCTTGATTGGCTTTACTCAGAACTATAAATCACCCTGTACTGAAAATGTATGGAGAAAGAGGCTGCTTTGTGCTATTCTGTCGTGCCCCTCTCCCTGGTGAGGTCTCTCTGGGCTCCCTGTCACCACAGCAGCGAGGAGCATGCCCTGCCGGGTTCATTAACGTCGCTAGCTCAGGACATTTATCAAGGATTGTGTGTGCTAGGAATGCCTGAAGGCTTTGAAAAACAAGAAGAGGATATTTCTGAACAATGCCATTCGAACCGGTGGGTTCCTCCTCAAGATGGAACTATTGGATAGCAAGAGGATGCACTGCTGGGAGAGGAAATCATTTTTGCTCTGAGTGGGTCAGTGCCTTTAGGTCTGGTAATTTGGATCTCAGCAACGTTGACTGCACGTGAGCTGACATGGGCTGGGAATGCTCTTGTGTTGACCCCGTTCATTAACCACTGAAAGACATTGGAGGAAGTGTGAGTCCCGTTCTGCTCCATCATGCAGGACTGCAGGCAAGATTTCCTCTGGGGCTGTCTCATGGAGGGAGAGACAAAGTCCTTATGTGGAGCACGTCAACAGACAATCGTCAGCAGCTCGGCAGGACAGCTTGCAAATCAGCCGCTCTGCTCAGCTCCTCATGCTGGGGGTGCCTGGTCCGCCCTATAGCCAGCACCCAGCTGTGCTGGGGACCACCGCCCAGCCCTGTGCAACGTGGTGCAGATTCCCAGCACAGCCCTGATTCAAATTTCCAAGCCAACATAGTAGGAGGTGGCTGCTCCCCACCTGTGCCAGCAAACTTGGGAGCAGGGGGGAGCGTGAGCTGGCCCTGAGCTGCAGGCAGCATCACACTGGGACATCGCCCTGCTGGTCCCTGTGATGGCCTCCCACAGCACAAGCTGGTGCTTGCATACTAAGGCACATATGCGTGAGGACTAGAAAACCAATGTGGCTATTTCCACTATATATGTTATTTATATGCACCGTGAGTCAGTAGGAAGAGGGCTTGAAATCTTTGCAAGTCAAAGCAATAGGAATATCTACATGCTGCAGGTCTTTTCATTCAGTCATCTTTGGTTTGTCCAACCCACCACCCTATCCTCCTCCTATTTCTCTTTCTTCTGGCAGCCCTTGTTCTATCCTGCTTCTGGATTTCTGTCTTCTTGTTCTTCTGCCTTCCTTTCCTCTCAATTCGCATCCCTCTCTTGACAGAAAGCTGACATCTTTTACCAAGACACGTCGCACCCAGCACCAGATCCCCGCTGCAGCCTGTGGGCACTGGGTCTGACCCGTCCCAGAGGAAATGCATTGAGGCACAGCCCTGGGAGCCCCTTTCCTTGCTGACTCCCAGGGCAGAGCCTCTTGTGGCACAGGCACAGGGGAAGGGCTGTGACATTTGGCTTTCCACTGGGCAGGGAGCAGTCCCAGCTTGTCCTGAGGCTGATGCTGGCCACTCGCATCGCTGCCATCTCCGTGCTGGCAGCCTGCAAGCTGCTCTCCAATGGATCCTTCATCAGAAGGATAAATGCTGCCTTGTGGCTTGGTGGCACTGTGCCTTTCCAGTTGGGAATGTGCTGCTAAATAAAACAGCACATGCTCTCTGCCTGCCTCTTCCCATCTCCTTTGTCTCCGGCAGGAATTATTTATTGCCCAGGAGCTACTGCGAGTGACTGATGTTCACCTCCCTGTCTGAGAATGGCAGCAGCTGGAGCTGGGTTCTGCCTTTTGATCCCTTTGCTGTTGGTTCCGCTGTATTTCAGAGGACCAGACTCTCTTGATGTATAATAGAAAAGAGTGAAGATGTAGTGCTTACCCAAAGATCAGCCTCTTTGATCAGCAGGCAGATGAGCAGCGAGGAGGAAGGAGGAGAGGACCACAGGACCTTCCAAGTCCTAAGGAAGCCGCAGCGAGTGGACGGGGTTTATTCACTTCTCATCTGGCAGTCAGAGTTTGCTCATTCCTCACCAGATGCCCAGAGACCCAAGCGCAGAAGGTTACTTTCCTATTTACAGGCAGGTCATTTTTTCATTATTCTTCTATTTATTTCTCAATTTAATGTTACACAGAAGTGGCCAAACAAAGGTCTCTGCAGGCTGTGCCTAACAGAGGCAGCTACCAGGTACTCGGTCAAACTGGTCCAGGTTCACCAGGAGCCCTCTGTGAGATGTGGTGAGGACATCACAAGAGAGATTGCAGTGGTTGGCAGGCACATCTGTGGAAGGCTTCCCAGCAGCTGCTGAGCAAGAGATGGAAGCACAGCCACACATGGCAGAAGACCACAGACTGGACATCAAGATTGCATACATGGGGGAAGCAAAGTGGCCAAAGGGGGACACTGCAGGGTACAGGATATGAGGATGGAGCCTGGAATCGGGCTGGATGACAGCTCCTGAGCAGAGGGGCAAGATAGCCTTGGGATTATGGCGAGTTTATGATGCAGCATAAAAGTTTCCTTCCTTTTTAATTAACTTGTGTTAGTAAAATATTAATTTTATTACTCTAATTATTTAACAATAATTTACACCTACAGCTTTGATGGTAAGCTGGGCTGCAGACTCTGTAAAGCCAGGAACCCTTTGAAGAAGAGCCCGTGGCTGCGGGCTGGGTGCCCGCCCATCCCCACGCTGCAGCTACTGCTCACACACCGGCTTGCAGGAAACCAGGAGCAGCCCCATGGCTGCATCTGCAAAGGTGCTGAGCACTGGAAACTGGCTAACTCAGATGGGAATTGTGGGCTGCTTGCTTGGGAGAGCATTTGCAGTTAGTCACGCTGCAGAACTAGTTGCGGCCAGCAACGTGGCCACTTATTGCTCAACTCCTTCATCTCATTCATAACTGTTAGAGAGGGAGACTCATCTAGGAAAGACACAACGTGACACGCAGAAAGCAGCCGCAGGCTCCTTTCTGTTGTGGCTACAGTCATGGTGTGGGGTCAGAGCACCCATCACGGTCACAGAGCACGTCACGATTTGTCACTGCAGAGAGCAGGATCTGCAGCACACACGGTGAGCCAGCTCATGCAGCGTGAATGCTGAGCCACATAGCTTGCTCTCAGCAGCTAGGTGAGACAGGATAAAGGCCACTGGATTTGGATTTCAGAGAGGAAATACAGCCCTTTGGACAAAGGACTCTGGCTGGAAATGATGGATAACCACCATCACAATCTTCTGTCCCCTCTCTTGGCTGCTGCTGAGCTGATTTATGAGCTGGTTTATGGGCACAGGCATGTGATAGCAATTGCCTCCTCCTCTCTGCAGCGTGAGGCAGGCTGCAGCTGGCAGCACCCCAAGGGCTGGGGCTCTGCTATGGTCCTCTATGGAGGGACATCAATGGGGTCGTCCCCAGGACAGCACCTGGCCCCACCACTGCAGCAGCCGTGTCCTGGCCGCTCATTGGCAGCCAAGGCCTGAAAACTGGTATTCACAAGGCAGCTGCAGTGTTAAAGGGGTCAGAGCTGCAAGGATGCCGTTTTATAAATCAAATGTGGCTACTGACTACATCTTCACAATCAGAGTTCCTGGAGAAAAAAAGGGGTTTTGTGTGGAATTAATGTTTAGGGGTTTGCTTTATGGTTCTTAGTTAATATGCTGAAATGCTTTGCTAAACAGGAACGGAAAAGAAAAAGGTCTGCTAACCAGTCATGCATTTGAAAAGCCTCATCCTTCAGTGGACTGAAGCCAAGTAATAATCCACTCAGCTCTCACTTAATTTAGGCTCATTTTTAAAATAAAATGTGGAAAATCATCAGAATACTGGGACTGCATTTGACAATCTAATACTTCTGAGTGCACAGGTCGCAACCTGCAAACTTCCCAGAGGAACTTCATGTGGCTGATATTAACGTCACCGTCCCTCTGCTACCACATCGTCCTGCGTGCTCAGATCGGGCCAAGGATCAGCTCAGCGGTGCTCCTGTCTTGCTATGCTGTAACAAATGTGAGTACAATCAGCACTACCCTAGTTATTTATGATTGCTATTCGACTTATTATGATAATTTTCATGATCGCATGAGAGCCTAATGGGTCCCCACCCCAAAGCCAAGGAGCAGGTAGGCTCTTCTCTGAGGAACATAACATGTTACTGTGAATGGGGAAGATGCCAGAATCCTGACAAAAAGTAGGAAGTTGCCCAGGACAGATCAGCTCCACGTGAGGGTATGGAGGTGATGAATGTGGATTTCTGGCAGTCCACGCTGGCTCTGCTCAAAAGGGCAGCAATGACAGTGCTGCAAGAAACATTGGCCTATGACTTTATAACTGGTTTCCATGGAAAATACTGTGTCATGGGGGAGTATAAATTCAAGTCGGGAAAAAAGCCAAAGACTCAGAGAAATGGGATGCTGGGGGTGCAGCTGGGAAGGAGACAGGTGGAGGTGCCAGGTGTGTCACCAGAGGTGGGCTTGCACCCACGGCCTGCTCGCCCCTGCACACAGCTACCTCGGACAACAGGGGTCCCAGCACAGGCTGGGGACAGGGCCCTTGTTAGCTGCCCCTGACCTTGCAGAGGCCTGCCACAGGCCTGCCTCACCCCCGAATCATGCCCCACGGCCTCCTTCAGCCCCACAGCCCCAAGCTGGACCCCACGGCCCTGGGTTCCCCCAGAGTCCAGACACAGCCCTGAGCACATGTCACTAGAGGGCACTCGGGTTATTTTTTCCAGCAAGGCTTCAATATTAGTATTCCTAACACGCGCTGTGCTCCTGGGGCGGGTTGGCAATATTCTCCTACGGGGATGGCAGGATTTTCTGGGGGCTGTTTTGCTTGGAGCGGGGTGGCAGCACCTGTTTGCAGAGGGGATGCTGGGGGACCAATAGCAGTCCCAGGAGGGTGGCATGCACCAAGTGCCACCAGCCTGGCTCCTGAGGGACAGCTTTCATCCTGGGGAGGCCCAGGAGAAGGAGAGGGGCCCTGGCCCTGGGCTTTCAGTAAGTGCTGACTGCAGTAAGCTGCCAGCTGCAAAGAGCTTCGAGCAAGAGGCACCTCCAGTGCTTGATGCTGGGGCTGCAGGGGCTCTTGAGGCTATCACAAATTCTCTGATGGCTCCACTATCACCAGCTGAGCCCCCAGTGGAGCCTCGGCCTTGCTGTGGGCCTCCAGCCTCTGCCAAGAGCAAGATGCATGCCTCTCTCCTCTGGCTGAGCACGTTTCCATCTTACAAACAATGTCGTGTTAGCAACAATGTTTTCTAAGTTGTAACTAGTATTCAAATCATAGAGAAGTAGAATATTTTCCCCTATTTACTGCCACTTTATTTGTGCTCGAGTAGCAGCTAGATGCTCTGATCAGGACCCCTGCATGCAAGACATTATGAAAAGATGGTCCCTGCCCCAAAGAGCATCCGGCTTAATTACCGAACAAGAGACAACAGATGGATGCCCCATACAGACAGGGAGGAGCACAAGGTAACAGGGAGACAATTATGATTAGCTTAATAAGCCACTGCCACAGTATAACAGCTGCCTGCTATTGTCAGTAACTGTCACTCCAATTCCTATGAAAGAATGTTATCAGTTTAATCAAGAAATGAGCTCCGTCACCTAAGGAGGAGAAAGCCCGGATATTTCCCTCTGCCTTATGTATTGATTCCCTGTGAAACCATCCTGCTGAGCCCACGGATCCAGGACACACTGTTGGGGCTCTCCCTGCTGGGTCTGCAGGGCTCTCACTGTTCCTGGCCCTGGAACATGGCTGAGGTTCCCTCCCCTCTGCTGGTTCCTGCATGGCCTGATGGGGAGTTGGCCAGAGGAGCTGTAAATCATTGCACCAGTGGGACCAGTGAGCAGCAGGAGGACTGCTGCTGCAGGCCTGGTGCTACAGCCCTCCCCTCCCTCCACTGGCAGGAGCCCGAGGTGACTCAGGCCATCCCCTCTCCCATCTCCACATCACACACCTCACCACAGCCTGGAAATAATGACTTATGGAGCTGTGCACTGGGGCAGAGGCTCTGGAGCACCTTGGACAGCCTGGAGCCATGCATCTGTGAGGCCGTGTGAACCCTGGGTAGCATCTTGGCTTTCCACCAGGGCACTTTGCTTCATTTGTAGCTTCCTAAGAGCAAGAATTAAGCCACTTTTGCCTCTCCCCTCAGACCACTTTGTATCTTTGGACACTCTCATCTGGGCATCTGGGACTAATTGTCCTTGCCGCGTTCCTGGCTATATTGCTTTTGTTAGAGCAGTAAGATGCCAGGTTTATTAGCAAGCTGAAGAAAATCTGCGGTTTTAACGAGCGTTAATAGCTTCATATTTATTTCACTATCACAAAAAATATACTACAAACATTCAAAGATTTTATGGTAGCTGTTGCTGAATCAATGTGAAGTGGAATAACTTCATTAAAAATTATTCCATCGTGTTTGCTTTCTCGGTTGTATTTCCAGGGTTGTATTTCTTTCCTTTTCCCAACCAGTAAATATCAACATGACAGGTACAAGCGAGACACGGGATAAAGGGTGAATGTAATTTTAAAATAAAACCTTCCGTGTTGAAAGCTGGCAACTATATGGCAGTCAATCTGCTGCTGCTTTTCCTCCTGCTGAAGCGGGTCTAAGTCACTGGAAAAGGAATGCCATGGGACACAGCTATGTGCACAACGCAGCCGAGGCCACTGAACGAGGTCTCTTGGGGCCTTGCAGAACGTGATAGTTGGAAATGACTTCCCTTCACATATTTTGCACCATATGTCCTAGCAGTTGAAGTACCTATAAAGTGTGTCTAAGCAATGACATGCTGCCAGGATGAAGGCTGTTGTTCCTCAGCCTTTCAGCAGCTCTGCTAAGGGGAGTAGCTATAGAAGCTCTGGAAATCTGTTGTTTTTCTGTACCTTGGGAATGCAGAGCTCATTTCATTGCCAGTCAGCCCAGCAAAAAGGTGAGAGACATCACAGGCAATTAAAAGCGAGTCAGTGTAGATTTTGCAGAGTTCAAAAATACTTGAACCAATCCTGTCAGAGTGAGACGATATTCCCAAAAGACAAATGTAGCCAAATATATAGATATAAAAAAAAAAGTAAACATGTATTAGAAAGAAAATACTGTTATTTCTGAAAGATGCAGTAATCTATTTGAGACAGGTCTTGACAAATCAGCACTTCGGTGCCTTGTTTACAATGATGAGACAGACAAAGTGAAATGATGAGAAGCCTTGCATAACTAATTCACTGCAATGCTTCAAAGCTGTTAGTGGGATGATAGAAAGAGAAAATAGAGTGGATATTTTGTGCCAAGATTTTTAAAAAGCACTTCATAAAGAGAAAAGTTAAAGATTAATTAACTATTGACTGTGTTAAGGGAGTAAAGCAGCTAGTTGGATAGACAACTGGCTTAAAACAGCTTATGAGGGGAGGCTAGGACATGAGCAAGCCAGCAAGCATTTGATTTTAAGACTTTAATTATCTATAATGTCTTGTATTTTTAAATTACTAGGTTGGAATATGAAATATTAGTTACCAAAATTTGCAGGTTAGGACAACAGTCAGAGATTTAATAAGCAGGAAGGGAGCTCTGTTCTGAAAGGCGATTGTGAAAATTACAAACTGGATTTTTTTTTTCTTTTGCATGGTTATATTTCATGTACAAGCAAATGACAGCTTCATAACCACCTGCTCTGCAAACTGAACTCGGAATCTGTGAACATCGGTGGGAATATTTGCAGAGTTGGGTGCTTCTCAGAGTGAAACAGGGCATCAGTCCCTGACCCCAAGCCAATAAAGGAGAGATGTGCTTTAATGTTGATGACTAATGTGGAACAATAAATCAGGGAGAAATGCCAAGCTGCAAATAGCACTGTCATGCAGTACACTGCCAAGTATTTGGGAGCCCTATTCAGAAAACTTTTGAGCTCATCAGCATTGTATGTAGCTGCAATAAAACTGGGAGAAATAAAGACATCACTGGTGGTACTGAATGCAGAATCTGCACCATATGGTCAGTGGTAAGTGCATTTTGCTGAGATTACAGCACAAAACAAAAGCAGTAGTTCCATAAACACTGTTTTAGCACTAGGCTAAATCTCATGAGCTATGGTAGGCTTATATGCTGCTCTTCCATTTAAGGGATCTTTAAGATGCAGTAAACATATGTTTCATATAGGGAAGTCTGCTCAGGAATTTGACTGTTCTGGCTGGCGTGGTTTTGTCTGGGTACTGTTTGAGGCTGAGTGACAGGGATTAGGAGACAGAGCAGAAACTCACAGGCCATGCAGAAACAAGCACAAGGAGATATATTAAAAATACAGCCTCCATAGTAGGGGAGGAGAGTGAGGCTTGTGCGTCTGTCTGTGCTCAGCCTGGACAAAGAGAGCTGTGCTTTTGTACCAGGGCACTGGTGGAGAGTCTGTCAGGGCTGTCAGCAGCAAAACCATCTCAGTCTGACTTGAGTCCTGTGCTCAGGAAAGGCTGCCTGGTACCAGGGGTCTCTCTCACAGGTGTCACAGTTAGATTTCAGAGTCCTTGAAGAACAGGTTCTGACATTCTCACACTCTCACTTTTCTCCTTTCACCAAACTGGGCATGCAATTTAGGTCACTGGCAACCCTTCCATTATAGTTCAAGCCTTCAAGCCAATAAAAATAGCTTGTAAAGCTTTTCATTTTATCTCCACCAACCATTTTTTTAGTAATCCAGCAGGAACAGTCTGTGCCCTGCTGCCTTGCTGGTCCTGAACTTCCCAAGCATCTTTTGCATCTTTTTCAAAATTTCTCGACAAAACTTTTATGCTAGCTGGAAAACAGCCACTCACTCTCCACCTTTGCCCATCTCTGCTGTGGAGCTCATTAACATATCCTCTCTTTCTGCAGTTGAATTCTTTATCACTAAAAGCTCCCATTTTGTGTGTCCTCATTGGACACTTGCTATCTTTCCTTCACTGCCAGTTATGAAAATGCTCACATGCTTATGACTTCTACTCTGCCCTGTCATCCCCAGCAAACCACAAAGGAGGTATCTTTTGCTTTGTCCTATCAGCTTTTTGCCCTCACATTTGGCTGTATCACATTCCTCTGCCAGAGAATGTGTTGGATTTTGAATGCAATCCATCCATCATGTTACATGTTGATCCTCAGTCGATTTTGTGCCAAATTCACCAAATTTTCCCTGTCTTGTTTGTATCTCAGAGATACCAACATCCTTCATAACTCTCATAAAGCACTCAAGCAAAACCTCAAGCTCTTCTTAGCATTTCTGTGATGTCCCTATCTGGATTTGGGTTCCTCAAAGCCTCCATGGTATTTCTCTGGCTGTCCTTCATCTGGTTCTTCATCATGTAGGTATTTCTGTTATCAGCATTCCTACAAACCACAGACGGAGCTCTCAGACGCCTGGTGTTCTGGTTGTTTCTTTTGTCAGCCTGAGTTCCTTAGCAACCTGTCTTCTGGTTATGTGTCAGTTGTTCCCCCTGCACCAGCAACTACTGAACTCGATTTCTACCAAATTTGGAAAAAGCACAGAAATAGCAAAGCGTCTTCCTGCAAGTTCTGTGAAAATTAGTGATTTAGTAAAGGAGAGAGCTACTGCTTTTCTTCCCTCCCAGAAAGAAGGGCAAGACTGGCTCCGGCCCTCCCCTGTCTGGCAAGCAGCACGGCCTGCCCAGCCTGCCAGGATGCTTCAGGACTCGGTCAAGAGCCTGAAACAGGTAGGTGGGAGGCAGGAGGGGAACTGGGAGCACTGTGTTTAGCCAAGAGGAACTGGTAAATGCTCTGGCACACTTCAAGGCTGGAGGACAGAGGCACAGGAAGGGTGGGCACAGTGCTGGAGTGCTGGATGTGGGGCAGAGCTGGGTATGCTGCTGCAGATGTAAGGACAAGCAGAGGAACAAACATCAGTGTGGGAGCAGCATCAGGGCACAGATGCACTGGAAAATGGCCCCTTAGTTCTGCTGCTCCTGAGTCTTTTCTGTCTTGGATCAATATTGACTAACTGGTAGAGGTGATTAATAGCGACCTGATCTCTGGAGTTCTGTACAGCCAGATCTTTAAGAGCAGCACAGCTAGCTGGTCTCATTCCCTTGTAAATATTCATAGCACAAGCACTCTTACCATCTGTTTGGTTTCATCCTCTATTTTAGCACTGCAGTTCTCTCATCCATTTCTTTCAACAACCTTGAGGAAACCATGATACATCAGTACCATTCTTCACAGGCTGCTATTTTATCATTCACTTCTGCAGTGACTACTGACAAAGCAGATACCATGCTCTCTGTATCCTGAAACAGCAGATTTATTCACTGAGGGCTGCCAGACCAAGTGACTGCTAATAACCCAGGCTCACCATAACACATGCTCACACTGTGTATCTAGCTGGCTTTTTTCTGCTATAAAATGGTGGGTTCACTCGGATTCGAAAGACAGACTTCCAGCTCTCTTAACGTTTGCATGGCTGTGATAGTCTTCTGGTTGTGATGACTTCTTTTGGGGGCAACCTGACCTGTATAAGATAAAACATTCCATGTTTCAAGTTTTGAGTCCTTTTTCCATCATAAGCCACTTGCACACATTATAGTTGCTACTTTCCCAATGCATATTTGAGTTTAGTACAAATCAGGGGGTTTATAGGGAAAGATATTAAGTATATGCCCAGCCCATAGTCTAAAGGAAAACAGGATTGCTCCTTAACCTGGCCACTGTCCTTCAGCGTGACAGCGAAAAGAGTCCGCAAACAAAACTTCTGGAGGTTTGGCTGCGTGCCCGTGGGAACACAAAAGCCCTTCTGCATGGTCATAACTATAAAGGGTCATTAAAACACAAGTGCAGCTCATACTTTGTGATGATTGAAACCCACAGCCCTGCCTTAAGGTAGTGAAAATGAAGGAAGCATTCACTGAAGCTTATGGAGTTATTCTCAAGGGGAAATGCAGTAGGCAGGAGGAGACGCAGGCAGAACAGGAAAAGGTGTTAACTTGAAAGACATCTGGGCTTAACCTGAGCCAACTGCATAAAAATGTCACATCCTGTCCCACGCGGACAGGACAGCCACTCGCAGCAGCACTGATAAAGCCAGAGGAGACATGGCCAGTCTGATCAGGCTGTGCCTCGGCAGGCCAGGGGCTGCTGCTGTAGATACAAGGGTCTGCCAACATGGTGCTAGTGTCGAAATCCTGGGACAGGTGTCCAGTGACTCAGACTGGGCCTGCTGCTCTGCATTCCTGTGTGTGCCATCACACAACGCTGTCCTTGTGCTTTGCTGGGGGCTGCAGCAAGATCCTGTTATGGAAGCTGCTCGTCACCTTGCTCAGTGGTGGCTGCTCCTCCAGCAGGCTTTCTCAGTAGTAACAAGTCAGATGGATTTGGAGTAAGATAGGTGTACATGGCCAGTGACGGTCTGACAAGGTCTATCCATTGGTTATCTTAGCACACTCTTTTTTATGCTCAGAGGAGAGGCTGTATTGGCCTTGCTGAGCGGTGGCTCACCTGGTTCTGTAACTCTGAAGGTTGACTCCAGAGGTGATATCCTCTGTCGTCCTGCAAAAAAGCCTATTTCTTCAAGAACAGATGAGATACATCAGCCAGCAACGTGCCCTTGCTGTAAAGAAGGCCAACAGCAACCCAGACGGCATTAGGCAAAGCGTTGCCAGCAGGTCAAGAGAGGTGATCCTTTCCCTCTGCTCAACACTGGTGAGGCCATACCTGGAGTGCTATGTTCAGTTCTTTGCCCCCCAGTACAATAGCAACCTAGGCATACTGCAGAGAGTCCAACAGAGGGCCACCAAGATGGTGAAGGGACTGGAGCACTTCTGCTGTGAGGAGAGGCTGGGTCTGTTCAGCCTGGAGAAGAGGAGGCTCAGGGGGATCTCATTAATTGTTCGTAAATATCTGAGGGGAGGGAGCAAAGAGGACAAAGCCTGTCCTGTCAGCAGAGCCCAGTGCCAGGACCAGGGGCAGGGGGCACAAACTGGAACACAGGAGGTTCCATCTGCCCTTCGAGGCTCAGGGGGATCTCATTAATTGTTCGTAAATATCTGAGGGGAGGGAGCAAAGAGGACAAAGCCTGTCCTGTCAGCAGAGCCCAGTGCCAGGACCAGGGGCAGGGGGCACAAACTGGAACACAGGAGGTTCCATCTGCCCTTCGGGCAGCACTTCTGTGCTGTGCAGGTGACAGAGCCCTGGCACAGGCTGCCCAGAGGCTGTGGGGTCTCCTCCTTGGAGGATGTGGTCCAGGGCACCCTGCTCTGGGCGTCCCTGCGGGAGCAGAGGTCTGACCAGATGACTCTGAAGGTCCCTGCCAACCTCAGCCCTGCTATGATTCTGTAATACAAGCAGTGAGGACCATGCGTAATACCTGGCCTCCTAGCACTGTCAAAAAGGTGACTTTCTATTTTGACAATGAGTGATTACATTTGGAAGCTGTCCCTGAGATTCTGCTTGAGCTGAATCCTGCTGTGAGTACTTTGCATTTACTCTTAGAAACTACACCCAGCTGGATGGTTCAGGGAAAAAATGCATTTAAATGAGGCATGTGGATTTGCATCTTAATCATGTTATCATGATTAAGTAGTACCTCAGTGTTACCTGAGGCAACCACAGGCTACACACCTAAATGAAACCTGAAATATTCAAACCCCTTCTGCTTTACATATATTATGCCAGCTCAGATTTTCACATCTGCAGGGCAATTCATAGATTGGCAAGTGGCATTTTAATGATTAAAAGAGACAGCCTTGCCCAGGACAGGCCTCAATTAATTGTGGTAATGATGGATGCTTTTAATAATGTGCCCTGTTCCTGGACCACCGCAAAATTAAATTTAGGCCTTGTCCTACTCCCAGCAAAATCAATAGTGGGGTCAGCTGGACATCAGTGGATTTCAATGAAGATATGACAATTCCTACCAGCTGAAGATCAGCCCTGGGGAGTTTAGTTATTGACATGGTGATTCTCTGCAGTTTGCTATTGATTCCAATGAAGCCATGACAATTTATTGCAGCTGTGGATCTGTCCCTCTCCTGCTTAATGTCAGGAACAGAAGAAGCCTCCATTTAACCACTAATCCTCTTAGAAAGAGAAGCCACAACTGCACGCTCTTCTGGGTTGTGCAGCCTGAGCACTCCGACCGTGGCAATGGTGGAGTTCTGCACTTAGAAACATCCCTGTTTCCCCATCAGAGCTAACAGAGTCAGGACAAGTACTGACCATGGCACTCAGGCACAAGTACTGACTCAGGCACTGCACACCTGCCCTTACGTCTCACATGGGGCAGCAGCTCTCTGAACCTGGGGCTGCCTGGGGATTCCCTCCCTGCTGTGCTTCACCCAAATGAGAGAGATTGCAGCACTGTGTTGAGTCTTGTCGGGAAGTTAAAACCCCAACAGACACAGCTCCTCACAAACTCGATCTCCAGAACTTCATGTTGCTCTGGGATGTGAAGCTCATCACTCAGCCCCAGGGAGGTGGCTGTGAGGGCAGTCAGGCCAGGGCAGCGTTCACACTCACCTGCGGGGCTGTAAAGTTTGGAGTTCTTCTAAATGGCTGTCAATATTGCTACAAATTGCAGTAATTGCTGGGATGAGGTGTGAGATGGAGGGCTTCCAAACAGCTTTGTGGAGACTGGGTAAGCCAGAAGCCAAAGACAGCAGCGTTTGTGTAAATCCATCCTGGACCTGTAATGGTGCAGCTACGATCAGCCTATGGCTGAGGCAAAGTCTTTGCTAGGGCAAACGAATAGGATCGAAGTGTCTTTTTATTTTGCACATTGTCAGAAAAATAACTGGTTTTGGAAGAGGCTCTGTTGAACAGGGAAGTGAGAATTATCAAGAGCAGCCTTACTGGATATTTGATGCTAAAGATGGTACATCTGTTTTTTTTTTTTTCACTGCCTCATGATATCATGAATAAATTGAAACCATTTTGGCCCCACCTCTGCCTTTCTGTGCAGTGCCTGGAAATTCATAACAAAGCACCAGCAGCTGAAGATGGTTTGCCAGGTCACCATTACTGAAGAAGTAAAAGTGTTTTCTGCACAATACCTGCTGCTGCCTTTTGAGCAATGTATTTTTCCTGAATGCTATTTATGCTCTGCCCATATCTTCAGAATAGATTGGAATATTTTCTGATTTCAACTTCTCATTACCACAAAATGATTATCTATGGATTCCCCATTGTGGAGAGGGAACTAGGGAAGAGAATACAATGGAACTTGCTTCTTATTTTGATTATACATTTTCTGAAAATCAAAGAACACTTTGTCATAGAAGAATGAAATATGTATTAAAGTAACATTACTTAAGATGCAAAAATATTTCATTCAAAGCAGACTAGTTCTTTTCCTTGTAGGTAGATTTAGTTGTGCTTATCTCCATGGGAACACTCCTATTAAAGTCAGTGACAGATTTTTAAAGGTTCAGGAGAGAAGACTGGAGAAGGTTTTTTTTCATCTCGTCATTTCTCTCAAGACATAAAAAAAAATATTAATAAAATACAGTATTAATTCAAAATGCAATATGAATAGCACTGCTACTCTCAGCAACCCAAGGGCACTAATCCTACAGATTAGCTAAGAAAGAAAAACATATTTCCTAACTTCTTTTTTTTTGCATATATCATCTAAAATTCATCATATTTTCTGCAATGAACAATACTACTTCGTTCTTGGCTGAATCAGAGTGACAGAATATCCAGCAAAATAAAAAAATAACTAAAAGTCCATAAAACAAAATAGGATAATCTTGGTACAGCATCAACTCAGGCGCAAAAAATCGCCTCTAGCAACACGATGCTTTTCACACTTTGAACAAAGATTGATCTGACTGAGTGTGGCAGATGTGAAGTTGCGGTAACACAGTACTATTAAATGACAAAATGGCAGCTATACAGACAGCAAGACACAGTTCTGCTACTTGCGAGACGTCATAATTGTCGACAAGTGCTTGGGTTTTTTCATATCATCCCTGTACCACTGCCCCTACCTTCTTTGAGGATCCTTGAAGCAGCATGAGTCTAACTTTTTTTGTTGTTGTTTTGCTAGATTTTTAACATCATCATGTGTCTAAACAGGCTGGATCACTGAGCCAATGCTTTCCTTGGGACATTGTGGACTTGAGAGCAGAAGAAAAATAAAATCAAACTGTTGTGTTGCCTACATGTGGTGATGATGTTCTGTTCCAGATGTCCACAACAATGACCTCATCTAAAATGGCAGTTCCTTGACACTTCAGTCATTTTCAGAAAAAAAAAAAAAAAGAACAAGTGGCCTCATTAATGATTTTGATGGAAACAGCTGCCCACTTCAGTTAATGCTACTCTCAAGACGTGAATGGAATGGGAAGCCAGTTAATTTGATGTGATGCATTTCAGCCTCCATGTATTAAACTGCCTGTAATCAGGAAACATACTGATCAATACCCTTGATGGCTTCCTGAGATAGCAGCAGGGAGGCAAGTTCCCTTCTTTTAGGTGAACTTTAAATAGGTGTAAATTACTGAGAAAGAATACAAGGTGAGTAAGAAAAATTAGTGAGGAGAAAACAACGTGTTTGGGAACCTGCTGCATCAAGACTGGAAGAAGTGAGGAGTTAGCACGATTTCTTTGCCTGTGACAGAGCTCTGCTCCCTAAATCCAGAAAAGCAAACCAGCCAGAAGTGACACATCCCTAAAAGAATCTACTAATGCATCTAATCACTTTTTGCTTCTTTAGATTTTTTCTCTTTAAGAAAGCATGCATCAAGTGCAAAATCTTTTCATACCCCAGTTTGCCTCACCTTCACTGCAAAATGCTGTGTTATACAGTCACTAAACTCTAGGTACTTACAGGGGTAAAACAAAAGCACTGCCAAAAAGCACACTTAATGGCAGAACACTCTTAGCAGAAAGTGGCCTGCCAAATGGCTCTGTTGCTCTTTTTTATTATTATTATTGTTAAGAGAAAGCACTTTAGTGAAAATTGGAAATGAATGGACTCTCAGCCCTTCTCCACAAGCAACTTCCCTTTCTTTCCTCCCACTTCACTCATCATCACGTACAAAGACAAGGGCATTTGTGAAATCCCCTTGCTAAACTAGTCCATTAGTGGTGAGCTGAAGCAGACAAAGCTCCCTGGAAGGTGAAGCAGAGCTCCAGCATATGTTATGCTATCAAACAAGGAGAGACTTTGTCCTTGAGAAAATTTCTATTCACTTCCCACCATTGCTAACATCATACAGTCTCCATTGGTGACTTAGCTGCTGTTGGTTTTAATATTGAGTATGCTACCCCTGTGCTCAGGCTCACATGATGAGATGTCATCAAAGACAGCCTCCACCAGAAGACAATCTCAAGCTCCCAGCATGGATGGCAGCTGTAGATTTACGCTGCTTTTGGCAAGAATGAATTTTTTAGAATATTGCCAAATACAAGCAGTGATGGAAAGGTGATAGTTTCCTAAAAAATAATTCCAGGAAGGAAAGTCTATGACAACAACAAGAAACAAACCAGTCATGTTGTTCTTAGATTTAACTCTTTCTTATATTCTATTTTTGGAATTCATTACTATGTGCTTTCTCTGATTTCAGTTTAATTTCATTCTATATTCTGAATTCTTGGAAAACTCTTTTATTGCCCCACATTAGTCAGCTTCTCTCTCAGCTAGAAATAAAATCTAATTTCCTTTACGAGTAGAATATATTTAGGTCTTCCAGCTAGGTTTTCTAGCTGTTCAGTCTCCCCTTTGCTTACTTATGTAAAAACAACTGAAATAAAAAGCAAATAAAGATGGCAACTTGAATTTTTTCTCTTTCTACAGTTACCTGCCTGAATGTGACAAAGCAGACATTTGCAAGTTTTTGTTTTTGTTTTTTTTTTAGCATGGAGGGCTTCATTTTTATTGAGCTATTTGCAACTTCTGTCCACAGTCTTCCCTATTTCTTTATTCTTCTCAATTCCAAATTGATCTGTGGGTGGATTTTCCTGAAGTCATGAAGCAAGTGACACAGCTATTTCCTGTTGCCATCAAAATTCTGTAAGAGAATTTCTCCCTCCACAAGTTACTAAGTTACCTGGAGTACAGCCAAAAACAAAAAAAAAAAAAAAAAAAAAAAAAAAAAAAAAAAAANNATAAAAAAAAAAAAAAGAAAAAAAAAAAGAAAAAAAGAAAAAGAAGGAAAAAAAAAGAGAGAACTAAGTTGATTAGTTCTGAAAGAACTTTTCAGTAGCCATATGGACTTCGTGCTTTCAGTTCTCCAAGTCTACAGTGATTCCAGAAAATATGTGAGATCAATTTTGCTTACAAAAAAAAAAAAAAAAAATCAGATTTTTAAAATTAGAACAGTCCCAGAAAAGGGGGCTGTATTTTTCCACTGAAATATACCACAGGAAAAAGGAACTGGTAAGACGGATCATTTAATTCATTTTAACCAGATCACATTTATTTTTAGTACAAGGAATTGGCACACATGAGTAACAGAAGTAGAATACCATCGGCTACATTTTCAAGCTTGCATACATTTTTTAATAAGTATACCAAATGTCACTTTTCAGCTAGGTAGGTTTTCTATAACTGTAAAGCTTGCTGTGAAAACCCAGCCTTATTTACAATACACAAAACTTCTCACTCTTTGCAAGATTTTTTGAAATCTTTCAGCTAATTCTGAAGTACCTACAGTACCACTCAAATAACCTTGCACGTGCTGGTCTGATACACTAAACTCTCCATAGTTGCTAAAGCAGGCTTCAATATCATCTGTCATCCATCTGTCGTCTTCCCAGCATAGGACCTGATTCTTCACAGTGATTGGTGTAAGTCAGAAAGAGCTCTTGAAATCCCTGAATCCTACTAATGTAGAACAGACCAAGGAGACTGGAAACATTAGAGTGACTGGTAGGCAGAAAACAGCTACTTCTTCACCCAGCTGCAGTTTCCTTTATAATCTCTTCCTTGCTGAAGAAGGTTGTGATAATCACCATCTGCAGGAACTGATAAGAAGGGGAAAGACAGAGATTGTAACTTACTCTTGTATTACTGTGGCAAACTACTGTATCTTTAAACATCTACTTCAACTCTGCTCTGACTGTCCAAAAATGAGTCTCCAAAGTGATAATAAGTGGAAAAGGTTAAACTCTCATTTTAAATACAGCAGTATCACCCAAAAAACAATTGGGATTGTTAAAATGTGAACGATCCTGCACATTAATGCATCAGTGATACTAAACAGCATAAGGTTAGGTGAAACAACTGCAACCAGGGAGGAACATGGAAGGAGAAAAATGAAAACTTCTGTATATGCTGTGAAATAATTTTTTCAAGTGGATGTTTGCAGAAGGAAGTACAGAGAGGTAGGTCATTTGGAAAAAAAAAATCCACTGTGGCTTTTCTTTGTTTTAAAATTATAGGTTCTCAGTAAATAACTGTGATTCACAGTATCTTCTGTTGAATTGCATTTTTTAGAATTGACATGTCCCAACATGTCTATACCTTCTTGATCCAGGCAGCAGGTCCAAACGCTCAGCACGCTGTTATTATGACCCGAATGGCTCTCAGATACAACAGGCATTCGGTGTCAGATCAAGAGACACCAGAGAAGCCTGAGGGGCTCCTAGAAGCAATACTCCCAGAGTCACCAGCAGGACCTCTGTCATGCTGGGAGCAATACTTTCTGCTGCACGGTGCTCCGTGGCTATGCTCCTGACCCCTCAAGATGGGCAGCTCCCAGCACGCAGCGCTGTCAGGGTCTGGCCCTGAAGGTGATGCTCAGGATGTCTCAGGTCTTTCAACGACCACTGACATGCTCCTTCTGACCAAAAAGGACCCCAGAACCACTGCTGTCTAGAGCCCTGCCTTGCCCCGGTTCCTGCAGGCAGGGGTTCCTGGCTCAGACAGCCCAGCACTGAGCTGCCTCCCTTCTCTGTGCGACGATTTCCAGCTCCCAGCACGCCAGCTAATCGCCACGGGAGAGGAGCAAAGGAAAGGCATCCTTCCCAGCTCAGTTTTGCATCAGGACCTGACTGGCTGCATTCCTTGAGAGGTAAACTCCCACCAAGCTATTCAGCATCTTGCCTTCAGGTGCTGTGATCTCTAGAGAGCAAAGTTCTCAGAATAAATTGTAATTACAAAAAAAAAAAGCACTGTGGAAAGCTCAAGTGTCCTGCACCCAGCTCCCTTCTTCAAGTGAGCACCGAGAGCAGGCCCCGCTGCCCGTCAGGGGCAGAGCTGCCACGGAATCATGGAATCCCTGGAGTCAGAAGGGACCTTGAAAGGCCACCTGGTCCCACTCCCTGCAATGAACAGGGACACTGACAGCTAGAAAGAGTCGCCCAGAGCCTAAGCCCTCCAGAGCTGCTGTTTCCTATGATGGAGCCTCCCTGGCCGGGCGCTGACGGGCTCCAGGCACAGGGCAGAGGATGAGGGCACGGGATGAGGGCACGGCAGGCCGCACATGGCTGCCCTGGGGATGCTGAGGGAGCCGCCATCCCTCGAGGGAAGCAGTGCCCTGGCGGAGCCTGAGCCATCCTGCGTTCCCCAGAGCACCGCGGCCCTCCCTGACTGCGTGAGGGCAAGTTCTCCCCTCGGGAGCCGCCGTCGTGCAGCGCAGCGCGGAGGAGACGCTGGGTGATGAAAGTGCTGCCGGGAAGGCGCAGCCACCTCTCGGCCCCGTGGCGAATCTACCGATGCGGTTCCAACGAGAAAGCGGACGCCCCCCTCCACCCTCCCCGCACACCGCCCTACGGGGCGCCGCGCGGCCCAATCTTCCGGGCCCTGCCCACGTCGGAGCGCTGCGCGGGGCGGGGCCGGGCCCGGCGCGGAGGAGGAGCGGAGAGGAGCGGAGGAGCCGAGCGGGCGCGGCCCTTCCCGCCGCCGGGGCGAGGCCGGAGCGGGGAGGCCGGGCGCGGCCCATGGACCGGCCGCGCCTGAGGCGGAGCCCGCGGAAGGAGCCGNGGCCTCGCCCGCCGCCCGGCAGCCGGCACCATGTCGGCCAAGGTGCGGCTGAAGCGGCTGGAGCAGCTGGTGCTGGACGGGCCGCAGCGCAACGACAGCGTGCTGAGCGTGGAGACCCTGCTGGACCTGCTGGTCGGCGTGTACAGCGAGTGCAGCCGCGACTCGCCGCTCCGCCGCGACCGATACGTGTCCGACTTCCTCGAGTGGGGTGAGCCGGGGCGGGGGGGCATCCTTTGGCCCTCGGTGAAGGTTATCGGGCAGCTGGGAGCCTGCCCGGTGGCTCCGCGTTGGCGGTGGCTGCGTGGTTCGGCGGGGGACGGGAGGGAGGAGGGAGCCCGGGCCGTGACCCGCGGTAATTGGGCTTCTAAAGATCTCTCTTGGGGGGAGAAAAAAAAAGAAAAAGAAAAAAAAAACACCCAAAAGCACAAAACAAAGGATTTCCTAAGGGAGGGGGAGGGGCGGTTTACTCCAGTGGATGTAAATGTGCCCTCGGTGCTTCCAGTGGGCGCGGGGACAGCTGGTTCTCCTTAATTTCTGCGGGGACCACCGCTCTTTGTCAGGCACTCTCCGACTAAGAGAATTCACTTCCTGGACTCTTCTATTGACGTCAGTAATGCGATTGCCAACTGAATAATTAACCACTTTATCGCATCTGCCCCGCGAGGCCGCAGCCCGGGGAGCATCGATGGTTGTGCGGTGGGAGCTTTGTCCCCATGCTGCAGGGCCCTGCGTCTCCCTGCTCCTGAGCTGATGGCCCCAGCCAGCGAGCATCTACGAACTGCTGGGTGTGACAGAGCACGCTGCCAGGGTGCTTAAAGGGCAGGGATCGAGGAGGGACGCTGCTTCTCCAGCCCCGCTGGTGGTTGTGCCCTCCTGGTGGGTGCCCACGTTGTCATGTTCTGTGTGATGGAGAGAGCCATCACCCAATTGTTCGTAAAATTGCTGCTTCAAGTTCTGTTTGCTCTCTAAATGTGAGAAGGTTGCTGGCTTGGTGAAGAGTGTAGCTCGCAGTAAAAGCATTGTGGGATTACCCCGGTGTGACAAAGTGCCCATTCAATAAATAATTGAAATGTATGTGAGCTGCCATCTGGTGCTGCAGAGTGGGGATAAAACTTTATAATCCAGGCTCTTTGTGGTAAGGGGATGGGCCTGAATCTGGACTGCTGTGTGTTTGTGTTCCATCAGCGTGGAATACCCTTAAATGCAATTCGGGTCGATACCATGTGTTCCTCCCTCTCCTTCAAGCCAACATTCGAGGCAATGCCAACAGCCAGACACCTTTTATCTGTGTCCTAATGCCCTCACAGTACGTTTCCAGTGACGAGGAACTTGTTCCTGCCTCCAGCTAATAAGGAAAATATCATGCCAAACATGCTGATCTTCCCCATGTCGTGATGTGCGGCCTTAATTACAGCCTGCTGCTCTGTTAGGAGATGGTCTGGGTCGGTGCGCACGAGTCCTGTGTGCTGTTGTGTGTCTGTGGCAGCAGGACAGTGTAGCTAAATATTTGGGAGATACTTTGAAGATTAGCACGTTTCTTTATCAGCTGGAGACAGAAGGAATTTCCTTCTGACAAAATGGAGACTTATCACTGACAATGGAAATAAGCTGCGTAAGTACAGAGGCTAAATTAAACCGAGCTCTACAGCGGGCATTCCTTTACGTTCATCCTGTGAGACTTGTGCCAGCTTCTCCCACTCGACACCTGAGAAGCTGTGCACCTCACCTGCAGGGACTGGTGAGCCCCAAGTGATCGATCTCATTGCTCCTGCCCCGTAAACCTGGCTGCTGCTCCCTGGCAGTGCTGCCACGGGCTTATTTCTTCAAAACCTTCTTCCTATTTGCTAACCATAGAAGGGTGTAGGGTGTGGCCATTTGCCCAGGGGCGGCTTGTGGCTTCCATCTCCTCAGAAAGGTAGTCAGATTCTGCCATTTTAACCTTGGCAGCTGTAGCTTTCCCATGGCGAATGGAGCTTTTGAATATCCTGCATTTCTTTCCCTGTGCTGCAGTTATAATGCACACTTTTTTATGCCACGTATCTTTGGAGAAGGCCTAGCTGAGCTGCAAGTGAAGATTTCAAAAGCCATTTTCTTCCAGTTACTTTTTATTTATAACTCCTCATGAACAAGATCACACTCCATTGGTTGTCACTGTATTGTTTATATAATAGATATTGAAATAATGCTCAGTATTCTTAGTGGGAATTGAATCCAAGTTTGTTAACACAGCAGACCCGTGTCTTACATGTTCAGCAAGAGTTGCCAAATCTGTGCTTGGTGTCATCTAAGGCGTTGCTGCATATGCTGCGCCTAGAGTGAGAAATACAGAGGAACCCTAACAGCCAGCCCTGTTTGTTGCAGTTATACATTTTCATTCCTCTCTGAAAGTCATCAGTGAAGCTGGTCTGCTATAACCCTTGAACCTCTGAGCCCAGATTCCTTGCCCATCCCTGCCAGACCTTGTAGCACAGTAGGGCTGCCAGCAGAGTGGTGTGGCTGGCATCCCAGGAGTGCTGAGTCTGGGCAGTCCTGGTGCCCTGAAAGGCCCACGGAAGGGTTTGGCCCTAAAAGGCACTGCTTCTCTCAGCTGAAGCTGCCCAAGCCTGATAGAAGACTGCCTGGAGCTGTCAGCAAGCATGGAGGAGGGTACATGGCCTTAGGAGTTACCCAGTGGATTATGCTGTGCACTGGCACTTGGTATGGTCCGTGCACTGCAGAGGGACCTCCTGAGAGACTTTTCCTGCAAAAAGTGCATGTCTGACCTTGTTCTGCATGAGGAGGAGAGTACAGGAGGAGTGGTGAGCCGTCATGGCTCGGGTCTGTGTCTGTCACCTGCCCTTTGGCTTCCAGGTACAGCGTGTTCCTCTGCATGGAGCCTGTTCTTCCCTCACACTGAGATCTGAATCTTTCCTAATCCCACGCCAGATGTACTGGGGCACTAGAATGGCTGCTCGCACCACGGCCGTGCTCATCTGACATCACCTTGTTATTCAGGACTTGCCTCAGAGGGCCGCGGCTGGTGCTTGCTGCCCCTCGCTGCAGCCAGCAGGGACTGGCACAACCGGCTGCTCCATTCCAAGGCAGCTCCTGGCAGGGTTCAAGCCAGTAGGCAAGCACATTTGGAGCAGAGTTGAACAGGAATGGGCCTTGTTGCTATTCAGAGTGCTCTTGGTGCTGCACAGGCTTTCTTGCTCCAGCCTTTGTTTCCTCTGACCCCGTTTTGTACCGCTGGCACACTGCGCAGGGCAGGATGGCACTCGTCCCCACGGGGTTCGTTCAGCGTTGTCTCACGCCTGGGCTGTGCACTGGCTCGTTTTCTCTGTGAGAACGCCTCAAAGTCACTGTCAGAATAGTTCAGACTGATCTGAAATGCAATGTTTCTTTTCTTCAAAGCAGGTGCACAGGGTGCTTTTGTGGGCTGTTCCTGCTGAGGGGTTATGAGCTGTCTGCTTGAATGTTGGTCGATCTTGTGCATTCTCAGATTGCACAAGGTCTGCTCCCCTGTTAGGCTGGTGTTCTGCTTTTGTTTTTTTCCTTGTTGCTGTTGTTGTTTTCATTTCCTTTTTGTTTTTTTTCCTNGAAGCTGTGGGGAAGAGAAAGACGACTGCAGATGATTAGCACAAGTAGGCCAGCTGGGCACCTGCTGTCAGGCTGCCTGTCTGGCGGAACAGGCAGTGGATGCTGTTGTAGTAACAGCAATTTATTCCCACTCTGGGGCAGGCAGGGGAAAAATGCATGTGCAGAGCACTAAGCAACCTCTCTAACCCAGCCTCGAGCTGTCGCTTTTGGGTGGATGTCTGTCACCTGGGAGGCTGGGCCATAGATGAGAAAATCACGTGCAGAACGTTCAGCAGAAGGGCTGCTGGTGTGCTGGTACAGTGATTCACTGCTTTGGGTCATGGTGATGACTGGTACTTCAAGTTTTGCATCTTGCTTTTGGTGGGGGCTAAAGCAGGAGTCTATGAGTGAGTTTTGCAAGCCTGCTCCTAGGCCTGCTTTCTTCTCCTTCCAGTTCTGCTTCAAGAGGCACGTTAACCTTTCAAATAAAGAGATCTAATGAGTGAAGGGAGAAGCCTGCAGTTGCTTTCCTGTCATAAGTGTTTAGAGCCTGTTCTCTCAGCTTGAAACAGTTGTATTCAGATGTGTGGATGTGGACCTGAGAATAGGTCACGCTTCCACAGCCTGCATGTAAGGCATCTTCAGAGCTTGCTGCAGGGTAGCCGTAATCCTCTGGCTGCCACAGACACTGATGTGCGAGGAAGTGAGCTAGGTGAGGGTGGGGGCACAGTGTGGTTCTGGTGTAGGAGACAGAACTACTCTCAAGTATTTTTGAGATGACCTTAGAGTTGTCAGACTTGGAACACTGTTCATGAGGATCTTCCCTTTGGCCTTTTTGGGTTACACCAGGAAAAAGCGTCACTTAATGATGTCACGTTTCTTGACTTGAGGTTTGTTAGTTTACATTCCTTTCTCCCTTCACCACTTCTCCCCATCTACAAAGAAAGCAGAAAAAGAAAGCCAGGAAGTGCCCGCAGCCTGTGCTGGTCTGTTTAACATCTTCCTCTGCAGGCAAAAGCTGGGCAGGGAGTGATAAGCCTGCTGGGCACGAGAGTGAAGGCAGCTGATGAACGAGAAGTCTGAATTTCTGTCTCTGGCCAAAGTCCTCCTTCAATCTGATTGCCAAAGCCTGCTGCGGTCACTTGTGCTTGAGGCAGTGGCAGGAGGCAGTGGGTGAGGCTTTTGGGGCCAGGAGCTCCAGGTGACTTGCAGAGGTTCTGGAAAGGCCAGTGGTGGTGGTGGCGGCCACGGCTTCTTTGTGCACAGATGGTGTGGATGCAGCTGGAGGCCTTTCCTGCTCCCCGAGGGCTCTCCTGTGGTCAGAGATGGGGCACTGCTGCCTGGACTGCCTTCCTGAGGATGTCTTCAGTGGTCAGCTGGCAGACAAGGGCTAGCAGGGCCACTGAACCCTGGTTACCAGCATTCTCTGCTGTTCAGTTAACAGTTTTTGTTCTCTTACCAAATAGATGTTAGGATTAATTCATGGTGGAGTAGCAAAAGCTGCCGCATTAGCTTTAATAGCATTGTAGTCAGCGCTGGAGATCTGAAGGCACGAGGTTCAAAGCTCACTCCTGCGTGCATAATGGACTCTTCACAGTACATCTCTTCTAATCTGTTATTTTTAGAACGAGGCAATATCTTTTAATGACTTTCTGTAATATTCTGTGAAACATCGACATTGAATGCTGAAGTTTTGACAGAGTGCAAGCGCTGTGGCTTGGAGGATGAGATGCACATTGGCACGTGCTGTTGGGATGGCCGCCATCCTGGGCACCGCTCGTCTCCTGTGCTGTCCAAGGAAGTCAGTAGTGCTTTTGTCCTGTGGACAGATGAAGCTGCTAATTGCTTGCTAGTGAGTTGCTTGAGGAATTGTGGTGCTTGTTAAAGGCCATGACATGTTTTATGTTTTAACGTTGTTTGAAAAGTCATTGATAAATTTGTCTTTGCGTGGAAAACGTACAAGGACTTTCTCATGGATGGTACATGTGTCTCGTAAATGAAGCAGTAAGATTGCTTCAGATAGATTTTTAGTGATCCCGGGTAAAGTGTTCGAGGGTTTAATAGTCATAAACAGGAGTAACAGAAGTTTTACAGAAGTTCTGGACTCAAGCAACAGTGATCCCCCACTGAGATGGGGATGCTTCCCCAAGGAGCTGCCAGTTCCCACAAGAGATGGGCTCCTCTCTGTGGCTGGCCCTTAAATGAGCCCCACTCTGGGTCCAGCCCTTCCAGTCATATTGAGGGGCACAGGTGCAAGAAATCTGCTTGTGCTCCACAGGCACCAGGTGCTCAGTCACAGATTCAGGCCATGACCTAGTGTTCCCCTTGCATACATGATAACATAGAATGCAGAAATAAGGTTTCATAAGCATCCATAAATCTAACATTTTTCAGACTTGTTTAATGTCGAAATACAAAAATCATTCAAATTTCTTTTTCACAGGTAATATTAAGAGACAATATTTTGCCAAGAAATACTTTATTTACATCATTAAAACCTCTGTGGTTGACACCAGTTGTGTGCTCTCAGTGGAGAGAAACCACTTGGATGTTGGTTTATTCAGCAGATTCAGTGCAGTGAACTTTTTTATCAACTGAAGTTGAACTAACCTTTTCCAAAGAATTCACATGAGGGAGTGAGTCAGTATCTTTTACACCTACGAGAAACAAATGGCTTTAACTGTGTGAGTCAGAACTGAAGAGACTTGTTTCGTTGGCTTTTTTTAGCAAGTTGATTTTGCTTTATGGTTATGTATTAATACATTGGTTTTCAGAAACGTTGATCTGTAGCTGAGATTAGTTGGGAATGTTGAACTACTGTAGATTCTTCAGGCTTATGGAACTTGTGTTTTATTCCTATCTTATAACTTGAGACAGTTTGTGCAAGTTGTTTTTGGATGGGTCTTAAAAAAGGAAGAAGTATAATACCTAAAGAGTTGTGAATGTATCAGAGGCATTAATAGAATGTAGTGCCTAGGATTCAGAATAACTGTATGGACTCATCTCTTCATCTACTCACGTCTGAAAAGGTGAATAGGAGGAAGGACCATGAGCAAAATTGTTGGGAAAAGTGGAAAGCACTTATTGAAGCTTTTTACTAGACTTTTTGCCTTGATAATGCTTCAAACAGAATTAAGTTTCATTTTCTAAATCTCTTGCAAGGTCCACACGAGAATTCCAATCTATTCTTGATGTAGTCACCAAAGAGCTTGTATCATACTCACTAATATGTCTGACTGAAGCTCTATTACTTAAAAAAAAAAAAAAAAAAAAAGTGCTTTTTGAAGTCTTAAGAATTTCCAAGTGCATTCAGTCTGTGGTTTGATATGATCTGTTCTTTTTAAATGTCTCCTAATACTAAAATATTCCACTGTTTTTTTTCATCAGTGCACGCAGATTGCTGGAATGCAAGCTTTCATTTATCAGGACCTTTGTTCGCTATAATGAATGTCGCTTTCTTCAGCGGGAAACTACGCAGTTTTCTTAAGCCCTGATTTTGCATAGACCTCAGTAATCATGTCTGTAGATACACTTAGGGTGCATTCAGATTAAGCATGTGCACCCATCATTACCAGCTGAGGCCTTAGGCATCCTGAAGTGCCTGAGATCTTAATTTCTGTCATTCATGTCATCAGGGTCTTAATGCTGAAACCTGTTATTACTCAGCCATGGCCTAAAGCTTTGCATGTGACTGGTACCTCTGGGCGCCCAGCTGAGACCCCTGTAAAAGAGCCTGAGCTTTGGAAAATGGGGGGGGTGTCTCCACTGACTACTGAATATTAAACATATATGGAGTTAATTAGCCAGATGTGCATTAATGAAGGCAAAGATGTTGTTCTTACCTTGCTTAAGTGCAGTGCCATTAAGGACTGGATGTATTCAGCCGCCTTTCCCAAAAAATACAAGAAGAGAAATTGGAAGCAGCATCAGCTCCAGATATATCCCAAATTCTTTTCATGTTTATAATTGTTCTCCAGCATAACAATAAACATGGGTAATTGCTTTGTGAAATCCTACTTGAAATTGATTTATGTCTGTTTAGTGTGATGTGCATATTCAGGATTTTAGAAAAGTCTATAAAGAAAAAATCTGTCTGAACATTTAATTCAGCTTAATCATGGGTTATTTTGTTCTGGTTTTCATCCAAAAAATAAAAAATAAAACAAATCGGTGAGAGACAAAGTAATAACTAAGATGAAACAGTTTTAAACTTAAATGTTTATGTGGAACGTAACTTTAAGTCAGCCTTAAAGGAGTGTTGCAGCTGTCGTGGCAATGTCACACTTTTCTTCAGGACTGTATGGTTGGTGGGACCTGGCTCCACTTTTTTACAGAAGATGTAACTTTAGTCAGAATACAACAACTGTGACAAGGGTATATTATTAGTATGTTGAGTTTTTTTCTTAAGTATATTATAATTTCCCTGCTAGTAGCAGTCCTTTAGCTGAAGAACTCAACTGTATGTCTTTCCTGCATAGATGAGACTTGTGGAAAAGCGTTGGGTCTCCAGGAATTCTCACCAGATGCATAACAATAGTTAATAGTTCTAAGTTGGTTTAAATCCTGAAGTACTGTGAAAAAGACAAAAAATACTCTCCCTCACCCTGGGGGGCTGGACTTGTTAATCTCCAGAGATCCCTCCTAACCCCCGTGATTCTGTAAGAACTTTTTTAAAAGAAAAAATTGAGGGTGTTATAAACTTCAAGTCAGCTTTCGAGTTGTGCTAAGTGTGTGGGGGGGAGATCTGTGCTCATCTGAGGAAGGAAGAGGCGTCAGAAACCTTTGTCCCTACTTTCGTGGGATTCCTCTGTCCTTGGTTTCCCCCTTCCAGGGGTCCATGTGTACCCCAGGGATGGATGGTGGTCCTCTCCGTTGCCTTGCATGCCTTTGAATTACTGCTGCTGTTACAGCATGCCATCTCCTATCTTAATTTTGCACATCCTTTCTCAAAAGTTGCCTTTTTCATGGAGCTTTTCTACGTGCTACAGTTCTGTCGCTGCCCTTGACTTGGATGATCAATTTTGAGGGCTGGAGTGCTCTGACTGCCTTTTATTTTACCGTAATTAAGGCATAGTAGAAACAGCAGGAGGGTGACTTTAGACGTGAAGAACCTATTACCATTTTGAAATATGTTCCCGAGGGTTTGCTTTTTGAGATGCATGTTTAGTTTTTAAGTTTAGCTCTTGTGATAGGATCAAAAATTCTCCACCGTCCCCAATTTTTGCGTATGATTTCTGTGTTCTCCTTGTCTCTTGTTAGTGCTAGGAGATGAATGTAGTGTGCGTGCTCTGCAGACTTTGTTCTGCTGGCTTCTGACTATTCTGGGACTGGATCCAAAGAAGTAGCATATGTCTTTTTTCTGTGGCTGCATATACCTGATGAAGATGCATATACTGAAAATGTAAAATAAAATAATAATAATAAAAAATATTAGGGTTTCTGTTATCTAGTATGTGACCATTTGAACTGTGTCCATGAGTGAAATGGGAATGTAACTTCTGTTTGAATTTTCTCTCTTTTAAGTTTGTGTGTTCTTTAAGGCCAGGGTCTGATCTCACTGTGTGCTATCAGTGGTTTCTTTTAGGATGGCTTTGTTGCCCTGCAGCCCTCTCAAGTTACTCACCCAAAAAAGGAAACTGCATTTTTATGATTCAGGACCTCACCCTGTTTGACTTTTTACAGAGGGCAGGGAGAATGACATTTTTACATGTGCAAATGACTAAAAGTGATCTAAAGGTCCTAATGAAGTAACTTGTAGCAAGAAGCCGCTGAATGTTTGGTTGTAAGTGCAGGGTGAAGGCTAGAGCTTGTGGTAGAGATGGTCTTTCTGCCTTTTATGGGTGATGTGGTATTTTTCCTAAATTTATAACACATCATCTTTCAGAACAGACTTCCTGAGAACTTACAGATAAGGCAGCCTCTTGTGTCACAGGGAAGAAGTACAAAAACTTTCCTTTTAGACCAGCTTTAATTAGCAAAATCTCTTAATTGTGTGCCCTGGCATTGCTGCACTGAGGAATTCAGTCTGACTGTTTTAGCTTCTTTTATGTAAGTGAAGATTTCCATTGCCAGTAAGTTCAGCCTGGGGTTTCCTGGACACTTAGTATTTAAGTTTGGAATAATGACGGTATCAAACTGTTTTTGAACTGTGGTTTCTGCTGGCTGATAAGTAACACAAGACAGCGTGCAGTGGGGATACCTAAGTGGAGGCTGTTTCAGGCCCACAGAGTGTCTTTGTCTTTCCCTTAAAAGCATTTACTGGTTATTAAGGCAACAACCGTGGTGGTTGCTCTGTGCAGGATCTTGAGGGCCAGCAGGACTTACTGGATTGGGTGTAGTGCTTTGCCAGCAAGGCTTGAGCCAGTCAGCTCTACATCCGTGCCTAGGAATAGGCAATCCTTGTGAAGTTGACTCTGTGATATGAATTATAAAGGCAAAAAAAAAAACCTGACGGCAAGGGGAGAGGTTGGGGATTAATTTAAAATATTTTTAGTGATGGAGGGTCTTTTAGTGCCCTTAGGAAAGTGCCATGCAGTAATTATCCTCAAGATTATCAGTGTGCATGTTTTTGAGTGGCTGAGGCCAGCAGGAGAAGCATCCTGGTAGATCTTGTCAGGATCAGAGTTACAGGTACTGCAGCTATAAACTTCTTCTTGCAGATAGTATTAAACATCACAAAGGTTTTGTTTAATGTTTCAGGCACTTTGGAGGGTGGGGATAGCTGAGATCACATTCTATACTTTACCTTTTGCATGCCAACTTTATTTTTCTTTCACATTGTGAACCTCACAAAGTTCAGCACAAGTGCAGTGTCTCGCACTGTGGAACTATAAAACTGGGGAATGACCAGCTGGAGAGCAGCCTAGCAGAAAAAGATTTGGGTATTCTGGTTAACAGTGAGTGGCAAAGGAGTCAGTGGTGCATCTTTGCAGAAATGGAGGCTGCCTGCATACTGGGCTGCATCAGCAGGTCAAGGAGAGGGATTTTTCTTCCCTTTACAGCACTCCTGAAGCCAGCTGGGGATTGCTGTGTCCCATTCTGGGCTTCCCAGCACAGAAAAACACTGGGAAGCAGAGTCAAGTCCAGCAGAGAGCCACAGCTGTGGTTGGGGCCTTACAGGATGTGCATGGAAAGGCTGCGAGGCCTGGGCCAGGCGAGCCTGGAGAACGGGAGTCTGGTTGCCATGGCAGGACATGGAGGCACGCTCCTCGGGAGCATGGCCATGAGATGGGAGCCCTGGGCACAGGCTGCGGCAGGGAGGCTCTGGCTGTGTAAGAGGGACTCCTCAGATGGCCCAGAGAGCTCCCAGAGGCTCCGTCCTGGAAGGCGTTTAAACCTCAGCTGGACCAGGCCCTGGGCACCATGGTTAAATGTCCATGTTGTCTCACATTCGAGTAGGAGGTTGGGCTCTGTGATCTCCAGAGATCGCTTCCAACCAAGAATTATTCTGATTCTGTATTATTGACCTTTTTTCCCCCCATGTTAGTCAATTTATCTAACGTCATGGCTGCTTTAACATGAAAGAGTTGTTCTCCAGACCTTTCAGAATGAAAACAGAAATAAACGAAATAAATCCTTCTCTGTTGTTGATGGTATATAAAGCAGTTCAAACAACTTGTGTGAATGCACTATTCATTTTTTTGGTAATCTCAAGTGTTTACTCTGATTGGTCGGCATTTTACCATGTAGTCTGAATATGAGTATTGACAAACGTTTAGCTAAATTTTAGACTTGTAAATGATGAGAAACTGAACTATTTTTCCCCCCTATGTTGTTCTGCCATGCTTTTAATAAAGACAAGTTTCCTCATTCCTGCAGCAGAATTACTAGAACAGCTTTTAAGAACTTTGAACTTGTGTTTTACGCCTGTTGCTTTTTCCCAAGTACCATTTCCTTGTGTCTAGTTGTTAGTCTTGATAGCAGTTGAAGTATTTTAAAGCTTTGTTGCATGTAGCTGTGGGAAGCCTTCAAGCCCTGCATGACTGTGAGGCTGAATCACCCCTTAGGAAAAATATAGGTTTAGCTGATCTGCCAGATATGAGAGCTGTATCACAAAAGGATCTCTATCTAGTAGAATTCTGAGTGTTCTTGTAGCTGACATTACAAGAAGTGTGACCAAGCAGTTGCTAACAACAGGGTGAAATAAACCTACCTCATAGCTGTAAAGATCTAATGGGAGATTATCCCTGGTTTTTGTTTTCCTCTCTAAAATAAAAGCTTGTGAAACCTGCATGAAGTTGAACTTCAGATGTAGTTTTTCATGCTGATATTCTCAATGGTAGTGCATTAGCAAACCAAAACCCACAATAGCAATTTCAGTGTTAAAATAATATTGCTGTATGGAAGATAACATGGCAAGTACTATCAGTGATAAGGATAACTATGTAATTGGGAAAGAAAACAGGAACTGATCCCTTTGCTAGTGGTGTGTCAGAAATTTTGGTAGAGCGTACTCAGTGTCACTTGACTTTCCATAAAATAATTTGTATCTGTGTTTTTGAGTAACTTGCAGACAGCTGAGCATCTATGGACAAAAGAAGATTTCCCCAAACTCCTGAAAACATAATCAGATTTTTCCAAATATTGATGATTCCTAAATGCCTGGAAGTCTGGTAAATATCAGCAAATACATACTGTCAATTTTGTCAGGAAGACATCCACTGGCAATTCGATGTAACATGATGTAATGACCCAAAACCCTTTTGGAGCAAGGGCTGTGTATGTATGTGAGAAATTTATAATGTGTGTTATTTTTTTGGAAGAAACTTTTTTACCAGTAATTGTATAGCTGTTTCAGATACTGTGGTTCTGAGTGCTCAGCTGTGCTTGTGTTTAATGCATAAAAGCGGCTCACACAATGTTCTAGTTTCAGTGTATTACTTCCCTGGTGGGATGTGCCTGCACACTGTACAGATAACGTGGGGAAAAAACAGGAGTGAAGTAGTGGTAATAACTTCTTTCTTTGTGCCAAGTCTTGGTGCATAAACCTGCTGAGAAATGTCATCTTCCTTCTCTCATGTCCTTGATTTCCTCTTCTGCTTCATTGTTCAGTGTTTTTATTTCTCGTTTACTAACTGCATTTGGAGAAGCCCCTTTGCAGTGGTGTCTTTCAAATAGCAACACATGCTTCTGCACACATTGCTGCCGTCATCTTTTGCATCAGTGATTGTAATCTGTCACTGTGCATGTTGGTAATAATAGCTGTTCCTTCAGGTATATGCTTGATAGCTACAGAATATGTAATACAAGGACCTTACTGGAAAATATGTTCCAGTAATTTACCTTTAGAGCTCTATGGGGAGCTCTGAAATGGGTGACAGCTGGTGGAAGATAATGGATTATCTCTCTGCAAGAGAGAAGCATGGGCAAGACCTACTTCTTACTTCAATCTACTTGCCCTCATCTCTCCCTCCCCCCTCATGTCCCATATAACAGTTCAGAACCAGTCCTCTATTTTCAGAGGGACTTAGCTGGAGAATGTTATTGCTTTTGTGTAAAATGATTCATTGGCCAGGAAATAAATTTAGCTGTGCATAACAATTCATGGAAGAGGAAATCAGTGCTGTCTACTTGCAGTCTTTTAACACTTGTCTAGAAATAAGTTGTTGAGTTGTAGTATTTGAATTAAAATTTGCGCTATTTGAATTAAAATAAGCAGGTACACGAGCTATAAAGGACTAGGAAAAGTATCACTTAGTCCTCAGTGTGGATCAATACACTAAGCAGTGGTCAGGCCAGCCATCTTTATTGCTTCTGGAAGCACCAGGTAGGCTGTACTTCAAGGAAGATCTCAAATTAAGATGTGTACTAAAACGTCTGTTAAGTAGAATTTTGAAGGAGAGAGAAGGGACTGATGATAACTCAGAAATAAGTGATAACTAGAAGAGTCTTAGTTTACTTCTGGGGTTTTTGATGTGTTAAGATAGCTTCATGTAAGAAAGGTGAGACTAAAGTGACATCCAAGTTTTTTGAGAATGCGTTTCTTAGAGAGCAGTCCTTCAGAAAAGACCGACTTGTGGGATTTTGGTTTCATGCAGTACAGTTGTAAATGCTCCTGGCTTCTCCTCTTGAAATGCAGCTGAACAAACAGGCAGGGGTGAACTTCTGACAGCAACTGCACAAACTTCTCAGCTATTATTAAACTTCTTATGATAACTTGGTACATTTTTTTTTCCTGTGTAAAAGTAACTGCTTGTGCCATCTAAGCAACAGAAATTGTGACAAAGTGACACTGGCTGCTCATGCAAGTAATACCATGGAGTAGTTGAACAAATAGCTGCTTCTGATATTTAGTTTTAAAGATTTCATAGCAGTAGAGTTTTTTCTTTTTTTATGATGGTGCTAAGAACTTTGTTTTAAAATTCACTTTACAAAGGGAAAAAAAAGACTTCAAGAAATTATGATAAAAGAGAAAATTGAATGGCTGTTAGGGTATAAGCATTAGGACAATTGCCAGAACGAGAGTCTTAAAGATTTTAACTTCTTTACGGAAGATTTCAACAACAAAAATGCTAGCTTTTAAAGCACATTCTTCTGCTCAATGTAGTATGGTATCCGTGTCTTAGAGATCATTGCCTTAGACTTGTGGGGTGTGTACCTGTCCATAAGAACTGGACTGAAGCTTTCTTGTCATTTTAAAGGCCATGAAACTCCTTAGAGATTGAAAACCCTTGCACCTTTTTCGTGTAGGTTACAAAAGAAAGATGTAACTGGCATAAATTCTAAGAATCATAGAGGTTAAACAAAATACAAAACAAAACAAAAAAAACCACAAAAATGTAAAAATTATGTTTCTTCCAGACTTCTTTCCGGTAGAAAGTTCCAGGTATGTTTACAGAGCAAAAGGGTTATATAGCCTCAGCTCCATGATACTCACATCAAGAATAAAACGAAATACTGAGCTACAGTATCAGGATTGAAAAGTTTGACAGTCTTTAAAAGACTGTGGTTTGGGACAGAATGTTTTTTTAAAGCGAGTCAATACAAGTGGAAAAAATTACTTGAGAGCTAAAACAATCACTGAATGGCCAAAGTGGCCAAGGTTTGTTTAGATGACATTGGAGATAAGTTAATAAAGGAAAATACTGAATTGTGTGGAAAAAGAGGGGAAAGGAGTGAGCTATAGCTAAAATGTTGTATAAAGAAGTAGAGAGTCAACCATTTGGCTCTTTGTGTAAATAGTTGACTTCTGTCTCTATACTAGTTTTCAATTACTTTGCAACAACTTGAAATATTTTGAAGATTGGCCAAAATTCCTACTTGTTCTTCTGCTTGTGATCTCATCTTCTGCTTGTGGCCTCAGAGGCCATGCATCTTGTCAGAGGATTTCTGGAGGGAAGTTAATATGTCTTCTCTGTTTCCTTCTTTGGAAATGGAAGGTTCTGCAAGCACAGCTACTCTCACAGGGTTTTCCAGCTGCATCTGTAGTGACAGGCAGGTGTTTGCCCTGCTCTTGCACTGGATGCAAGCTTTTTGTTGTTATTTTCAGATACGAGTGAAGGAACAGGTTGGAAGCCAAAAGAATGGAGCCTACAGTATAGGTAAATATCTGTGTACCAGTCTAGCACAAGAATATTCTGGATGTCCTGATACCTGATTTTGTGTGTTGTAATCAATACAGTTATCTAGATGGGTTGCAAATGAGGATAGAAAAGAAATTCCCTATTAAATGCTTGGAAATAAATCTCAGGGTAAAAGGATTTTGGATACAGTGCTTGCTAAACAAAGATGACGTGTGAATAATCTTGCTCTTAAATTTAAGTAAAGGGAAATTACTGGAGCATGTTTACAGCTGAGTGTGATTGAATTTCTTTTCCCTTTCTAGTGGATGTAATTTTGATTCAGCTCAGGGCAGTGAACAGATTTGTTTCCTACTGGCTTCAGGCAGATGGAAGAAGGAGGGAGAAGCCAGAACCCAGTGCTGCTGCTCACAGTGAGGTGTGCAGTAATGGGCAGTCAGTCTGTCCTGGTTTGGAACGGTGGAGTGTGGAGCATATGAGCTTCCAGGAGCCTACGAGGAGTCTGGGAAGGCCTCGAAGGATGCCCACTGACCTGTGCTACGTGGGCTGACAGTCTGTTAGAGTTCATTAAAAATCATGCAAATGAACTGAAGAATTTCTGAAAGATAATATGGCAAAGATGCTAGGAAAAGATGGAGGCAAAATTAAACCAATCCAAAAGTAAGTGTGGGTTTTGACATGCACAGTATTGGGATAAAAGAGCTTATTCAATGTATCATACATAAATTAAGAAAGTTGGATAGCAGGAGGTGACAGAAATGCAGAATGAGGGGTAGAGAAGAAAGAAGAACTTCATACCAGCTGTATAGAGACAGCTGAATTTAGAATGCTCGAGATTTTGAAATGTCTCTGGAAAAGGCATCATGGTGTTCTGCTTTTAGATTCTGGTTCTGTACTCTTCGCATATGCATGCAGCGTTAAAGCTCTTAAGTTATGTTCTGAATCAACTAGATCTGAAAAATCCACTCTTAACTGTTCTAGAATTTGTCCTTCCTGTGCATAACTGTTTGGCTTAAAGGATGCTTTCAGATTTTGAGCGTGAAGTGTTGCGTGTCTAATATTCCAAATTTTCGTTTATCTAAAATGTTTTCTTTCAGAGCTATTCAACATCTATACAAAAAAAAAAAACCAACCTGCTTTTAAGCAAGTTTTAGATGGATTTTTATTCTTAAATAGTAGCAGATGTTATGAGATGTCAGTTTGAAACTTCAGAACAATTAGTTGATGCTATTCAGTAAACTGATAACTCAAATGGGCGCCATTCTAGAACAGCATTCTGCAGGATTCACAGTTTGCTGCTGACAATTTTTGCCTTTTTTGAGCCATGAGCTCTTAACAACAATAAAAGAAAATTGTCTGTGCTGTTTGTGATCCATGTACAACAGTTCAGCTCCATTTCTGGAGATATAAAGGAGATTCTGGAAACCTATAAGGAGATCCTGTAGACTTTTTTTTTTTCCTGCAACATCTAGACTTTCCTTTACAGTTCAGATTTTAACTGTAGCGTGTGGAGCTTTTCATCATGCCTGTAAATGTTTTCACTCTGCATCCTTTCTGAGCAAGCATCAGGAAGCATCCTGTCCTCTGGAGGTAACTTTGCCTCCTGAATACTCCCAAACCTGAGGATTTTTCTGTTACAGTTGGCTGAGCATGGAGATTGCTCCTTCTGCCCTGTGTTGGCAATGGTTCTTAGCCCTCCAGCTCAGTGAGAATAGTGCTCATGTAAGTGGTTGTCTTCACCACATCCAGGCAGAGGTACTGGGAGCACCAGACCAGTCGTTGTAGTTGGGATGAGTTTAAATACTCACTAGTTGTGCTTCAGAGCAAGAAGGGCTTTGGTTCCAGAGATCCTGTCCCAGAGAGGCTGTGTTGACCTGTGGCACTAGTGTAAAAGGGAGCTGAAGAAGAGAAATTATTTCTAATAGTAAAGAAGTATCCTTGAGCCTTTCACTGTAACATGAAATGAGTTTTAGCGTGAGGCATCTTCAGTATTCTCTGCAGATTTAAAGGCAATCCCCCTCTTCTCTGCCTCTGAGTAACTTGAGGTACCTGTCCCTGGTTGCAGTAATGGCTTGATGCACGTGTTTGTTTTCCTATAGCAACAGTTTGACTTTTGTTGACCTTTTAATTAGATCTGGGGCTCTAAGGAAGTTCTGAAACTGGGTGAGTAATGTGGTAATGTCAGAGAAAATGTCCAATACTCTGCCATGCGAAAGTGGAATGAGCAGAAAGATGTGCCACACCTTGCTTCAAGTAGGTGTTGGCTATCTAACCTCCTCGAATTGGGAAAACAGTTCAGGGTGTTTATGGGCAGTGTTACAGCCATGAGCCAGCATCATCAAAAAAAAAAAAAATCCTCAGCCAACCAAAGCCAGGTGCAGCATTAGCTGGATCTATTGCCCCATCCTCTTTGTCTTTTATTTCGCTAATGATCGTGTTGACCTGGATGAAAACTGAAGTTTGGCAAAAAAGGTAATTGTGATCTGATTCAGCTCCCTCACCTGCTCCGTGTGCAGCAGCACTGAGGCAGGCCAGCACTGCACAGCAAGGCAGCAGCGAAGGCTGTTGTATACATGGTTCACCTCATCTTGATCTGTGCTATTTAAGATGACTGCAGCTGAAAGAAAAACCTGAGCTCCTTTCCTTTCCCTGCTTGCGCTGGTGTAGCAGCCTCTGACTCTTCAGTGCTGACCATTCAATTTGCTAAACTACCTGGAAACAGTTGCTTTATGTTGCCTGGTAGCTTAGTTTTCTGCTGGTTTAGTGAGCAGAATCAGATCAGTGAGGTGCGACCAGCAGGATTTGTTGCAGCTGACACAAGGAAAGGAGCAGGCCTGAGAAACTGCGCCTTGGGCTGCCGGGATCCAAGGTCCTTCCAGTTTCATTGAACTTCAATTCTGTACAGACATGGTGAAAGTGGTGCCTCACACGGATTTTCTCTTGTCACTGAGTGCATGTGGGAGTACTTTGTCAAGAAGAGCTTATTAATAGGAACATCAATCCTATAAAAGAAAGGAGGTGACATGGTAAATATAGAACCAATGTAAAGTATGGATTTTGCTGTTACATAATGCATGTCTGAAGCATTCCGTTGCTTGAGAGCATCTTGCATTTATCTGGAGAAAACAAAAGATATTTATTTTCTCTAAGTAATAATTGATAAAATGCTTATGGTACTTGTCTTCATAGGTTTTACTTCCAAGATGGAAATAAAACATGCAGTTGGAAAGCTAGAACTTTGCTCTTATGATGATATAAGCAGTAGTTTCTTAATGTAAGTAAGCTCATGTCAGCACAGCATGGTCATCAGATTGGAATTGTTTTATTTCTTAGCAGAGAGTGCAAGGGATTTGGGTCTGATGCGATTTGGACTCACTCTTATGTTGAAATTTAGGTGAGCACAAATTTGAGATTTCCTTAATCTTTAGTTTGAAACCATCTGGAAAATAAGTGCAAATGTCAGTGTGTTTTTTTTTTTTTTTTGCACAGTCATAAACCTCAAACTATTCTGCAAAAATTATTCTTAACTGTTTTTTAGATCATTCATCATGCAGTAAAATCAGTGAATTTTAAAAATATTTACAACTTTGTTATGGAATGAAGGAAATGAAATCACTGATATTTTACTGTTTGGAACTAGTGATTCACATGAAGCATGAAAGAATTTTCCATTACTGATGCGCTTCAATATGTGATTTCAGTTTGTTGTGGCTTCAGTGGCCTCTCCCAACACCTGCAAAATCTGGCCTTGTAGTTGGAGTACAGAAAAATTCAGGTACCTGAACAAATACCGCTGTATAAAGCAGAAATTGTACTCCTTGTTTCTTGCCATCCATTTCTTACAGTGTTTTGACATGCCTCTTGGAAGACTCTGTCCTAGTGTGCTGCAGGTTGGCTCGAAATGCTTGCGTACCAGATCCATGCTGACTGCAGTGTGAGGCAGATCCACAGTAATTCCAAAAAAGGCCATTTTGTCCTTCTCCAGCCTCTTCCTGCTGCCTGCCCCGGGCTGGTGCTCCGGCATTGCAGCTGTGCATGAGTCACGTTGGGTGAATGATGCGGTGGGAGGGGATGGATAGACAAGTTAGCTTTCGCCTGGAAATGTTTCCTGGTTTGACGTGCCACGTGAGCACTAGTGATGATCCAGACAGTAAAAGCAGAGCAGTAGTGGGAAGGAACAAGGAGGAGGTCTTTCAACAGCAGGATGGATTTCCTGGATTAAAGTGGTCGTGCAGCTCCCCATTGACTTGTCTCAAATGTCTGGGAGTCAGAGGGTTACTCCCAGGGAAATCTGTAACTCAGAGAGATTGTGTATGACTTATGTCGGTATGTTTTCTGGGCTGGGTCTGATCCTCTTAAGGAAAATCAATGGGAAATGAAGCTTAAGAAGGTGTTGGGTACTGACTGTTCAAAAACAGAATAGGTTCTTTATTGTGGAACAGCAATCTTCATATTTCTTTGCAACGCTTAACAGGAAGGAAGACACCACCTTTGAAATCCTCATGGAAGCAGGGTATGAAGCAAGATCTGTTATTTCAGTCTCTTCAGAAAATCATGACGTGCAGACATCATGGGGCTGCTGCACAACAGATCAGTCAGTGAAGTGTCTGAGGCTGAAGAGGCTGATAGGGAACCTGGGGCTGGTGCTCAGTCTGCAGGAAGAGCCGTGAGCCTTGGGGAAAGGTCAGAGAGGCACCGCAGCTTCCCCTCTCCAAACATTTGTGGCAACTGGGAAACAGATAGCAAAGATCAAACTGCACACTCTGCAGTGAGCTTCCTCATCTGTGCAAGGTTCTTTTTCCCTCTACATGCATCCATTGTAGCATTAGCATGTGCTGTTACCTTCAGGTCTGTTTTGCATTTGTTTTTTATTTTACCTGAACATTATTTTTCTGTAGGTGAGCTACATATATATATATATATGTAGCACACACTCATTTGGTTTTTGTTCTTGCACATGTAAGCCAACACTTATTTCCTCTTTTGCCTGCAAGAGCTCTGGTGCTGTGCAGGTCTCAAAGAAGCCTGATTGCTTTGGCAGGAGTTGCACTGGCAATGTGTTTTGCCTCTCAGACTGCTCAGAATGATCTGTGTTTTCTTCAGTACTTGCCTGTCTCCAGTATTATCTTTGGTGCCTTTCATGGTAGGTATGAGAGGCGGTGAATGGGCTGGTTGGGCAGCCAGCCAGCTGTTAAGTGTTGGTGGTAACATCCATCAGCCAACTGGCAAATGGTAGCATATTGCTGCCCGTGGAGTCCTTCTATGTGGTACTTGCTTTTGGGTCTTGCCACATAGAAAGTGTGCTGAATGAGTAACAGTGACCACAGATGACGTTTCGAGGTAAGTACTGTGCTCCTCTGCCAGCAAATTTAGTGATGCCAATAGGATCAGTATCAGTGCTACTGCTGAATTCTTCACGTTTTCTGATGCCGTTATCCTTTAGCGCAGTAGTGTATCTTTTGTGTCGATATACCAAGCTATTACAAGCCCTAAATGCCAGGATTATTTTGTTCATGACTGATAATGCAGAAGCTGTGGAGCACATGGTCTCAGTTTTTGCCCAAAAGTAACGACAGTTTTGACCTTTTGAGTCTTTGAGGAGTTTGCGTGTGATTATATAATCCAAATAAGTCCAAGTGCCAACGAGGTACCTGACTGAAAGTGGTAAGGTAAAACATGAGTATGTTTTACTTATGCCAGAAGACTTGGATAAAGCAAAGCTAACTCCGTAACTGTGTTACATCTTCAGAGAAGGGATGGGTTCTTTTTGTTTATTTTTTTTAAAAAAAAATTTGTTTACCAATTTTAAGTTTCACAATACAATCTTAAGAAACTTATGACCTATTAATTCTCTCACTGGCCATCAGCCTGAAGAAGATTCGCTGGCGTTGTACTAGTGCACATATGTGGTGTTTCACCAAGTGCTGACCAGCTACAGGACCTGATGGCCCTGCTGGGACGGGGCTCTGGCTGTGCACGGAGCAGCGTCCTGCTCAGGAGCTGTTCTGCAAGAGCTGTGAACGCCTTGCCATGGGGAACCAGGTGGTGCTTCTCCAGTTATTGCTGGATTAAACACTGAAGTCTTGCACCACTGAATTTGTTTGTCTAATGAACGCTGAGTGAGTGATGAAGAGTCGGATCGTTGAGTAAGACTCAAGCAGAGTAAGTGAAGTGTGTGAATGTATGTGTGTGTAGTGCACATCGTCAAAATGGGAGGGAGGGCATGGCGAAGTGAAATGCCCAACAGACAATGTGTCATAGAACACAAAATGTCACCTTTGTCTGTAAATAGCAGAACTTCCAAATTTGGCTTCCCATCGATTTGGGCTCTACCTCCTTGGTATACCATGGATGTCTTTCCTATCACCCTCAGTTTTATAAAACTTGGAGTAACTTGGTGTCTTTGGATGTCTTAAGTGAAATTTGGTAGGGGGGTAATTAAGTGTTTGAACTGGGTTCAAAAATTACTGGAAAGGAGGAATGGACGTGTTGCCAAGTAGTGTGATACCTTATTTCCTTAGGAAACCAGACTGAGGAAAAGCATTTGCAGGGGTGGATGATAAGAGGAAGTAGGCCAGCACAGGAAAAGGGAGGCAAGGATCTATAATTGGAAGAAATGTGAAGGCTAGAGTCAACAAAGGATGGAGGAATTAGCAAAAATTTACACTTCTAAAATAGAGAGAAAAATTCACAATTGAGTAGAGAAGGTTATACTTCTTTAAAACTCGAGAGAGTGGGTTGTGACAGGTATTTATCAGCCCTAGTAAGCTGGCTGGGGCTACCTGGGTGTGGGTATCTCTCAAGAGATGTATACAAGCACTGACTTGTTAAACCTGTCAGCCTGCTGTTTTAGTAGCAATATCACAGGAATGCTGCTGCTTTGAAAAGGGTGCGCAAAGGGCAAGCGAGTTACTTGATTTCTAGAACACAAGTTAGGGGTGGTTGAGGGAAATGGTAAAACTTGCTTCTCTTTCATGTTCTTCCTCCAAAGAAAACAACACCTTAAATGAAATATTGGATCTGCCTGATGGGAGTGTGGCCCCACAGACAGTTATCTGTGTCATTTTGGTGTTTCTTTGTCATGAATGTTGTGCAATTCACACAGTTTCCTACCATACCTTTTTGTGCAGGGAGGGAGTAGGTGATGGGAGTGTGATTTCTGCATGACAGACAGTGTGGATTTGCCTTCTGGGCAGGTCTGCCTGAACGTTATCCTCTCATTATATAGGTCTAAAACCCAGATCAGTTCTGAACTGCGAAACTCAGCTGCAGGGCAGCCCAGTGTATGGGTGTGTTGTTGAGAGAGGTTGTAGAATCTCCATCCCTGGACGTTTTCAAGACCTGGCCAGACAGAATCCCATGCAGCCGGCTGTGAGATCAGTGATGACAGTGATGGGAGCACCAGGTTGCCCAGGAGACCTCCTGAGGTCCCTTTCATCCTGAACTGTCCCGTGATTCTGTGAGCTTTTTTGTTACAGTTGTCACATTTATTTAAAGCTTGAAGTTGCCAATAATAACAAAACATCAGATGTTCCCGAACATTTGGCGGCTTGTACTCAGTGATTTTTGTGACTCTGGATTTCTGGGATCTTGCGTTGCCAAACAAAACATGGAGGAGTCCTCGAATCGGAGCTGCTGGCCCACTGCACCACTGAAGCAGGGGTTACGAGCCCAGGGCAGGCTGTGGTGCATCACAACATAAGGGCGCTAGCTTTTGTGACTCCGGAGAGTAAATTATAACATAATCTAAACAGTTCAGCATCTGAATGGAAAGTACAACTCCGAAGCATACTTCGACACTTCTCATTTTTACTGCATTCTAGCTTCCTTACACTGCTGCCCTTGGTGGGGGCTGCAGCGTGCCCACTGCGCCTGGCTGCCGTGCCACGTCACCTTGCTGCTGCTTCCTGCTGCTCCTGGTCCCCTTGGAACGGTTCCATCTGCAAACATCTTTTATCAGGTGCCCTAATACAAATTGGCTGCGGTGTAGGTAGACGTAAGAAACCTAAATCATAAACCTATTTACCTGTGATTGGGCTTCAAATCATGTTTTCAAATTATTCAAATTGATGTTTTCTTTCTGTGCAAACAAAGCATCCTGGTCCCATCTATCAGGAAAAGAAGAGAATATGATCAGAATATGATTTGTTTGTGGGTGGAGAATTACGTCTTTCATACATACCTTGGTTTTCAATAAAGAAATAAATGTTGGCATTTCACTTCCATTTATGAATATTGATCAAAACATAGACTGTCACTGTTTTGTACTACATTCTTGAAAGCAGACATTTGTTGGCCCCTTAAAATTAGTAGATTTTTTCCCGTGTGCCCCTGTGGAGTACATCCTTCTTCCGAGCGAGTGCAAACACAATAATGCAAAATCAGCTTGAGAGAGAACACAGTGATGCATACAAATAAAACGTGCACAGAACGCCTATCCCAAATTTTGCGTAGAGCTTCAATCATGAATAAACAAACTCATGCAGTTACTCAGAGCTGGTGTTACCCTGACGACAGTATGTATAACAAAATGCAGTGGTTGCTGCCAGCACAACCCCCAGTACCTCTAACGCTTCTGTTTGCCAGGATGAAATGCTTTCATTAAGTACTCCAAACCATCTGTCCTGATGTTAATATTGGGATCAGAGCTGATCAGTAAAATGTAATTATTCATCCCAGGGTAGGGGAAGAACTTTGCTTTGAGTTCCCTATTTATAAAAGAGAAAAAGAAAAGCTGGAGTCCTTTACCAATTATGTAGTAGTGGGTGTATCACTTGACATCATCCTGGAAGGGACCGCAAATGGAGCTCTGATGTTTTACAGCTTTCTTCCTGAATTTTGCAAGTTGTGTGCATGCTGCTAATCTGGATAGTAGGTAGCTGAGGAACAGCAGCAGTTCTGCAGGGAGCAGGGAAGCAGACTGGAAATATTTTTTGATGCAATTTACTAGGGAGTAAAAATTGTGCAATCCAGTACTTGAAAGCAGCAGGCTACATACTGATATAAACAGTGTTCTTCTCCAAAATGTCAGTAAAGTAAGTATCAGTTTAAGAGAATTACTGGCTTGCTGCCCCCTCTGGGCTCTGATTCGTTGCATAAGTTCCATTTTGGTCTCTGTGATGATGAGATTGCATGGATGTTAGGTTCTACTTTCAAATTTTAGTTTCTTTTCAGAAACTTTAGATACCTTAAAAAGGCCTGCATTTGTCCATTAGGAGGAGTGAAGTGCTACCCAATTTATTGTCTTTCAGTACATTCAGACATTCATGTTTGGTGCTAAACTTTCCAAGAGAGTTGCTGTTGAAGTTACTGTGTCTGTTAACACCAATGTTTGCTAAATGGCAACTTCCTTTTAGGAGGGAAAACATTTTTTTTCATTTCTGTGTGTTAAACTAATTCATTTTGTTTCATAGTACTTCTGCTGACAAATGGAGATGAAACAGTGGGACTGGCCTAGAACTCGTGCAGGTTTTGAATATAAATGGTTGTGAAGGAAATGGGATCTGCTTGTCCTGTCCTCTTGAAGGATCCAGCTCCTAGGAATATAGCATTAGTGCTTTTTCTGCAGACACCATTTCTTCTGTTTGTTCAAATTTAAGTACATATTATGCTTGATGCATAACTAATATAGTTATTATCTTTTAGTTTTGTGGCTGGGTACATTTCCTAGAAAAAAATTGTTTTTTGTTTGTTTTTTTGAAGTCTCAATTCTCCTCTGTGGGGAGAGACTCGTGGGGCATTTCTGGCCAGTTGAAATGGGGGAATCTAGTAGAGTGCTCTTTCTTAGATTTCATGCTTTGGAGAAACATGAAGCCATCCCGAGAGTGAGGTATTGCTTGTGGATGAAATCTTTTCAGTAAAAGCTCTCCCAAGAACAAAGAAACAGGGCTGCTCTTTAGTATAGGTATTTCTTTGTTTATTAGCAGCTGTGAGGTTTTGCTGATAGTTTTTCCTGTATGTGGCTTTATGGAGTGCATCCTTCTCAGAGAGCACTGTTTCCTGAGAGCAGATTGTTAAAGCTTTAGCTGGTAGCAGCTGAAGAAAAATTATGCCAGAGAATTATTCAAGTGGCTGAAGGATAGCATACATTTTTTTCCTTAGGGTTCACCAATAATGAATGAACTCTTTCCAATCTTGTGGTCCTTTCCTGACTCCTGAAACCCTGAAGAAGGGTGGAGATGGGGTAACAAAACCTCCTTCTGAAAGACTGCTTTGCTTTTTACTTAATGGGAAGGAAGCAGAACCCTAGGCTGGAGTTGATAATGGCCATCCATGTGTCAGGGTGAATTGTAATGGAATCTGTAGCTTTCTGGTAATCTTATTTCTCTGCCTGTTCTACTTAATGTCATGCACTGCCCTTACAGGTTGCAGCTCCTGATACTTAGAAGGCTGTGTAGCCATGTAATCGCTGGTTCGCACTTGGATTGTGGCTCATAGCATGGTACTTGGTGATGGATAAATGCTGTAGATAAGCTAACTTGCAGCAGAGCGTTCAGCTAGTGATTTTTGTCATTAGACAAAAGCTTGAGCATTCAGAGGATTGAAGTTCTTTTTAGAATGCTAAGCTTTAATTGCATAGTGTAATGAATATACTTTCCTTCTATTTGTATGTTCTAGGAGTAGTTGTAGCGTACCCAGTGTACTTTTTCAAGTACTTCAGACTTCTGTTTATTGGATTACCTTGATTTACAAAATTTCTGTTAATAATTGAGTTTTCTTCTTTTTTCTCCCTGAACAGCAAGACCATTTACAAAATTGGTGAAGGAGATGCAGCTTCATCGAGATGACTTTGAAATTATAAAAGTGATCGGCAGAGGTGCATTCGGTGAGGTAAGATGCTTTTGCTGTCAGTTGTAGTAACGTAGCTTTCACCATTTGTGCATCTTATTTCTTGCTGCAGTTGACCTGTATTTGTCCTGAAGGCAAAAGATTCACATGGATAAATTAAAATAATTGCAAATACGGTATGCTAGCTAGGGGATACTAAAGGGTCCCTTTGGAGCAGGGCTTCAAGTGTCCAGTTCTGCCATTTGTGTGACTAGCTAATTCTGACTTTGGAGTAGCAAAGCAAAGTGTCTCCTCAGTATGTGTATGAGCAGAGTGGTCCCACCTAGCAGCTGCACAGCTGAACTTGGGATCTCTTCTCCCACTTGCCATATGCTCTCTTCTGTGTTGCTGTCATTTAACACAACTGGGTTGCTTCTATGGTAGGAAAACGGAGGCTGCTCCACCCATCTGCCTGTCTGTAGCAATCTGGTAATGCAGAAAGACGCATTTGGCTGCCTCAGAGGCTGTTCCCTGTCATCTTTGAAGATCAAAGGCTGCTGGATCTGCTTTTTGGACAGCAAGTTGAATCATGCTGGGATGATAGGAACGCCTTGTGTTTTGAGGACTTGCCAGGCCCGGGACCCTTGACTGAGGCTTTACTTCTTAATATGCTTAATGAAAGTCTCATTGATCACAGAAGTCTGAGAGGGCTTGACCTTAGCAAAAACATTCATGAGCATATTCCCTCTAGGAGGCAAAGGATATTTGAGACCTTTGGAGAGCCTCAAAGACAACCCTCCTCGCATTTGAGTACACGTAACTAAAGGCATAGCTGTCAGCAAAAGAGATGATTAAGTAGAGGATTTCTGGAAGTAAAAAATTTAGATTTCTTTCAAGAAGATTATTTTAAGTAGTGCCACAGTGAAGTCAAATGTAGTGACAGCCATTAATGGCTCACTTGGACCCATTAGCACTTGGTTGCAGCCTCTGCTGCCAGTGGCTAAGGCTAGGCTTGCTTATCTCCATCTGCTGTCTCCACAGAGATCAGGGCTGTGTGCTGTGCGGGGCTTTCCTCTCAAGCGTAGTGTGCCCTTGACGTGTTAAACTTTCACAAAGGTGTTTTGATTGTGGGACAGAGGTATCATAGGCAGACTAGAAACTGAGCTAGAAAAATGCCACAACCTTACCCAACCTGGGTTCAGAAAGCAGTGAGGTTTCTGTGTGTATGTGTACTTGGTAGTAAATGAAGTTATTACCTTCAGATCCACATAATTCAAAGTCCTTCAGGGACTGCTTGTGAAGAAAGTAGACACCTAAGGGAGACATAAATTAATGTTTCAAGAATAATTCTTAGTCTTTACCATCCTCTAACAGTGTAATAAGGTAGTTTGTGTGTAGTCACAGTGAACATTGCTGTTCCAAGAACTTGAGTGTTTTAAGGAATATGTCCAGATAAATACTAAGATCTTGATGGGTTAAATAGACGTTCACTTTCTTGTGGAGGTTGAACTCCATGTATTGCAACATTTGTTTAAAAAAAAAAAAAATCAATTGGTTGTTTCATTAAGTGTTAGGTTACCTTGTTTGAACATGGCTTTTAGGCAGAACAGTTCTGCAGAGAGGTCACAGGAGAAAAACAAAAATGGGAAATACAATCTGGTAAGTCCAAGGAAGGACTGAAAGCACAAATTAAGTCTAGAAAGGAAGCCTGAGCTAAAAGGTTTATGGTTTAGATAAAGGACTCAGAAAATCAAGACAGTAGTAGGTAACTGTCTATCTCCATGTTTTCTGATTCAAAGCAGGAGCATGGCACAATTTTGAAGACAGTGACCCCACTGCAGAATGGTTTTACTGTGTGTGAGCTGGATTTCTTTTGAAGGAAACTAAATGAGAGCCTCTGTTCTAGGTGCACACCAAACGTGCTTCTGATCCCAGGGAGAACATAAAAATCAATCACTGGTTTTGATTCTTCTGGCAGCATCAGAGCATGTTTGGTCCAGGTGACCAGACTAGATACACTCTGAAGGAAAACTCCTGAACAGCATATAGTATAGATGGGAAGGCTCAGCGCAGACTGCTTTGATCTCTTTTTCCGGTCCTGTTGTGCCAAATTACTTGCTATAGTGGCTGTGACCACTGATATCTAAAGAATTTCAGCTTAGTGATTTGGCAGTTTGTCTTCTGGTGGGATTAGATGTGGTTTCTGGATCTTTTCAGAACTGAACTTGTGAATGCTATAGCTATCAAAAATGATTTCAGGACAAGGGAACCCTTCATTAGCGACTCACAGATGGAGCCAGTATTAGGAATGCCTTTGCCAGCATATTTCTCTTCTAAAATCAGGGAATGTTTAACAGTAAATTCTTTTCACATTGCCCTGTAACTTGGACACAGACACAGGATGCACTTTCTGATGCTTTTTGAGTTTTGATCTTTAGCAGAGGTGAACTATGGTATAGAATGCTTCTGAAGACAGCCTTGGACTTAGTTTATAGGCAGAGTGCTCAGACAAATGTTGATAATGTACATGCTTTTGTATGATGAGGTAACAGTCTCCTGTGATGGTGTAAAGCTCTAAAGCCTTGTTACAACTTTAAGGGAGGACTTACCCTGTTCTTTTCAAAAAGGTGATCTTCTCTACTTAGGGATTTGCCCAACTGGAAATCTCAATACAGGAGTAGATGAAGTATGTCTATGATTTTTTTTATGCTTGTTAGGAGGTTTAGGATGGCCTTTCTTAGCTTTGGATCAAGAGGTGTACAAAAGGTACAAATCCTGAGTGGAAACTTATGTTAATACTCTTTGGGGTGCATGAATCAACATCTTTCATATTTTTTCACTTGGAAAAGCATGAAATGACTAAAGCAACTGCTAAGTTCTGCCCCCTCCTACCTCATCTCAGTGAAAATGAAATTTCAAACAAGTGAAATGATAAAGCATCTTTATTTCATCCTTCTATAGCTGTAAGAGCTCGCAAAGTTGATAGAGGTAGTTATCTGTCAGTTTTGCATTGTCTTGTTCATCTTAAAAGGTTTATAGTTATAGCAGCTTGAAACTTTTTGATCAGTTTAAATTCTGCAGGAATCATTGATTTGAAGTTCACTGTACTTTAATTCCACTTGCTAGAGAATATTTCATGTTTTTTGCTTATGAATGAATCCTTTGAACTTTGTGTATACTATTACAGTGTTATAGCTGTCAAATATTGTAGGCATTATAAAACTGTAATTATGTAAGGGTTGAAATTCCATAAGCAAGAAAACATAGATTCTCTACAAAGGGTCTTGGGGCATCTGACTTGTGTAAAGCAACACTTCAGAAAACTGAACGTGAGGGTGCTGTAAGTAATTTTCCTATGGTATGTTCATGCACACATAGGTACTGTTTTATAGATTGGTTAATGGGATTGTAGTGGTTATTCATAAGGTTACTCTTTTGTTCTTGATTGCAAACAAACAAAAACATTGGAAATACATTTGAATAAATGTTAGAAAAACATTTATAGAATGTTACAAAATATTTGTTGAAGTGCATAAAGAATTGAATCAAAATTAAACTAAGCATATTCCTGCTAGAAATATGTAGTGTAAATTAAGAAGCTGAACAGCTAAACAAGCCAGACTTCAAAAAGGTTGAAAACTACATTCCATTCTCCTCAATGTCTGTAGCAGCTATATCCACAGCTCAGTTACTTTAAACTTTGAGAACACCAAGGGCTTTAGTCTTAGCAAAGAACTTCTGCATAAATCAGTAGCTTTGAAGAAAGGTGGCTCAAGTGAAATGAAGGTGTAATATTAATTATTAGTCAGGATCGACTTTGCCACACAACACCTAAGCAAAGAAAATATGATCGTTTACTGGAAAGTGGATTGGGATGGCATGTGTGTGTGTCCCTATGTACAGAACATATTTACACAGTATCTAATTAAAGGCAGTTTGATCATCCCCAGTGCATAACTTTACTGCCGGTGCTTTTTCTTTCCTTTTCCTTTTCAAACCCACAGAACTCCGCCTGATTCTTTACACTTTTTCCAGCAATATGAGAAGAAGAAAACAACTGGTAGTCCAAAACTACCTGAGTGAAAGTTCTTATAGCAGAGGAGAATTGAGAAAGCAAAAGAAAAATATTTCTTAAAGTTCTCATTATTATCTTAAGACAAAAATAGCCTAGCTCAGGACCAAGAGATTTCTTCTGAAGCCACCTGCCAAAACATGCAGCTCTCCTTTTCTCATAAACTTAGCCAGCTACTTTGCATGCATGGTAACCTGAATGTCTGAATATCCTTTACAGGAGTATTTAAGACTGAATCCTGGAGTCACTGGCTTAAGAACACCATTAATTTTTTTCAGAAGTTTCATAGTTATGAAAAATAGTTTGAAATGTTCTTTGTGTCCCTGACAGTTAGAATAGTATTATAATTAGAAGCATTAGCTGTAAGACAGGTAAACTACTCATGGTTCTTAACCATCTCCTACAGTGGATACACCTGGCTGGAACATTGTTGAGTGCTCACACGTTACTTTCACTCTTTGTTTTTTGGGGATCATATAGGCATATGGCCCACATGTGAAGGGGCAACTTTCATAAAGAATAAAATAATAATAATTAAAAGCCCTTTGAAATAAACTCTGAACTAAAATGGTTTTCTGTAATCTTAATTGTGGTTTCTATTAATGAATGCAGTGTCCTGACTTCGTGTGCAAGAATGAGTGTGCTGTACAGGGTGAAGATTTTTTGTTAGCCAGTGAAAACACACCTTTTCTAGGAGAAAATTTGAAGAATATAAGAACAGAATGGATAGCTCCTCCAGTTCTTAGACTTCTGAAAATACATCTGTATCTGTAGCTTGAAATTTGCATGTGGCTGACTCCTCCCTTCGTCTGGAAACACTGTGGACCGTAATTTGAAAGGAAATGTCCTGAGAAACTTGGCTTCGTGGGACTGTTGCCTACCTGAGAAACCTAGGCCAACCGGAGATGTGCCGTCTGTGTGCTTGGTGTTGCCTCTGCATGCCAAGGAACCTGGGCTTGCTTAGTGCTAGAACGTGGTGAGAGGGATAGGAGGAGGGCCCTGTGCATGCTGACTGACTGGCCCTAAATACTTGCACTTGCTCCTTTGCAAGCTTCACCTGACCTCATTGATAATGTACTTGTAAGTCTTCAAGATCACTTTTCCTTATTTTGAGTGAGGGCCATGTAGGCATGTGGCCATAGATTAACACATTTGTGTAACAAGCCATGTTGAAGGAAGAACTGTGTCAAGATGTGTGTTGTTGGGGAACTTGCGTTGTATAATGTGGCTGACACCTCCTGGAAATTTGGCAGTGTCAGACTGAAACAATTGTTTTCCTTCCCTTGTTTATTAGTAAGGATTTTTTTGAGTGAGCAGCACTTGCTGTGGTGCAGCGGAAGGGTGGAACTTGCTTAGCACAAAAATAACTAAAATCCTTAAAGTGTCCCTTACAAGTATCACTTAGCTACTGATAGATGAGAAATACCTTTTCCTGTTAGCGTGAGCAGACTTGATCTGTGTGGTGTTTAGTTCTAGTACTTGTTACCTCTACCCATGCTTAGTGTCCTGTCTGGAAGCAAGACACCTGACGGTGTTTCCAGAAGAAAATAAATTGTGGTTGAGAGAATAGGATCGATCCCCTGTGTTCCACAGGTTTCTGGTGAGTTATGTGGAAGTGCTTCAAAAGAGGCTGCTGTTATCAGTGCCCCTCAGCAGCCCAGTGGCTGTGTGATGGCCGGTCAGCTGTTGGGAGCCAGATGGACAGACACAGACAGACCTGCCCTGAGCCACCGCGCTTGTCTGCTTGCTGACTGCTGAGAGCGAGCCGGGGGTTGCTCAGGGTCACCTTCTGCAGAACCTTTCTTGCTGACACTTAGAAATTATTTCATATTTGCACAACGCGGAGATCCACGCTGTCTGCTAAAAACCATTATTTTGCTTTGGAAACGTGAACCGTGGAATATGAACTCTACCAAAGATCCTCTTGTTGCTCATTTTAAATGTAGAGTAGGCATAAAAAACTGATGGAGCAGTCCAGACCAGTTTTTCCTCCATGATGCAGTATTAAAACTGTTAACTAATGAGCTATGTGTCAAAGACTTCTCGTATCCAAGAGTGTTGGGACAATAAAGCAGTTCCAGAGGTGTTTTTTCAGTAGCGTGTACCCGAGGTATCAATATCATGAGGCAGAAATAGGAGGGTAAAAGTGGCATCTACAAGCTTTAACTGAGGAAAATGTCTGTAATATTCAATTATGAGTCTGGTAATAAGACATTACGGGTAAATTGTTTACATCTGAAATGACATTTTCTCTTCTCCTGGATGAAAGGCATGTCTAAAATCTCTGCTCAAATGTCTGCAGCCGTTCCAAGTTCCTGCCAAAGGTTAATTCATGGCAATTTTACACCATTTTTATCCATGTAATTTTATTGTCCATTAGCCTAAGCAGCTCTTTCATCATCCTTTTTGGTGATATTCTTCCTTCCAATTTTACTTACAGATAGCAATCATGTCCACTTTTTTTTTTTTTTTTTAGAAGCATAGCTTTTTCTATTCCCTTGTTAATATGAGAAACTCTTTGCTTCCCTGGTGATCTCAATAGCCCTCCTTCGTACCTGCTCCAGGTTAGGCCATCTCTCTGTGTCTGGAGTTCCCAGTGGTTTTGTTTTCCACAAAGCAGCAACATTTACCCTGTCCCTGTTGGTGTATGGTGCACCACGTGCGCCTTTTTCTTGACTACCTGTCCCTATGAGCTGTTTGCATGAGGATTATCAACTGTCTGTCTGTCCCTCTCCTTTTCAGCTGAGAACTTACTGTGTATTTGCCTTGAAATCAGCATGGTTTCCAAGAAGCTGAACTTCAAGTAATCCATAAGCTTCCCAGCAGAAAGTCTTTTTGTTAGCTGTCTTACATGTCTTCTGGAAATATGGTCTTGCACTTAAATAATTTCTGCAGTTTCTTACATCATCCTTACTGCTTACATAAAATAAAGTTTGTAATTTAATAGTGCTTACTAATGCTGGTCGTGTCACCCGAAGGGCAGGATGCAGTACTGGGAAGTATGTTTCCTATTTGTTGAGGCTGGTTTGGCTCGGATTCCCACCCTATAGGTTTCATCGGGGCAGAAGAGAAGGTGAAATGTGGCCTGGGATGGCTTTACACATTACCACCCTAAATGTCAATATCGGATGGCTTCTGGAGATCAGAATTGCAGCAAAAGGCTTTTATGGAACAATTTGAGAATCAAAATTGGAGCTCTTGCCAAAATCTGAAAAGGTTATTTCAGCTATATTGGTTCGGCTTTATTTTATTGCAGTACAAGGGAAGTAGAGCTTTGAGGCAAAAAGTACTAGAAGAAATGGATGGCAGAAATTAATACAAATCTGATAGTGTTGTGGCATGTAGTTACCACTGTTGGCTCTCACGCTTCAGCTCCAAGTCTCATACTTTTTTCTGACATATATACGTCTTAAGTTGGTTGAATTGTAGGCAGGAGGATTCATTAGGTTTTCTGATGTCCTCAGGGAAATGTACTTGAACTTTATTGCAATGTTTCTGTTGCCATTAATCTTGAGGGCATGAAGAGTCACAGGATGGTGATGGCTGGTACCTGTGCAGGCGTTTGGAAGGGGCTGTGCTGAGGGGGGGGCTGAATCCCCACTATCTGGAACTTCTTATCAGTTCTCAGATTTCCTCAGTGAAACAGAATCACATAAATCTCTCCATCAAGTCTCTCTGTTATTGCTTTGTATTCAGAAACCTTGCTGCTCCATTCCAACCTAGTATAAGACAGGTTTTAATTTTTTAGCTTGACACATATTAAATGTAGCTGTTGTGGGCTAAGCATATATGGATTAATTACCCCACATCCCATCCCTTTGGCCAGGTGTAAGAAAAACAATCCAAGGAGGGATCAGGTTGGTTCCTTCCCAGCTTGCAGCTGCTGAGGGTTCAGGGACTCCCCTGCCACACCTGGAATTCCGCGGTCAGCAGTTTTTGAGGCTGCTGCTGTGTGTATTTCTCAGATATTAACACATACTTAAGTATTTCCTGAATAGTTACATGTCTGCAGCATGCTGTTGTACAGTTGAAAACTGCTGTGAGAAAATAATACTTTCTTTAATCCTGCTACCTTTTTACTTCATTTGATGCTTTTCAATTTCTGTGTTATGAAAAACAGCAGCTGATCTCTATTCATCTTCTCCATGCTTTTCAATTTCTGTATGCCTGTCATACCTGTTACCTCTTCCAGGCCTGGAATATCTCAGGTTATTAAATCTTCTCATACGGAAACTATTTTATACCTCTGGTCGTGCCTTTCTCTTTACATCTCATAACTCTAGTGCACCTTCTTGACGTGGAGAACAGGGAGGACAAGATTTGCCAACCAAGTAGATGCTGTGTTTATACAGAGGTATACATTTAAAAAAGAAAAATATATTACCTTTTTCCTTTCATTATCCTTGGCATTCTTTTTTCAAAAGAGGTTGTAGTCACCTTGGAAATGAAGAGTAAGAAGAGAAATTAAATCCTAGTCTTTCACAGTGCCTGCATGACATGAACAATTGTTTGGCCAATAAAGCTGTAAACCTTTGCTTAAGATAGAATTGATCCTTTTGTTCTTAAAGGGGGCATTTGTAACAGTGTACAAACCTGTGTCCTATGGAATACCTCTGACCACCAGCAGAGTGCTTTTCTTAGGCACTAGAAGCTGTCCCACTGCCCCCCTACAACTGTAGCATCTGTGTGTGTTCTGATGCCATCATCTGATAACCACTTAATGTGAAAATGTGAGCATCGACTTCCCTTTTATTAATGCCACTTTTTCTTCTACAGAAAATAATTCTCTTTTTCCAGAACTTTTATAGGGCTGCTTAAGCCGTTCTTTCAGGTGAAAGCAGTAGTGCTGGTGTTGATGGCAGCTGGGGGATTGCTAACTAGGTCCCACAGATTTGACTTCCTTTCTATTTCCAGACCTGTTCTCATTTATGACTTTTCCTTTGTTTGCACTGCTTCTCAGCTGTGCCCTCCTCAGTGCCAGGCTCACCTTGTACTCAAACAGCCCAGCACACATCAGCATTAACCTCACGCTGCCCCACGGTGCTTTTGGACAGCGATGGCCTTAGAATGAAGTGTAATAGATGTGTGTCTGCATTCTGCCTTGTGTTCTGTATTTTTATGCAGAAGGCTGAGCACTGTGTTGTAATGAAACTTGGATATTGCTACTTCAGGGCTTGCAAAGCTAAACTTGTAAATTGCTTCTGCCCCAGAGCTTTTGTTCTTCTGCAGCAGTTAATCATGTTCTACTCTGATCTTCTTCAGTAGAGATTCCCAAATGACCGTGTTCTGTACGAAACAGAATTTAACATGCGTAGAGGATATGTCAGCATCTTAGTGTTTCCCAGAGTTTGTAATGTATAGTTTACCTTACAACATACCTTCAGCTGTATCAGGCCAATGATTCAATTAATTGTAGTTGGAGAGACCATTACAGTAGGTTTTAACTAGAATGCTGTGACACGGCTGGGAACATTTTAGGCTATTGCCAAAGGTCAGCTTTGAACCCTTCCATATGTGCTCAGGTAAGACTTCCTCATGTTCACTCATCCATCCCCTACTGCAGGAGCACTGTTCATGGGAGGTGTTTGTAGACCAGGAGAGACTGGTCTGCAATGCAGCACAGATGCACTGTGGCTGTGGATATGCTGCTATAAGGTATATGCTATACCTTACAGGAGGACTCCTCTTAACACTCTCTTTTTCCCAGCTGCGTTTAGGGCTAAATTCCCATGTGTTTCCTGTGACAGATACCTGCTAGTCCTTTCCTTATGGTACATTTCCATTACGTGACTTTGTGCGGGTGGGCACTAGCTGTAGCTCACCTGTTAGCTTCATGCACTGAGGGGTGGGAGACCTGCATATATATACCTGTATATACTTGCAGAGTGAAGTGCCTAAATGTGAGCATCTCATCCCTGTGGTACTGGAAGAGCAGTCTCCCCCATCCCTCATCTGGAGTTTCTGTACAGTAAGGTACGAGGAGGCATTGCATTTCCTTCCTCAGGACTTGTGTTGCTCTGCTTGCACTGTTGTAACTCTGTTTGTAGGCAGCCTCTGCTTAGAGTTGCTGCATCTCCAGCATCCCTTACAGATAGTAGTCATAAACCAAGAAGAGGAGTGATGGCGACTCGTGGTACTTTTCCCACTGCCACTCAGAGCTCTGGGAGCAGTGAAAGGTGGTAGATTTTGTGCTTGTCAGATAGGACAGGCTGAGTAGCAGCAGAAATATTCAGGCAGTCCATGCACAGTCCTGTGAAAATATTGCTGTCTTAATTGTGATTCCTGCTTTTCTTTGCCAAATGTAAGAATTTTGTGGAAACGGTGGCTTTTCTACCAGAAGAATTAGTTTTGGTCTTGGAAAGTACAAATCTTGATCTAAATACAGTCTTTGCATTCCCAAGCCTTGCAGTTTTGGTGTTCTTCAGTTTTTCTTTCACTGCATGGCCATAGGAACGACCGCTGTTCGGAACAGGCCAGTCTAAGGAGGTCTAATACCCAGGACGCATAGTAAAAGGCTTCAAGCAAAATGATGAATAAGAGAATTAATACAGCTTTTGCTTTTTAAATACCTGCATACAATGCACAAAAGCATGTTAATTTGCAAATAACTTTCAAGTTTCTGAAACCAGAAATGTGAGAACAAATTAGTCAAATGTAGTATATTTCTATTGACAGCAGCCTTCCTTGTTTCTAAGGCTGCCCTTTTAAACATTCCCTTGTTGTCTGGAGGCTTGGTGTTATAAGCATTGCTTGTTTCTGGCAAACAATGCAATTTTTCTATACATCTTCATAGGAAAAGCTTCACCCTCCTCCTGTATCATCCCCACTGTACTTGCTCACAAACAGTTGACCACACGTGGTGCGTTGTGCTTCAGGTACATAGGATTAATGTTGGAGGAGTATTGAGGGAACAAAGAATCAAGCTGTAATTTATTGGTGTGAGTTGATTGCTGATGATTCTTTAGTAACTTAATTAACACAGTGTGAACGTTTAGCTGTTTAAATACTGTATTTCTCTGACAGTGCTTTTGTGTGAAAATTAAGCTGTTCAGTATTGTATTTCTATGACCGTGCTTTTGTTAAACAAGGATATCTTATTATTTCAGGTTGCAGTTGTTAAAATGAAGTGTACGGAGCGCATTTATGCAATGAAAATTCTGAACAAATGGGAAATGCTTAAAAGGGCGGAGGTAAGTAGTCTGTTTCTCTAATGCAGAGAATTTTTAAAATGGTATCAGGAAAACTACACTGAAGCTCTTCCAGATTAGGAAGAATTACTTCATGAGCGTAGGAGATTCGTCCTTTTTTCTTTTTTTTCTTAAGCTGTTTTAATGCAATCAGGTCTGACAGTCCCTTCCAGGCATCTGTTGTTCTCAGCATTACTGTGTATTCGTTCACCAGACAGTCTGCCCTAGTTCTTACCCTGAATTTATTGGCCAGATTTTTGTTTACAGTAAAGGCAAGTTAAGGACTACATGAAAGCTGAGATCCGTGCTACTATGGCATTCACAGCTGTATACAAACACATTATGAAAGGTTCTTTTTTCTTCTCTTGCATTCAGAAAGCATATAATAAGCTTTGCATCCTACAGTTTGTAACAGGATTTATATAACTGGTAAAACTGTAACTAAATACTTTGAAACCACAGATTCAAATTGTAAAACAAATGTGTTAAGAGGGTAAGCCTGTTTAAAAAGAGTATTTTTGATGAAAGGAGATGTACATTGTCACAACAAATTACGTAAATGTGAATTTGTATCTCACAGATGCGGAAAGGCTCTGCTGTGCTGTAAGTGGCATGTTCCTAGAATGCCTACTCTTGCACTGTAGGAGAAAAACCTTATGGCAAATGTATTACATAAATTAGCAGTTAAATGAGCAGTAGTTTTGAGGGGAAAAATACACGTAATGCATCACAACTTGGAGCAGTTCTATTAAGGGACAAAGGCTAGGGGCTTGCTGAGGACTAAGCCTGCTGACCCTTCCCGTCCTATTCTTCTGTTCCCTTCCTGAAGCCTCCTCCCCCTCCCCAGCCCTCCCTTCCCAGTCTCTCCCTTCCTTTCAGTGAGTCAGTTCCACCTCTTTTCCTGTGAATAAGTGCCTTGCCTCTTGTTAAGCCCCACTCCCCACTGCATTAGGCTGATTTAGTCACACTCTGTCCATCAGCCCATGCTCCCCTCCATGGGCAGCAGCAGCCACTGCTGCTCCGCTCTACTTGGAGCTGTTGGGAGAGCTCAGCTCTGGGCTGTGCTGCATCAGTGGTTCTGAATTAAGTCTCTATATGGGGGAAATTTGGTGCCAGTTCTATACAGATATCAGTTGGGTTAAGTCATTGCTCAGTCTAGGACTCATTCAAATACTAAAGTGCTTTTAGGGGACTCCCAAACTCTGATGTAGGTACAACTCTGCTGGCTTACCTCAGTCATTTTTTAAGTGACTTGAGTAAGAGGTCTGGCTAAATAGCTGAAACTGTAGAGATGTCCTGAGGAGAAAACTCTTTACAAATTGTTGTCTTCAAATTACATGACTAACTCCTCTCCCTGACAGCCAGGCAAGAGCTGAAAGAGGGTTATCTATCAAGAAAGAGCGATAGTTCTCCCGGTGCAGTTAGGATGAATAACAGTCCAGCTAAATCCTCCTTCCGCTGATTTCCCCATCTACACAGAACTGTAAAGGCAGCTGTCTGCTTTGCTGTGCCCCTTTGTCATTTCCTGCTCACTTGGTTTGGCTTTCCTGGGTAAGCAAGAGCTAAGAACCTGCGTATCAAGTTGATAAAACATATGGGAAGTGAAAAATTTGCAAATGTGGTAGAATTTGTTAGTTTTTAAAATGAAACCGGCAGGTATACTCTTAAGTGGGCAGTTCCACTGAAAAGCAGATTTGAAGTGTTTTATTATCTGCTGTATGAGTGGTCTAAGAAACACTCTGTCACGCTGGGTTATGTAATACAGAGCGTTGTATGACTTATTAAACATAGCACAAAGTTATCTAAATACTGCTGATTTGTGCACTGGCTGCAAGGAAAAACATATGATTGGAGGCTACCGAAGTACAGAAAAGATTAGTTACTATCAACTGACATCCCTAAATGGATTGCAAGAAAAAATAGGCATGCCATTTATACTGATGAGGTGGACCGTTTGTATTCATTGTTCTGACAACAAAACACATAGTCATTAGTCTGTTACTGCTCACAGCTCCAAATAAGCCCTGACTGGCTAATTAGGTAGCCTGACATGCTTTTTCAAGGCATCTCTCAAGGCATTTTAAGCTAGTGTAAGCTGGAAAGGATAGTTTTATACTTGGAATTCAGGATGCAAAGTGTTCACAAGCATTACTGGGTTTGAAGTGTTGGTAACATTCCCTCACTGCTGGAGCTTGCGCAGTGAACTGGATCAACAAACTGATGTCTTTGAAAATAAATAAACTCTGTGTGTTGGCAGCCTCCCCAGGCAGCGGTGCCAGAACAGCCAAGAACTGCTGGGCTGTGGTGCTGGGGGCAGGGGTTGGATTGCTTTGGGCTGCTCTTGCTGCCAGGGTTTTTTTTTAGAGTGATACTTTGGCCTTGCATTCGTAAACAATAAAATCACTCTCAGTTAACATTTAATTACAATTAACATGTCTTTGCACCAATAATTACTGACTTTACAACATGACCCCTGTATGGAGTTCTTCAGTAGAAATATAAATTGATTTTTGCTTCCTTAAGGGGAAAATAGCAGTTGAGGTATGTTTATAAGATGCAATCGGTATATGGCGAGGCTTCAGCTTCCCAGGAGTATTTCTTCAGTAGTTCATTTTCTAAGACATCTGGACAATTGGCAGTGACAAAAAATCAATTCTTATCCAGAGCCCAAACATCTGAATCTGCAACTACTGGGTGTCATAATGATGGCTTTCAGAATTGAGAGCGGTGAAAGAATCCCAGCACCTGCATCTTGACAATACTGATCCAATAGAAATATTTTTTTTTCTTTAAGGAGGACTCTCCTGAAGGTTATGAAGGGTGGTTTTATGTAAATATGCTAAGAAAACCTGCTATGCAGGGCTTGCTTCTTTGCTTATTTGAAGTAGGGGAAAGATTCTTGAAATTGGAAATGTATTATACTGGACAAAGATAAGACATTAGTAGTAAATTTTGCATATTTCCCTATAGTATGTTTGCAAGGTCTATAGCTGAAAGTGCAGTGTAAGAAAAGCACACAGAAACTGTATTTTCACAAAGGCCTTTTTCAGAAGAACCAGGCTTACAGTAACAAGTTATATTTTAAAAAGCTAGGAAAATGATATTATGGAACAAAGATTTAGTGTTGGCTTGAATTGGTTTGTGGGTTTTCTTTTTGGTGTTTTGTTTTACCTTTTTTTTTTTTTTTTTAAGGTCACAGTCAGAATTAGGGTGACTGAATGTCTAACTACAAGCCTGCAGAGGTTCCTGGGCTTGTCACTTGTGCAGACCAAATTCCAATGAATAGAGACCTCTGTTCAGTAGTTTTAAATAATCCCATAAAACATCAATATCCTGTGAAAACTACTTGTTGATGTTGACAATGGCTTTTTCCTTTCACTTCCTTTAGACAGCTTGTTTCCGAGAAGAGAGAAATGTCTTGGTAAATGGAGATTGCCAGTGGATTACTACGTTGCACTATGCCTTTCAAGATGAGAACTATTTGGTATGTTTGATTCATCAGCAAATAAAAGCATTATGTTATGAAAGAACTTTATTTTTGGTGCGTTTAAGTGTATTGGTGCAATAAATCAGTCTACCTTGTGCCTTGCAGCTGTGTTTTGGCATTCTTGTTTTCTCCTTGAAGAAAAACTTCAAAGCACTGACTGTAACTGTAAGAGAGTGAGAAAAGCATGTGCTGCTACAGTCTGTAGAAGTTCAGCTAAGCACTTTTTTAACTGATGTACTCTTGCATAAATGTATCATGCTTATTTTTGGATAACATTGCAACTTACTTAAGGGAGATGTTAACTCCATGAAAGTACGAGAGGTTTTTATTTTAAAGTTTCAGAATCAAGGCTTTGTTTAAAAACAGCAAAATTAATTTAACATTTTATTTTAAAAGCTGTGATTAAGTTGGTATCTTAAATGGCCTCAGGAAAAAGTAATAGTCTGTTTCGGCCTTAAGCTGGAGCACAGGAAGTTCCGCACCAACATGCGGAAGAACTTCTTCACAGTGCGGGTGACGGAGCACTGGAACAGGCTGCCCAGGGAGGTTGTGGAGTCTCCTTCCCTGGAGATATTCAAGACCCGCCTGGACGCCTACCTGTGCAACCTGCTGTAGGGAACCTGCTCTGGCAGGGGGGTTGGACTCGATGATCTCTTGAGGTCCCTTCCAACCCCTGCAATTCTGTGATTCTGTGATTCTGTTTCCTAAAAGTATTTCAATAAAGTGTTTTTGAAACCAGTAGATTGGTCATCTGAATATTCTGGAGATTTTAGTAACCCTTTGTAAAGGAAGTAACTGTTTTTATTACACATAGTGATGATTACTGCAAAATTGTGGGTTATAATACACTATGTTTAGCTTTGTCACACAAGTTGGGAAAGTGCTGGTTGTGATTATAAACAAGAAATAAGCTAATTGGTAAAAACCCTGCCAATGAGTTCAGGAACTAAGCGTAACAATGTTAGAAAATACTCAGAATTTCTGAGAGGTGTTATTTTGGCTGTCATCTTAAAAGTATTTTCACAATGACAAGCCCATTGGGTCTGTAGGTGCTCAATTACAGTCTATTTCCATTTTGTTAATACTTTGTGATAGATCCAGATTTTCCACCCCTCAAAATCTAGTTATCTGTGGAACTGCCTCAGGAAGGTTGCTCATGCATTCAAATTCCTTCAGAACCACACAGCCTTCAGACTTTTATAAAAATAACCTAAGATCCTGTAATGTAATATTTTCAAGTAGTTTCTGAGAGTGGAGCTACTGTTACCTGTAGTAATAGCAAGCAATAGCAGTGACAGTATAGAGAGGGATCTAGCGTTGCTAACAGCGTTTTATGAAAACCTGTTCCAAGTAAGCTGTAGCAGTATGTTTCTTTTCCCCAAGTTCCCAAAGGCATTTGGATGTTGAAGTTTTGCTTGATAGCAGAATTTAGACAGCTAACATCTAATTTAAGATCCAGAACTTAGAAAGCAACAACTCTGCCTGGCAGCCAAAGTCAGCAGATTGCCAGCTTGCCTGAGGTCTGGTACTGCATGTGCTGAGATTCTGCCTTCCAATTTGGTCTGTTACTCAGCATCCATCTCATGTAAATGTCTAGTACTAACAGATGAAGTGTATGTGCGTTTCAGTCACTCTATTGTAAATGATGCATGAAGAAAAAACGAAGTTGACAAAACACATCAGGAAGTGGCTTTCATCCAGAAACCTGGGCTCTGGTCCAGGCTCTCTTCCTGGTTCTCTTCCATACTCTCTTAGTGGTTTACTTGTCCAGGGGCTGAAAGCTTTCTGTTAAGTCCTCTGCTCAGCTTGAGCAAGCTGATAGCCCCATTTCTCCACATCTCAGGAGAGCGCTGCCACGTCACAGAACCTGTACAGGTTGGCTTTACTTCTCAGCTTTGCTGCTCATCCTTGATCTCATGGAGTGGAACACAAATCTAAGAAGAAAATGAGAACAGACAGCAGAGCTTGATTTTCCAACCTGGAGTGGACATCAGGCCTCTGAAAGAGAAAACTCTCTTTGTATCTGCTCCCATTGGTGTTTGTGCATTATAGCTCCTGATTCTTAGATGCAAAACCACGTGAGGTAACCCTGAAGCAGAGAGAATGCTGGTATCTTCCCACACATAGTGCTTTGCCATCCTCCTCTGGCTGCATGAAGTAAGACTTCAGAATGAGACAAAGAGACAAGAATGTTAAGACAGAAAAAGCAGTGGCTGCCCTTGGAGAGTTTAGAAATAAATGAGGTTTTATTTCCTCCATTTAATATTAGTAGAACATGCAGAAATTAAATGTAAGCATGAAACACAAAGTTCTTTGAAATGTGTTTGTTCTAGAATTTGATTTTCTGGTTCTGCTCTTCTGCTTTTTTAATGCTTTAGAGGCAAATATACCACATAGTAGCTTTTTTCTGAACAGCCAACTCTTAAATGACATGTGGAAGTGTTAGCATGACTTTTTCTGGTTCCTAGAAAGATTTAGCAGAGGCAGTTTGAGGCAATATGGATTAACTAATAAGCCTTTGGTGATTCTGCTGAAGTAGATATGGGGTAGGTGAAGCATAGTCTGTGCGCACTAGAAACATATATGAGACCTGAAATTCACAGTTTAGCCTAGATTGAAATCTGTGAGTTTTCTTGTGATTTACCAAGAATTCTATCAAGGAGAAATTTTTTTCTTTCCCTGTCTCATGCATGAGAAAAGATGTTTGTCTGTTGCCAACCTCTTAGTTTCCTCATGAGTATCTATAAGAGATTTTGATATCTTTTTTTTTTTTCTTTGAATTCCAACCACCCTCCCTGTTTGATGTAATCACTTCCTAAGAAGAAATGCAGTAGGTCTACATTTAAGTGTCATAATACCCTTTATTTTAACCCCATACAAAGGAAGAAGTGCCTCTGGGCAAGAAGATCATTGTGAAGAGAGTGATGAATAAAATTTGACTTTCTTATAGAAGAGGTCTCACAGTCTTCCCCTATTCCAAGAGCCTCATTTCATGGGTCAGCTGAGTTCTTACTGCCTCATGAACACTGGGGGAACTGAGAAGTGCATTACCGTGTCTCTCTGACAGGCAGTTTATTTCAGCTCCTACAGAAGGCTCTACAAACTCTCTTAACCTTACATTAGAAAGAAAATAATGTAATACAATATTCCTTTTAAAATATTCTGGTTCCTGTCTGTAGCCTTGCATTCCCAAACGTAGTTGTTGTGTGCATGCTGTGTTCCAACAAACGTTTAAAACTCCTTATTGGATTGTGTAATACAGGCTGGTTGCTTTCAACATAAATCATGAAATTTGCCTATCAGATAAGCTATAATGATATGCAGAAAAATATCAAAATGTAAGCCTTCTGGAGTCACTCTTTTAAGCCAAAAGATTGTGAGGAAATAGTATTGCACTTCATGCTCCCCTGGGTTCCTGCCTTCTTTACCTTGCTTCTCTTGCGGAAGATGAATCAGTGGCAGAGACAGGAGAGATTGCAGGTTGCCTTGCTTTGAGCAGAGTAGCAAGATAACTTTTTGCTTGTTCTGGAAATAACAAAGAGGTTATTCCTAAAATCTTACGTCAAAGCATCCTGGGAATCATGGAACAGAAAGGCTCAAGTTATTATACTTCGAGTGATGGTCAGGATTTAGGTACATATTGGTAGGAAATAACTTAATCTCAGTTTTGTAGTATGAAAAACAAACAGCAAGTCTGAGTCCTTTTCTTTCACATTACCATATCAGTGTTGGTTCTTTCCATTGATAGAGTAATGGTTGATTGGCCTTGGAGGCAATTTACTTTTTCACTGAAATACATTTATAAGAACACAAATGTTTGATTTTTAAATTTCCAACTGCTGTAGCACGTCTGGCATGACAGCACTTCTGACTTGTCGTGAGCATCCCTGCTGTGGTGTCATGGAGCTCCTGCCAGCTCTGTTATGCATCCACGATGTGGCATGTGTCAACATGAGTGCTTGATGATATTGATGTGATATGCCCCACTTTTGGAACCACTAGTAGTAATGAAATGCTTATTTTAATCAAAGTTGCATCCATCTAATGACCGCTAATACTTTCCAGAAAAGTTTTTAGTGAAATTTTAATCAAAATAGTGTTTGGAAGAAGCAGGGATTGTTGCTTCTATTAAGAGTTTCCCTCAGCAAATGTGTAGTGTAGATGTCCTGCATTCCAACGCATATTGTTCCTCAGATTTTAGCATCTGATAGTGGATGTGCAAGTCAGGCAAAAAGTCACTTGCATAAACTAAAGGTCAAGGTGTAAATGCTTACTGTTTCCCAATCCAAAAGAATTCTATAAGTGGTATCAAGTATTTTCTGTTCATATTTAGTGTAATGCTAATACTCTTTCACAGATTTCTATTTTTAACTCTTGCTTTTAAATATCTTTTTCTTCCTGACTCCTCTGGAAATTTCCAGCTTAAGGGCTGATAACCTACCTTAATTTTTGGTGGTACTAGATTTTTTTCATTGTGTGACATTGTAGTAAATATAGAGGTAAGCTCACCCTTGTTTACTTAACTTACTTGTCATTGCCATATATTCTTAAATTTTTTATTGTAAGGATGGAATGATAATGTATCATTATTATTGTAATTATTAAACAAATGTTTCATAATAATTTCATTATTACAGGAACTGTTTCAGCAGTTAACTGATGAACTTTATATTTTTTTCTTAACAGCTGTGTCTCGGTACATAATTGCTTTATTTCTCCCTTTTCAGTATCTAGTGATGGACTACTATGTTGGCGGTGACTTGCTGACACTTCTCAGTAAGTTTGAAGACAAACTTCCTGAAGATATGGCAAGGTTCTACATTGGTGAAATGGTGCTTGCTATACATTCCATACATGAGCTGCATTATGTGCACAGGTAAAATGCCATCTAACTTTGGAAAAATATGTGTACAGTTATATGAAATTAATCCTAAAGGTATTGCTTCACATGCAAGTGGCACAGTAGCCACAGGGACGCTACTGTGGGCGCATGCTTGTTATCTGTTGTATAATAACCACATAAGCTGTAACATCTTAAATATTAAGTTTTGATGGATTCATGTTAGAAGCAGTGGCAGACCCTTACCTGACTAACCTCTCAGTAAAGCTTTTAGTTTTAATCAGGCTTCTTAACTTATTCTCAATTCACTTCATGGATGTTTATCTGCAGTTATCCAAGCCAGCACAGAAATTTGAAGCAGTTTGAATTCTCTGCAAATGTTCAAAACTTACTTATATCAAACGTGTCCACAGTAAGGCCACGATAACAGTGAATCTGTTTACCTGAGCTGATCTTCAAATGGAAGAGGATGGTTTTTGGTAATGAGTGGACCTGTTTAATTGTTTTTGCATGTAGGCTGTATATTCCATATCAGTACTGCAATCACAGTAACTTAGATTTCATTCTGTAGCAGTTAAGAATTCAGCGTTCCTTGTTCTGCATAAGCGGAAATGGATCAGGAAGGTGCACTTCTGTTTTGGGTTGCCTCTTGGAGTGACTGTTTCAGAAGAGCTGACAGCAGGACAAGGGGGACATTTGATAAATACTTTGTTTTGTCATTTCAAGAACCTTGGTCAAGTGGAGATTCCTATCCCCTGTTTCATTTTCACATTTAACAACTGTATGATAGTAATATTTGAAACCCTTGTGCTTGTATCTTTATACACTGACCTTATAGCTTGATTTCAGTAACCAGGAAGTTAGAAAATGCAGAGTGAGAGTAAGGATTGTTTTCAGTTTTACAGTCAAAAGCAATTTTCACAGAAGTAAGTTTATGATAGGTACCTGAAGTCACTGCTCAGAAGTGGGCTTTGGGCTAACGTGTCTCACTTGGAGGTAGATCTTGACTAAGTCCCTTTACCTCTTTATGATTTGTTTCTAAGTCCATAAAATACAGTAATATTCTCATGGGTAGATGTGGACAATATGTGGGGATTTTAAAATTTTATGGATTTAGAGAATCAAGAGGCACCATTGCACCCATTTCCAAGGTAGGTGGCTGACTAACTGACCAACTACAGCTTTGCATGGGATTGAATGAATGGCTTTTTTGCCAGTAGAAATGAATTTTTCTGAGACCCAAACGTAGTTTGAGTGGAAGATGTATGAATGCCCAGGAAATTACGGCTTGGCAACTGCAGTGGATTAGGAAGAATCATGATTGCACTGGAGAGGATTTCAAGGACTCTTTAAAGGCTTATGTGACCTGTTAGCTGTAGATAGGAAACAGTGGAGCTCAGAGATGAGGCATTAAGCCTTTCTGAACAGAAATAGTGTTCCCTTAGGCAAGCAAGATGTGCACGCAAAGCAGAAAAGCAGAGATTTGTTGGATGAGATTTCTTATGCTTCAATTAGCACTGTGAATGGTTTTATTTAAAAAACAACAACAACACCTTGCACAGTTGTGTATAAGCTTTAATATTCCTCTCCTCCTGCTGAGCTTGACTCTTACTTATGGGACTGTAAGGGAATCTGGACAGTACCTAGAATTGAAATGTATAGCATGAATTTAACAATGGAAAATTACTGATGAGTTTATTGGGAAAGCATAATGAAATAGTCTCATTTTCTGGATTAGCAAATATTTTTCAGCCTTTAGTTTATGTTGGCAGGCATAGATTAGCATTCATATTTTGCCTTAATACTGCTAAAGAACAACAGTATTAGTGAAGTTTCAGTAATAAATTTCAAGGCATTACTGCATGGTTAAAAAATAACAATTCAAGTTTGTGTTGGGAAAAAATCACAAGTTTGGAAGATTTCTATGCATATGAACACCCTTTGGGAAACCTATCTTTATTTTTTTCCTGAGTTTGCTCAAGTGTTAAGTAGTAGAATCCAGCAACTTGAAAAGCAAGCATTCTCAGCTTGCACCTCTGTGTGACAAGGTGTGTGGTGATGTTTGAAACTGCCTATTTGAAAAGAAATTGTGTTTTGTGGTGCAACAACATTGCGTGTAAAGCATTTTTTTTATTTATTAATGACATGTAGTATTATTTGAGTATATATGGTGCCTAAAAATATATATATTTATTTGTTTAGTTATCTATCTTTGGCTAGTGTGAATAATATTTCAGAATGGTGTGGTGAAATGCTGGCATGCTGGAAGCTGATCCTCAGCAGTGTTGAGTGAGGAATGGGAAGGACACTGGTATGAGTTAGCCTGCAAGACTTGGTTGTTTTCATCTTTAGCCTCCAGAATTGGTGCATAACTGATTTAGTTCTGCTTTCTCTACTTGCTCCTCTCTTCCCCACGCCTTCCCAACATATTGGCTAGGTGCTCTTAAAATAATGCTGAATATTTTGAGGCTATTAATTAAAAAACGTAGCATGCATCAAGACTGTCTTACTAAATTGGGTGCTGTAGTCCATCTTTTCATGATAGTTGTATGAATTTGAGTACAAACTGGCAAAAGAAAATGTGGTTGATTGGACTAAATTCAATTAACGTGCTCTTACTAAACTAAGTCCTTTTTGGCTGCTTTCCTGATACCAAAATTAATATCAAGTAAGGAGCTACAGTGAAATGGAAATCTTAGCTCAATGTCATTTAGTAGTCTCAGCGTGATGACTTGATGACTGCCATTTATACCCTGCTATGTACACGTATGAATAGGTGTGAAGTGCTTTGATCCTGGAGCCTTTCTCCCAGTACTGCGTCCTGCTGAAACAGCATTGCCCTAGTCCCTGAGCTAGGGGAATTCAGTGCTTTGTAGAGTAACTGCTGCACGTACACAGGATGCAAAGGTCTCTAGGTACCCATAGAAAGAAATGTGATGTGCAATAGTATATAGAATAAATGGTCTTGAATAGCAGGTGAAGAATGCTGGCCAACAGAAATGCTGGACATAATTCAGAGAAACAGTGAAAAATAGTTCCAGATAAGCAGCTATCAGTTAGTTATAAATCTTGGCAAAAAACATCAGATTAAAAGATTACCTTTTCTATTATTCTTGCCCCTAAAAACATACTGTGATGCATATAATCTTGAAATAATACTGATGAATTAAACTACCTCTCTGTTAGTTGTGTGACTCACCGTCATTGTTCTGCTTGGTTATTTGACCAGAGTTCAACTTCGATGAGCTGAAAGTCTGATTCAATCTTGAGCATTAATGTTGCAGGCAAAGATTTAAGTTTGACAGAAGGAGAGGGTCATATATAGTGCAATAAGAAGAGTTTGCATCACTGGGTGGCCAGCATAAAATTCTTTGTTATTTTGATGTAATCTGATGTAATCTTTACAAGTGGAGCTCACACTATGTGTTCAAATTTTTCACTTCTTTTTGTCATACCAGGGACATAAAGCCTGATAATGTTCTTTTGGACATGAATGGCCATATACGACTGGCAGACTTTGGGTCCTGTCTGAAAATGAGTGAAGATGGCACAGTACGTATAAAGCAAAACTCAATTGGGTAACTGGTAGTGGGATCTTTTAAGTGAGTTGCTGGTCCTGACACTACTAAATGTATTCAATGTGCACCTGAGAGGAGTTAGACTGTAAGCTTTCTGACATGCTAAACATTGACGGAAGAATTGAGCTCAACACATTTATATAAAACATTTTTTGAGATCTTCTTGTTTTATGGGATGCTTTTAAAGTCATTCTTTCCTGGGTGTTGTTTTTTTTCCCCCCCTATCTTTTACCTTTTTCTCCTACTAGTCATTGAGCTCTCATGAGATTTTTGTGAACTGTCCAAGGACCCGGTGTTAAAACAGGATAAAAGTTTGGTATTATGTACTGGAATCATGGGTGACCAGGAACCTAGCAGTTGTGACAGATTTGAAGTAAAAGTAATCCAAAATAAGGAGATGTATTTCATATGCTTTTTACAAAAAATATGGCAATATTGTAGTAACTGGTCACCTTGCATACCAGATAGGATACATCTCTAAAAGCTAAATTGCTTATGAATTTTCTTGCTTTCTAGCTTGGGGTGCTTCCAGGGTGCATACAGCATTCACCGGTTTTGGCACAGACTCAGGTCTTGGTGACATTCTGTAATCATAATGCCTCCCAAGGTTTTACCATGTTAAAGGAGCCTGTGGAAGGAGCCACTGTAACTCCATGTGAACCCTTATCATGTGTTCCTAGAGTACAGCTACTCTTCCACTGCTCTGATGGTCAAGGCTTTCCTACTCCTTGGACACAAGGAAATTAATTACCTTATCTCCTGTATTTCATCCACAATTATGCTATATAAGCATAGTAGACTTTGTTACTTTAATATTTTCTTTCCTTTGTTGCTGTGATTTTTTTTCCCACTTCTATAAAATCATGTACTGATGTGTCTGTCAGAAATACTAATATTAAAAAAACCTGAAAAATAAGAAAACCTGAAAACTTACCAGAATTATGTTTGCTTTGCTTTTAAGGTGCAGTCTTCAGTAGCAGTAGGTACTCCTGACTACATCTCCCCTGAGATACTGCAAGCAATGGAGGATGGAATGGGAAAATATGGACCTGAATGTGACTGGTGGTCACTGGGGGTCTGCATGTATGAGATGCTTTACGGTGAAACACCTTTTTATGCAGAGTCATTAGTGGAAACCTATGGGAAGATTATGAATCATGAAGTAAGAAATGAATTCATCTCTATGCATTTACTAAGTTTATAATATTTACAGAGAAACTGTTATCACAAATATTGAAATGATGGTAGGTCTTTGCTTGTTCATGGTAGCTTAGAGCTGTGTAATTATGTAGATTGTTTGGTTTTGTTTTTAGGAATGTTGTCGTGTCTGAACTGCAGAATTTTATTTTTTTTTTCCCCTAAATGATGATGTTCTTGTTGAAAAATCTAAGCAGTCTTCATGAAATGAAATTTAAAACCAACTCTCAAGTTAGGCCCATTGAAAGTTTCTTCTGGACTGTGCTGGAGAGATGAAGTAATGCGTTATTTACACAGCTGTACACATTTTCTGTCACACTGATAATTGGTACAAAAAAAGGGAAACAGGCAAATCAACTGGTGTGGACAAGAGGTGCATAAAGAACATGAGGTCGAGGGGAAATTGCCCAGAGGAGAAGTGACAGAAAAACATGAACTTTTGAGCTGCACATGAAGAGCAAGAGGTCAGGGGATTTTATCCACAGTCAAAATGGTAGAAGATTTTTGAAGTTTCTGGATGCATTTTGAACATTAGAGAATAAGAATAAACTAGTTCATTCTGCCCTTCAAGATGTGTGGCAGGATTGTGTAGTTACGTGCTGGTGTTTGCAATGCTTTGCTCCCCTACTTAAGCAGTGGTGGATAAGACATGAAATCTTTGTTAGAGCTGACGCTCTTGCACTGAGTAATATTAGATCTCTCTTTAATTTCCTCAATGAACTAATTGGCAGTGAACTTTTCTGTATCACATTTGAAATACGTAACCATCTTGGGGGTAAATGCTGGCTGTTAAACTGTTTTTAAGGAAGTTTGAAGCTGTTAGCCTACAGACTCATTTGGACATCAAATCAATGCAATGTTATGTTTTTTAATGGATATTTTAAAGTTTAATTTGAATTATGCTATTTTGGTCCTGATGGTCTCATTCAAACCTTGAAAGGTCATTTTGTAAAACTATAAAAACACTATTGTCTTGCAAACAAAGCAGTGAGATTGCTTCAGATAGATTTTTAGCAGTCCCAGGTAAAGTATTTGAGGGTTTAGTAGTCATAAACAAAAGTAACAGAAGATTTGGACTCACCTACAGTGATCCCCACCAGGATAACAACACTTTCCCCAAGGAGCAGCCAGTTCCCATAAGAGATGCACTCCTCTCTGTAGCTGGCTCTTGAATGAGCCCAGGGCAGCCCCACCCTGGGTCCACCCCTTCCAGTCACCTTTGGGAACACAGGTGCAAACAATTTGCCTGTGATCCCCAGGCCAGCCATAGCCCTTCACCAGGTGCTCAGTCACAGGTTCAGGCTGTGACATAGTTTTCCCCTTAGGACTATTATCTTTACTGAAAACAAACAAACAAAAAAACCCTTCTTGACTATACAGTAGAAGTAGTGGTAAGCTAAAATACAGAAAAAAAATCCCGATTTTGTCAAGAGTAATTTCATGTGTTAGTGTTTTTGATATATGTATGTTTTTGACCTTCTGTTTGTTTGTGATAATATAAATCTTAGTTAAGTGTAATTATATTTTGATAGGAGAAAAATATTTAATGCATACATTAGAAAAATGCATTCTCAATGTTTTGTGAGGGATTGACTAGCATCATGGGGTTTTAAGAGCAGAAATAAATGAAATCGCAAGGAGTACACCTTCAAGAGATCAGTGGATTTGTGACTATCAGTGAGTGTATGCCTTTGTCGCATGATCTTTGATGTACCGTGTCAGAATCCCTGTACATCTTCTGAAAAAAAGTTAACTTTTCCTAAGATTTACTGTAATGGCAGTTAGTTTCAAACAGATTTGTATGCAAAGAATCAAGAGATTATTTGTCTTCAAAGCCTATTTTAAGACAACAACTCTATCACTGAATGTACTGCATTGTGTTCTGCCACTGCTCACTGGAGCTAGAACAGTTCTGTATATCCATTTGCAGTTTTATTGGTGTAGTTCACCACTTTCTTCTTGAAACCACCATTAAAAATTATTGAATGGATTCCTCTAAAAATTTCTCAATTTGTTTCATTTTCTAGGAACGGTTCCAGTTTCCATCCCATGTTACAGATGTATCTGAAGAAGCAAAAGATCTTATCCAGCGGCTTATCTGCAGTCGGGAACGTAGACTGGGGCAGAATGGAATAGAGGATTTTAAGTCTCACGCATTTTTTGAAGGACTTAACTGGGATAACATCCGAAATCTAGAAGCACCTTATATTCCAGATGTTAGCAGTCCGTCTGACACATCGAACTTTGATGTAGATGATGATGTATTAAGAAATCCAGTGAGTCTTTTATTTAAATACTACTAATGCAAGCGTGCAGCCTTGCTGCACTGTAAGGCAGTAGCGTGAATTTATTTCAAAAGAGATGTGTATTTTCTTGTTTTTGAGATTGGTTTGTTTTTGTTGGGTTTTTTATTTGTTTTGGTTTGTTGGGTTTTTTTTTTAGTTTCAGTAAAAGGAGCAATTAGAGAATTCATTAATGAATTGTGCTAAATGTTTTGTTTTAAATTCTAAAAAGGCATGAAACAGATTCTTGAGTCCAGCAAATTTAGTGGTTCTTTTCATGGATGTGGTATGCTCTGTGATACAATGTTACAGCAACAGGGAGTATTCCTATTGCAGCCATGATGACATGAATGCTCAATTGAAGATCACAAGTAGGGATGCTCTGAGAAATTCTGGAAGAATGAAACCCTACTCAATTATTGCCATTTATGTAAACTAACCCAGCTTGCCAAGTGTTATCGTTTAGAAAAGAAGCTCATGATTTCTGAAAGCACAAAATGACAAAGGGCTGAAAAACGTTATTTTTTCACATTTAAAATGATATTTTCCATGTTTTAGCATTAGATAGCATCCAAAATTAAAACATATTTAGGCAGGAAAAAGCTGACACTTATTTGCTCTTTTAATTTACCTTGACAAGGAGCTTATATTTTGTTTTATTCATTATCAAGCATGAGTAAGATGTCTCTTCAGAAATACCCACATGTTCTCCGTGCAGCATCTGTCCAGGTGGGAACACTCAAATTGCTGCTACATCAGTCATTTAAAAACCAGGAAGCTATTTTTGGGAGGGAGGGCACTGGTGTTCCCCTCCTCCATTTCTGAGGTATGGTAGCTTACAAACTCCTATCAGGAAGAGCAGAGAGCTTTCATGGCCACTTGTTCATTTTCATTCCAAGAAATGAAGAACCTTTGGCTTGACTTTTTGATTACCTGTCTTGCAGTAACAAGCATACTAAAGCAAGCAGCGTGCATTTTCATGCCCGGTCACTTTTAATTAGGAACTTGAAGCTTTAGGTTTTGTTTTAATGGTTGCATTGTGCTTTGAACTTGCTGAAATGCTGCCTTGTCAAGTGCCAGTTCACAAAAAAGAGGCTCCTAAATTCCGGTCATTATATTAAGTGATCTGATCTGAAACAAAGTTCATATGAGGACAATGGAAGGCTATGCGATGAAACATAATTATGACTTGTGAATTGGTACGCACTAAGAAAAATCTTTCCATCATCAGCTGTTTCTTTGTAACCATTGAGACTAAATCAAGTGCCTTTAGCTCTGTGTGGGTTCTCTTTTGGGTTTTCATGCATGCTATTTTTATGCAGGAAGTGGTGCCACCAAGTTCTCATACAGGCTTTTCTGGACTGCATTTACCATTTGTTGGATTTACATACACAACTGATAGGTAAGCAAAGGATGTGTTGTTTGTTAAAGTTGTTTCCGAACTACAGCTAATTCTAGAAAGATCTCATTTTTGTAAACAAGTAGGAAGATTGAGGTCTGTATGTGTATCAACGATAAATTTTCATCCCATATTCATACGTCTTGAAGATATTTTGATCATACTTGCCAAGATTGTATGCTTTTCTATTTAATTTTCTTTATTTGAAATGAATGAATCTTAAGGGACTAGATGTGTCACGTGTAGGTAGGTAAAAACTTGCTCTTCCCACGTCAAGAGGCTAAAAGCAAGTCTTTCCCATGTTGCATGTCTACCAGAAACAAATTGGGATTGGTTCATAGCTCGTCGATAGGCAGCATTAACATCACACTAACACAGGTTTCCTGATTTTCAAATGATTCTGAGCATAGGCAAAGATAGCTCATTTTCCCATCTTTGAAATCAAAAAGATCCTCCATCTGACTTCAGGGATCCCTCAAATATATACATACGTGTATCTCTGCATTTGAGGTAGTTTTGCCTTGTTTGCTATTTCCTTCTTTCTGTTTGCTGAGATTTGTTTTCTCCGCAATACTGTTGCAAAAAGGATCCATTGCACACATCTCATTTCTTAACTAAATCCATCTTTGTCACACTTGAAGCTAAAATTTTGGTTTTCTTTCTCAGTTCTTTCAGTGCAGGCACGTTCTGCTTACTTTGCTGTCAGGTAGTAACTTTTGACAGAGGGGAGTTAATATTTTTAATCAGTCGTTGGAACAATTTGTAAAGTGAACATAGGTCAGCATCATTAAAGACTTGAATGCAAGTATCTTAATTCTACAGCAGCATACACAGTAGCTAGGGAGTAATAACTAGATCTACCCTAACAGTTCTCTCAGCAGTAACAATTACTATACCAATTGTTCTTGTAGATTTAAGTTGCCTATTTGTTAGAATCCCAGCTTGTCACCACTACACACTGCTGTGGGTATTTATTAAAATATTTTAACTTATGTCTTTGTTTTCAGCTCTTTATCTGACAGAGGCACCTTGAGTGCGATGCAGTCTGACACTGTAGCCAAAGATGTGGATGTACAGCGTGACTTAAAGCACACTTCACAAATAGAAGGTTATGAAAAGAAAATACGGAAATTAGAGCAAGAAAAGCAGGATTTGAACAGAAAACTGCAAGGTTGGTGGCTTATGGTTTTTTGGATTCTTAGTTCTTGTTATTAGAGGAATTGAAATGCATTTTATAACTTTTTCTCCTTCCTTTTCTCATTTGAAAGAATCTACACAGACAGTGCAGAGCCTCCAAGGTCCAGTGTGTGTTCCAGTGAATACAAACCGTGATAAGGAAATCAAAAAATTAAATGAAGAAATTGAACGGTTGAAGAACAAATTAACAGGTAAGCTTCTGGCATGATTAGTAATTATGGTAATGTAACTTTATAATACTAGAAGTAGCAAAATATGCATTGTGATTTTGCAGTAATTACAATTAATGTTATTGAAGTGCTTAAAAATAAGTATTTTAAAGTTTTGTTGAATAGTAAGAGGCATTTCAGTTTTTCCAGGCAAGCACTTAACTTCCATTTGCATGTCCTGATAGCATATACTAGTATGGAGAGTCTAGAATGCAATGAATTGGATGGATAGGTTCAACCAAGTATTTTTGATGGTATTGATTTCCATAAAGGTCTCAGGAGACTGTGTTCTCTTTCTTTTTGGGGAGTACATTTTTGGTGGGGTTTTACTTGGAGGCATGTGTAAGAGAGAGTAGGGAGAAAAGATTAGTTGTCCTTCAAGAATATAATGGGATAGGCAATAGTGGGGATGTATAATAATAATTCACATTTTAATATTTCTGAGCTGCTGCTCCCTTTGTGTTTTTGTCTGGTGATGCATTAATTAGGAAGCGTTGCAGAAAAACAAATACTGGCATCTGTCCTGAGAGAAGACTGTCTCATCCATATCACTGAAAATCTGTTGCTTGACAATGCTATTAGTTCATGCATACAAACCTCCTGTTACTGTCTAATTTTTAAGAGGGAATCAGTCATAAGCTAAATGGTAGTTTTGAATCCTGATGACTTGGCTGCGAGGTTTGTAGGGGCCTGCAGTGTATTGTGAGTGAGCTCAGATGCCAAGTTGCTGATGCCCAAAACGTCCAACTGTTGTCCTCCATTCAGGAGAACTTTGTGTATTTAGATCAATGTATTTTCTTGCTCCAAATTCTTAATGCTTTTTTAACTCATTATCTTTCTTTGTGTGTCAGTCTGTTGTCTGCCACAACTGGTATTTTTTCTACAGTTTGGCAACACTGTAAGTGCATCTATTGTGAGATAAGCATTGCTCTAAGTGAGCATTTTTTTTCCAAAAAAAAAGCAACCTCTGTTCTTGTGTATTCTGGAAATAGATTTGCCTAAATAGTTTGATTAAGGTGCTGCTTTGGCAAGTGGGCCAGGTTTATCCAGTTCTTCAGCCTATTGTGTGCTGTTAAATATTGAAATCTGGCCATGTAGTCTGTGCAGTGGGAGGGAGTTTAGCACAGCTTTATACTGAAGTGAGAAGAGGAATGCTCCTTCAGTTGCTACAGCAGTGCTTGGGATCTCTGCATGCATAGGTTCAATTTCCTGTTCTGCCACAGACATCGGTGGAATTTCAGTGAGACAGTTATTCCTGTGCAATTTCTTATTTATTTAAAAGCAGTAATTAAAACCAAATGGAGAATGACAGTTCAATTTCTTACCAGCTCTAAGAATGAACAGAAATATATAAAAGGTGGTCAGTCTTAAGTGCGTAAAGGTGACCAAATTTGTTTAATTTTCTTTGAGACTAAAGAGAGAACTGCCAGGAGAACATACTGGTAGGAATATGGACAGTTGGATCTCCAGTCTGTTTCATGCAGGATGGTATTGCCTTCCCAGATTGTTAGCTCTTATCTACTCTAGGATAAGTAGATAAGGAAATAAATAAACACTGGGAAATAAATAGTTCTTTCCTGTCTTGCTGGTTGCGCTAATAACTGCAGTCTTGCTTGTCACATAATGAAAACTGTTTAGGAGACAAATTACTAAAACTGGAATTGAAACAACTCGAGTTAATTTCAGTGTTGTCAAGGGCTAGAAGTTGCATTTCTCAAAACATAAAACATCTCTGTGCTAAGGCTTTTTTGCTTCAAGAGATAACAGTCTTTGGGAGGTGTGGAGTTTTTTGCTTGCTTTTAATGTGCTGTGAAAGTTAAAAATTTTTGTGTGGAGCTGCCAATGCCCCAGAATTACTTCAAGCTGTCTAAAATGGAAAGAAGTTAATTTTCCAACCAAAGTTACGCCAGTTTGCTAAGTAATTTGGCATGCTTGGTGTCAATTTGGGACCAGTTATGTTTGATATGTATTACTCTGCAGATATAAGTAAACTGGAAGGACAGCTTGCAGATGCAGTGGCTTTTCGACAAGAGCATGAAGACTCTATGCATAAGTTGAAAGGACTGGAAAAACAGTGCCGAGTGCTGCGGCAAGAAAAGGAGGACCTTCATAAGGTATTGATCCAAAGATGAATTTGTTTACAAATGATCACACAAAATAGTTCTGGAACAATTTGGTTTTGACTGCAATTTCATTTTAAACAACAACATTTTTAGCACCTATACTGAGATGTTAGTGAGCCTGTTAATTTTGTTAGTAATACAGTAGTTGTTCAAGGTGCACACTTTTCTCTTTTTTTTTTTTTTGGTAGGTTGACATCTTATTAATTTAAAATAAGTTCTCTTGGATGAGAACAGCACCTTTTAATACTGACTTGTTGGGTGTGTTTGTATCTTTTGAAGACAACTGCAGGTTACATATCCGCATAGCCACACAAAAGCTAAAAGACTGTATAATGACAAAACTTAATGGGATTTGGTTTGCTGGTGGTGGGAGGGGATTTTCTAAAGAATGATTTTAGTTTAACTGTTTGATTTTCTCAAGATATTTGAGTATACTCAGGAGTTAAATTTGTCGGTCTGTAGCTTGTCATCACTTTTGTAGATGCTGAAAGGCGTGTGTATGAATGGGTTCATAGAGCTCAGTCACTGTGCCAACTTGAGCCCACTTATTCTTTATAATACCAAAAGGTTAATTATGGCTTAAGGCAGGGGATGACTTTTATATCATTACAGAATTGTCTTACTGTTGTGTAAATTACACCTTTATTTGCTTTCTAAAGTGTAGCAATATGCTGTTAGGTCACCAAAATATTTTACAGTAAAGTAAATAGGGGCTTTGCATTTACTGCATACCACTTTCAGCAATACTGAAAAAGCTACCTCTATTCAAATATCTGTGTTTAAAAACTAGGTGTTGCTTGTATGGCATTCAGAGCCATTTGGACCAAAAATAATCCATGGCCCAAAATCTCTGAGGTTTTTGGCCACTGGAGTTTAACAGCCTGTCTTCTGTCTGTTAATCATGGATAAGATTTATCCACCAGAGTATATGAGTAGCAGAGAAGACAAATCTGCTCCTCCTGGTTTGTACACACGCCATTTTGGAAGTTAATGAATGCTTCTTCAAGACCCCTGCCAATGGTATACATTGGCCAAGTATACCAATGCGTACCAAATACACCAATGTGTACATGTATACTTGGCCAGTATACGTTTATTTTGTTGTCTAGTTCTGCACTTTATTTTCACTTTCAAATACGTAAAGCATTTCCTTTGTATTTTAATCTCATTAAATTATTTTAACTGTTTGCTCTGAAGGAAACAGTTCTTATACTTTCAGTTAAAGTCTTAGGGCTTTGCGGTTTGTTTTAAGTAATCTTCCTCAGCTTTCTTAAGAGTTTCCCAAGATTTGCTGCAACATCTCGGTGCTGGTATGGTCTATTTGACAGTTCCCCTGAATGTGCAGTCTACTAGAACATTCCTATAAGAAGTATTACTCTTGTGCAGGTAAATGGTGGTAATCTGAGATTAAGTTACTTAGAGTTGCAATGGCCTTGTGCAGTCAGATTTATAGGAAAGACTTCCAGAATAGCAAAGGTCATCTTGGAACCATGACCCTAAAAGCAGAGTAACTGTTGTCTTAGCATGCTTCTGCAGCTGTCTAACTAGAGGAAATTTGTGTAAATTAACAATTAGAAAAAATATTTAGAAGTTATCTGAGAGATTCGAGTTTTCAAGTCATACTTATATGGGTTTACTTCCCTTCTTCTTGGAAAGAATATACTGAGTTCAATTTTAATGTATTTTTTTTAAACCAGCAACTGGTAGAAGCCTCGGAGAGATTAAAGACACAATCCAAAGAACTGAGGGATGCCCACCAACAAAGAAAGCTAGCTGTGCAGGAGTTCTCTGAGCTCAGTGAGAGGATGGGGGACTTGCGGTCTCAAAAGCAAAAGCTGTCCCGACAACTTCGCGACAAAGAGGAGGAGGTGGAAGTGAGCATGCAGAAAATTGATGCTATGCGACAGGACATCCGTAAATCGGAGAAAATCAGAAAAGAGGTAGCTTAATAAAATACCTATCTATAAAATGTTTCAGCTGCTGCTTGCCCTGTATCTCCATATGTGATTGTATTGAGAAATCAGGATGAGAAATGATAATTTACTTCATCTGTCTATAAGAAATTGCTCTGGTAACTCTTCCATATCACTTCACTGCAGTTCATAAAATAGAACTTGAATTTGTTTCTAGAGGCTTTGCTAATGTTATCAGGAAATTAACAGTCTTTTTAATCTGGAGGAGAAACTTTCTTGCTACGTGCCCAGCTCCTTACTACTTGTATTTTGATTCTTGTAGACTCCAAGTCACAGCTTGAAACTTAGAAAACTAATGCCCCGATGTGCTTAATGTTGGAGTGTTTCAAATTCGCTTTTTCTGTTCCAGCTGAATTTTTCTGTTCAGCTGGAGGAAGGAACAGTGATACAGATTGAATAGATGGTTTTCATTTACTCTCTTCTTAATGTAGAGAGTATCTGTATAATTATCTTTTAAGCAAGTTAATTTCTGATTACTATTCCAGGCAATTTATATTCTGAATAAGATGAAGAGGCTAACTGGAAGAGTGCATAAGAAGCAGCTATCATGCTCAACACAGCATTTTAATCACTGAAAAACTATCAAATTTTATGTATTCTAGGAGTAAAGTTTTGAAAAAGAACTCGGGTTGGAAATTAACTAGAAAACTTCTAATTTGCTTCTTCAATTTGCTGAAGGGCAAGTTATGAAAATATAGTAAAGAGGTGTTTATAGTAAAGTTTCTCAGACCTGTCTGTGAATAAGTGATACATAACTGGGAAAAGCATTAGGCTGCAGCAGTGTATCTGATGCTGCATTCTGCCCTTCTCTCTCAAGCTACTGCTCAAGTGTAGTTGCTTGTTTCCATGAAGGACCTGATAATCTGTCCGTGTTCCTAGAAATTCCTGTCTTCTCTTTCCTAGCATCTGTATCAGTCTTCAATTCAGAGCATAATCTACAAGTTCATTATCTTGGTCTATGATTCTGCATAGAATGCTTTTGAAAACAACTTTGTTCGTTGAATTTGAATGCAGAAAAACAGATTTTATTCTTCCTTAGTTGCATAGCTACCTTAGTTGCTGCTAAGTTGTCTTTCTGATACTGTAAGCTTTTTGAACTGGATAAATGAATTATCAAGCTTATTTTATTCTGTAATTGCAAGGTACAAGTGTTCAGTGTTCGTATTTGAAGTATTTCACAATAACTTGGCTCAGAGGTGAGGATTTTTAAATCTGTTGCCTTAGTAGATACTGAGGCATGGAGCTGACCTGTAAATGTGAGAAGCTTTCTTATTTCACAGCTGCAGTGACTTTCTAGTGCTGTTTCCTTCTTTTGACATTGATAAAAGCTTTGCAGTTATTCCTGCACATATCAGTGTGGTTTATATCAGTACAAAAAGTCATTTGGTATTAGTTATACTTTGAGAAAGACAAATGCCCAGATTACTGAAGGCAAAACATTATCTGAATTCTGAAATCATGGTTATAGTGGTGGATTATAAGATAGAGATAAGGAGAAGCTTTGTTTTTAAGGCCCCCAGAAGCTCATTTCTATGGAGGAGAGGAAATGAATGATACAGACAGCACTATCTTGGGTTGAAATGATTTTAAATTACTCTGATTTTATAGCTGGAAGCCCAACTTGAAGAAGTTATAGCAGAAGCATCAAAAGAACGCAAGCTTCGTGAGCACAGCGAAGTCTTCTGCAAACAACTGGAAAATGAACTGGAAGCTCTGAAGGTTACTCTTTTTTTTAGTTTTTTTTTTTGGCATTTTTATTCCTGATACAGGAGGTGCAATATTTTTGCTTACTCAGCTGTTGATACCTGGACTAAAACTACAACATTACTAGAAACCTGACCTAACCTGATTAGACTTTCTTTTTTTTTGCGCTTGAGTATTGTTTAATGTGTTGCTAGTGTCTTGAAAATGTACAGTTCTTATAAATTCTAAGCAGCTATTAAACCAATGTGGTCCAAATTTGTTACCTCTACAACCCCCTTTGATTCCCTTCTTCTGGTCATGTAGAGCAGAGCAGTCACTTAAGGGGCTGAACTCCTGAAGGCACCTTTTAAGCCACTCAGGAGCTAAGCAAAAATGTTGCAAAGTGCTGCCCATTAGACAATTCTTTTTCAAATAGTGTTTCTAAAATATAAATATCGTAATCTCTTCCTGATGAGTTCTCTCCTTAACTCTTCTGCAGGTGAAGCAGGGGGGCCGGGCAGCAGGTGCCACACTAGAACACCAGCAGGAGCTTTCCAAAATGAAATCTGAGCTGGAAAAGAAAATCTTATTTTATGAAGAGGAGCTGGTCCGACGAGAAGCATCACACGTTTTGGAAGTAAAAAACGTGAAAAAGGAAGTACATGATTCAGAGAGCCATCAGCTTGCACTGCAGAAAGAAATCATGATATTAAAGGATAAGTTAGAGAAAACAAAGCGAGAGAGGTAAATTTTGAGTGCGTGATTGATTAACTATGGATTTCTTTTTTGTGTGTGCTGCGTTGCATAGGTAGCTGCTCAGGATGGTATTTCACCCTAATTCTGTTTATTCCTCTCTGAAAATCCCAGTCTACAGATTCAGCAGTCTTACTGTGTATGTTTGTATTTCTTGTCTTCCTTAGGCACAGTGAAATGGAGGAAGCGGTAGGATCAATGAAAGAGAAATACGAGCGCGAAAGATCTATGCTCTTGGAAGATAACAAAAAGCTAACAACAGAAAATGAGAGGGTAATTATTTTAGGACACATTTTTTAGCCAAGCAAAGATTGCATTTTGCTTCTTTGTGATGTTGAAATAACGCTCTCCTTGATCTGAACAGTATCAGTAGATGTTCAGGCAATATATGAGTAAAGCAAAGGTAGTTCTGTCCATATGAATGTCAGAGATCTGGCCAAATAGTAGCTTTAGCATCTCAGTACTGCTTTTTGTGGAACTGATTCCCACAACTCAGAGAGCACCACCTTACAGTTTCTCTGTGAAGATTCCACAGAGGGGAAAGCATTGATGATGACCAATGGCCGCTTGCCTTCCTGATGGCTTACAGTTAAGCCTCTTTCCTCACAATAGCCTCTCTGCTTGCTTCCCCACCGCTCCACCTTTGTTTTGGATTGATTTGTGTGAACTGGAAATACTCTGTGATCAGGAGCTGATCTCCAGTTCTGCAAAAAAAGAACAATTTTCTGTTCTTTGGTCTTAGAACTTCCAGACAGGCCAGAGCATTGTTGCTTGTTCAGAGTCTGTATGTCTGTAGACATACTCATCGGTAAACTGACATAAGGGTGAAATTAATCTTTTGTTTCAGCTTTGCTCCTTTGTGGACAAATTAACAGCACAGAACAGGCAGTTAGAAGATGAGCTCCAAGACCTAGCAGCGAAGAAGGAGTCTGTTGCTCACTGGGAAGCTCAGATTGCAGAAATTATTCAATGGTATGTGTTGTTGAGAGATCCAGATGGCCACTTCAAACTTGAAATATTGAGTGGACTTTTTTATGTATTGCCTGGCCCTTTCTGTGTGTCTGGGATTAACAAAAGCATGGTACTTGTGAGTGATGAACTGTTTCGCTTTGCAGAATAGCTGTGTAATATCAGTATCTGACAATTTCATTTAGAAATCTTAAGTGCGAAGGAGAGAGTTTGGGTGTCAATTTGCTTCAAACTCTTAAGTGATTACTAAACTACACAGTTTGGAATATTTTGATAAGCCTTGTCAGGAAGATGGTCATGATTTGAAGATCCATGTTAACACAGAACCTTACTAGTTGTATGGAACACCCTTGTGTTTAATTCACAGATCAGCCCTTCCCTCTTATTTGCTGGGTTAGTGTGCAAGTATTTTCTGAATGCAAGACGTTTAGTCACCTGTATGTGTCTTCTGGTGGCTGAAATTAAATATTACTACAACTGGGCTTTGGAGAGCAGTGGTTTAAATGAGATGAATTTCTAGTTGCTGTTTAGTACTTATGCTTAAAAGGCATTTCAGCTACTGAGTGGAAAGATGCAAGGTACAGGGATTCATGGGATGCTTGTACTTGCCCCTCCAGATGTTATAGGAGAACTTGACAGTAGCCCTTATAAAAACTAAGCAAGCAATAGGCAGATCACATTATGAAGAATAACAGTTAGTCTCTGCAGAACTCTTCCTGATGGCAGGAGGAAAGCTTCAGTTTCCCTGGTAACTGCCACAATCAAGAGATTCAAATAAAACAGAAACCTAACGCAGGCCATCTGAGCAGTATTCAGTTTTCTCTGCTGGGGAAGTTTTCCATGCTGTCTCTATATTTGCTGTGTTCCTAAATCCAGTGCAGACTCTAATTATTTGGTGGTACGGTATTTGTTGCTGTGAGCCATAAACTGTTCACTAACAGCTTTTTGTAATTGCGTGATAGGGTAAGTGATGAGAAGGATGCTCGTGGATATCTCCAAGCATTAGCTTCCAAGATGACAGAAGAACTAGAATCCTTAAGAAGTTCCAGTCTGGGGTCACGAACACTGGTAAGAAAATGGCAAGCATTTGGTTGTTTTGGGGATGTCTAAGAAGCTACATTTTTAATTTCACCTACATTCTCAATATCTGTTCATAGTCAGAATTCCTTTCTAATAAGTCTTCCGCTCTGCTAATGACATATCAGTTTTGTCTATTGCTTTTTAAATCCATTTGGGTCATATAATCAGAATTTGATCATTACAGTGGTGTTTCTTGCTAACATCTGCCATCGCAAACTGTTTACACAGCGCAGAGAAGACACAATAGATTAAACTCTTAAAGGAGAGTACAGAAATGTACATCACCGCATTAGATACAAGTGAATAGTTTTAATTACCATTACAGTGACAACAGGTTTTCTTTTGTGCAAGTATATTAAACAAGTTTTGACTGGTTGGTATTGTTACACACTAGTGACACATGAGAGCCTGTAGCTTTATGCGCTTGTAGGACAGTGAGATCTTGTGTCATAGCCTTTCCCATGTAGTAAAATAAAGAGGTGAAACCTCACAAAGGGTTTTGAAGACAAAAACACTGTTTTGCCTTGGCAGGTAGATACCTACATAAGGAAAGGGAGGATCATTTGCAGCTGGACATGGGAGCTCATGCCCCTAGCAGTGCCAGTCAGCACAAACTGCCATGCAGAGTCAATGTGCTGCTGGCTTATACAGATGAAGGTTACCCATCTCTTCCAAACCTATGAATAGGAAAAGTTAAGAGAAGGTTGTGACTTGCTATGAGCTAACCTTTGCCTGCGTCACAGAGAGATGATCATAATGTTGAGAGGTTTAGTAGGAAGAAAGATCAGATCAAATGCCATTGGCCCAGAATAAAGAATGCTGTCTGTTCTGTATGTTACAACTGGTTTTGTAACTGCAGCAGAACCTGATCTGAAGTAATTATTTCTCAACATAGAAAAGGCTCTTGTTCTCATGAGCATTATTTGCAATTTCATGTGTGACTAGAGTGAGAGTATCCATTAGGAAACACTGGGAAAGTAGTCCACGCTGAAAAATGCTTCAAAAACCTTGGAAAACTAGCTGGTGGTGAGGAATTGCACAGTGTGTGCAGAAGCATAGAGTGTGCTCCTTAACGAACATACCAACTGTTCAGGCAGATGTTCCTAGGTATCTCGGGTATCTCAAAACCCAAATTATTCTCCATGTTACATGTTAGGTTATTATGTTTTACATGAACTATTTATATTTATGTAAATTCTGAAAGTCCAGTGTCACCACGCAAGTTTTACACTCTTTTCTAGTTTGGACGATGAAAGCTAGCCATTTTCAATGGATTCTCTGTTTGACTGTCATGCTCAGTGATCTAGCAACTTGATTTCAAGCATATTATGTTAGTGGTGTAACCGTTTAAAAAGAAAAAGTTCATTACTTTGTTTTTGTAAAATAAAATCTGAGTATTGACTGATTTCCATGTAGCGGGAATAGTGTCCGTAATTAATTAAAAGTACCTTCTCTGAACCAATCTGGGAGCTATTTTATGTCTTTGAGCAAGTAAGGAAATGCATTTAGACAGTTGGTAGTAATATTCAATAACTTATTGCAACAGGATCCTCTTTGGAAAGTGCGACGCAGTCAGAAGTTGGATATGTCGGCTAGGCTGGAATTACAGTCTGCCCTTGATGCAGAAATTCGTGCCAAACAACTCGTTCAAGAAGAGCTACGAAAAGTTAAAGATGCAAACATATCTTTTGAAAGGTAATAAGGGCTTTGGTTCTGTTCAGATTTTAATATGCTGCTCTAAACTGTCAATTAGAATAGCAACAACTTTTTTCAAATTGCTCCCTTCTGCCTGGATTAGTGGATTTTACTGGAAAGATCCTACTCAACAGACTGCACGTTTCTTACATAGTCAAATGAGAACTCTTAACAGCTTTTTCAGAGAAACTTCACACTGCTGTGAATATATCAGGAATAAGATACAGCACCTGAGGTAAAAAGTATGGCTGAGAGTAAATTGAAAGCAAATTATCTTTTATTAAACGATCTGGAGAGCACGCATACTCTTGGGAAGAAAAGACCAAAGTAGTATTAGAATAACTTCACCTAGAAATACCTGCTGTGGTAACAGGAGTCTTCAGTGCAATTTCCACAGTCCAGCCAAGTAGTGAAGTGCCAATTGAGGGGATAAATAATAAATAATAAAATTATACAGCCTAAAAGAAAAATATTTAGTCGTCGAAAAAAAAAGAGTACTTCCCAGAGCTCTGAGGGTGGCATTCTGGCATTCCTGCTTTTGAAATCTTTGAAATACTTGTGACTGTATTTTGATCACATTGTGTTGCTTCAGTAAATTGAAGGAATCGGAAGCAAGAAACAGGGAATTGTTGGAAGAGATGGAAGGCTTAAGGAAAAAACTGGAAGAAAAATACAGAACAGATTCAGGTAATTAAAGTTTCTGTATTTTAACAGAATTCTGACACAACCTTTGAAGTTGCCTTTTAGCTAAACCTATTTTGTTTCGAATTTTAGGTCTCAAACTTCCTGACTTTCAAGATTCCATTTTTGAATATTTCAACACCTCTCCTCTTGCACGCGATCTAACCTTCAGAGTGAGTTATTACATAAACTAACTACAAAAATGTGATAGCTAAGTTATATTTTTATTACCTAAAAGTAACACTTGGGCCTACATGACAAATTTGTATCTGGTATATTAGACAAGTTAGTATGGCGTGGAATTGGATGTCCAGTAGCTGTCAGATTGATAGACATTTTGAAGAGAAGCTGGCACATTTAGGAAATTTTCTCAAAAGCTCTCATTAAATACTTCTCATTCTAAGTTAATCTCAAGCCTTTGGCTGAATAACATACATTAAGGTTGTTTTGGAAAGGCTGGCACAGCCAATTACAAATAAGGGATTAAATACTTTAAACAGATACGTAGAATTGTTGCCTCCAGATCTGCATGGGGTAGTCAGAGTAGAGGGACTGGGAAGAGAATCAGAGGACCCACAGATGTTGGTATTGTAAGTTTATTGTGACACACCCTCTGATGCTTAGAAAACTAATCATACAAATTGCAGCTCCAAGTGGGCGTTTTACTTAGAAAAGTTTGTGCATTCCCCAAGGAAGCAGCTGTTAAACGCAACATACAATCACATTTCCTTACTTCATGAACTCTTGATCCTTGAAGATTTTCTGAGATTTTTTTTGCAGAACACGTCAGTTCAAGATAAAACTAAGAGCTGGAACTGGAAAGAATGATCTGTTATGTTTATGGAGCTGAGTTAAAGTGGCTGAGGTTAAAACCTCATCAGTCTGCTTAGATAGCATTTGTGAAATGTGTACATTCTATATAATTTTCCAGATTATTACTGGTGCCAAAAAGAAAGCCTATGGGCATGCTGTGGTATTTGCATGTGCATGCTCTGTGTATATGCTGTTCTCAGTTACAAAACGTCCACACTGGCTTTCTTGCTGAAACAGCAAGATGAGCTGCATGGATGAGGTGAAGAGAGAGAAAGAATCATTATGCTGCTGTCTGGATCATAGCTTTTACCTACCAACCTTGATACTGCTTTAAAAAGCACCAAATATGCTTAAAATAATTACATGCCAAATATCAAGACCATAACTAAGACTGCATTCTGCAGATCCAGCAATAATTGTGTAGTCCCTATGTGAATGTAGGTGGCATTTTCTGAAGAATTACATTAAAATTCTTGATACTATACTTAGTGACTTCCATTAACTTTTTTTTCACACCTATTTTTGAAGATAGCTCGTGTCATCTGCTGTGGGTTAGTTTAGTTTCAGTGTGTGTCATTGGGCCATATAAAACATTTTATGTAGCTAGCCTACTAATATTCCATCTGAAGTTTTTCTGTGGGTGATAAGTGATCGTTTTTATCCCTCATATCTGTTACAACAAAGGATTCTGTTTCTTCTTCGTCTACATCTTCTCTGCTAGCCTTTTGGGAAGAAGTAAGTTCTTGCTAGTAGTTTTGTCTCCTTATTTTGTTGTGACCTGTCATAGTACAAATGGCCTTCTAAAGCTAGACATTTTGCTTCCTTAGCTTCTCTGTAACTTAATCCACTAAATAGAGCTAGTTTAGTTTTCTTTTAATACCTTTTTACAGGCTTATTATTTTAGATTTTGACTGTCTATATGGCTAAAGCTGAATCACGCCTAGCATTTTTAAATTGTTCATATTACATCATGATATAATTTGATCTTCAGTAGCCCAACCCTACCAATCAATTCATAACAACAACAACAAGAAACACCAAATACCTGAATCTGTTTAGTGAGCTAACTGAATTTGAGCCATCTTCCTGTTGAAACTGGCTGGGAAGCGAGTGATTCATTACTCACTGCCTTTAGTGCTAATTACATCATTCATGTGAAGTCTAATCAGATGTTTGTTAATCATGATTTTCGTGATGTCCTCAGAGTACAGTACCCTACTTCCACACCCAGCTTCTTTAACTCTGGAATTGTAGCATACTTCCCCCTTGTGCCAGCAATTAGTAGTTGCTAATGTAAGTGTGAAATTAATAGATGGCACGTAACGAGTGCTAGTCTTAAATTTTAGTGACATGTAAGACCATATGATTAAGCCAACATGAGTATTTTTAATGATACAAGTGGTAATAGGATTAGCGACCATTTTTTAAAAACTACTTGATTTTAAAAAGATTGTATGGTATTACTCAAAGAATTTTTCTTGCAGTGAAATTGGTGGCTGCTGTGTGCTAGAAAAATCCTAGTGTAGTAAGCTACCATGAGAAATCAGCTATTTTATGGATTATTGCTGAGCTTCTCAGACATCATTCCATACCTGCATGCAAGAATAGACACAGTCTTCCTGGGAAAAGACGACTGCTACAATATTTATGCTGCCTGCTACTGGGCTTTGAGTTTCAGTGCTTCCAGCTTTACAGCTTTTCTGTCAGGTGTCAGGGTTTGTTTTGAGGAAAGATTTTTTTCAGTGTAAAGCGTTAGATGTATGCATATAGAAATGAACAATGTTTTCATTTATTTTTACAGTGAGCTGTTCGTTGTAGCTACCTTGAAATTCCATTCTGTTGGCCTGAGAATACTCTATCACATCTGTGGTATCTAAACTAACATGTTTGATGTCGCTTTTGCAGACTGGCTCTATTAGTGAGCAGGAAACACAGGGTCCCAAATCAGAAGTTTCACCATCTACTTCAGTTGTAACTGCAGAGCAACAACAAGAAGTAAGGGAACCATTATTTTACCCTGAAGAGTAATTCAGTAGAAAGTCTCTCTGTCTTGTTCATTATAAATATATATTGCAGCATTTGTTATGAAAAGGCAAGACTGAATGTTGCTTATGTGTAGCTTGTCAGTGTTTATTGCATCTGCTTTGAGAACAGTTGCAAATGAAACCTTCTTGCTGGCTCTGTGTATGTTGATGTACCTCATTTTCATATGTTTTCTGTATTGCTGCTTGTTTGTTAGTGTGCAGGCTTTCCTGTGAGCGCTTTAAAACAAAATCTGTTTCTACTAAATCAGAATGGCAACATTTCTGACAAATTTTTGATAATTTCCAAAAAAGAAAAAAAAAATAAAAATAAATCAGGAAACAATAAGCTTTGCCACCCCAATCTTAAAACAAATTCTTGAAGCCTCATTTTGCTCAATTACAGTTTTTTGTGATTCAGGAACCAATTCGGCTTCAGAGGATGCCTGCTGCTCCTTCCCCCACCATTCAGGCCATTTCTCTAGCTGTACCAAAGGTAGGGGGACTGTGCTAACCATATTCTGAACTAAGGAAAAATTATCATTTGTAAATTAGCCATCCATGTTTGTCCTGTTTGGGTTTGTCATGTGGTTTTTTTTTTTTAGGTCTGTGTTTTTACTCAAATGTTACCAAATGCAAGTTGATGGGTCTTGATTTGTCAAAAGGGATAACAGAAAAAATATTTAGTTATAGGATTTGGTTTGAATGCCTTCTGCAATTTGAAGTAAAAAATGTTACTGTTATCTTGCAGCACCTTTTACAAGCTGCGGTTACTTAAAAGAAGCCCAGGTTTCCTAATACACGCTGGTATATTGGAGGGGGAGGGTGAATAGGTATGCTTTTATTATCTAAGTACAGAAGTTGAAAAGTTGTTTTTTGTTTGTCCTGAATGTGTCTTACAGCCTAAAGCTCACCAGCTCAATATCAAGTCATTTACAAGCCCTACTCAGTGTAGTCATTGCACCTCCCTGATGGTGGGATTGGTTCGACAAGGTTATGCCTGTGACGGTGAGTCAGTCAAACTTTCTGCAAGTCATCCCCTTCACCCCCCAAAAGATTATCCCCAAACACTAATGTATTTTAAGGCAGTTATTTCCCTGCAAAGGGAGTGAAAGAGAGGGGATTGGCTACCTCTAAATGCTTCTCCTTCTCTTTTATCATCATCAGACTTTTGAAGTTGAAGAACGTACTTAGACCCTCACAGTTCCACTTCTCTCAGTTCTGCTACCATTAGTGCTGTTACATGGAGTGTGAGCTGAGCAGAGGCAGGACTGTTTTCTGTCTGCAGAATGAAGCAAAAAAGACTACAGAAACGCACTGATAACATAGAAATCCTGATCATAAACCTAGTGTGTTGGAATGAGCATTTGCTAGGTTTTTTGGCCTATAGCCTGCCTTGCTGTCCATTGCGTCTATTTAAAATGCTTTCTCTGATGCATGTGTACCATTGAGTTCCATGTTTGAGTACATGGAGGTAGTTTTATTTGAAAATACTTCCCTGCAGCTTGATGAGACACATGAAGTCAGTGAGTATTCCACATACCTGTTCAAAATACTACAGCATAAATAGTTTTATTGTATTCTTTGCCCAGCTTAGTTCTTGCTCTGACACCCTGTCCACACCTCCAGCATCTTACTCAGATTGCATCATTTGCCCTTCAGGGCTTCTTTCCTGGTAGATCTTCTGGCAGTTCTTCTTCCCCAGGGGCACCTATAGCTATGCCAGCACTTGCCCTGCGGCTGCCTTTTGTCTCCTGCTGACAGTTCTCAATTCTTGTTCTGCATCTCTTCCTGCAAGTTTGAAACAGTCTTCCCTCCCTCACCCTCTTAGTATGTTACCTTTTCTTCTTTTCTCACGTACTTTAAGCAGAGCATCATCACTTTCATGTTTGCCTCTTCTGCTCCAGTAGCTACAGAAAAAGCTGGAATCACATTGACAGCAGAATAGAGATGGTTCCAGTAGAACAAAACTTTTGCCATGTTCCACCCCCAGTCACTTGCTTTTCCCAATTATTTCTCTTTTGTAATGCTGGAGAATGCAGTAAAATATAGTTGTACTTTCAGAGGCTTGTTGAACTGACCCTACCATGTGGATTTTCCCTGTACTGCACCTAGTGTTTCTTGATTTCACAGTCCCAATAATTAGGATTCCTTCTGAGAGAGCTGAATGTATTATCTGGTCATGGGCAACACCTGCAGTGCTTTGTTTGCATGATTTCATGGTGACCCTTGGAGGTAGTCCTCCCCCAGGAACAGGCTGTAGCTCAGAGAACAAGCCAGGCAGCCTGCCCCCGGCTGCCCACTCTCCTGGCTGTTCCCAGAGGCATTGTGAGGAGAAGGTTTGCAGGGCAGTCTGTAGTTCTAGCAGAACCACGCTGCTTCCAGCAGCCATATTTTTCTGGGCTCCTTTGACCCTTCCTAGTTACAGGACTAGATGTGCAAGGTGTCTGACAAATGCCCACTTCTGAGAACATGGTGAGGAGAAAGTATGGCAGTGCCGTGCCCTATCCTGCCTTCCTGCACCTGCAGGTGGAAACACAATGGAGGGGCAAACAGGACTAAATCTGTGGAAAGATCTGGCCCCCAATCTGTGGGGCAGGTACCTCACTATAACCTGTTAACTTGTTCTGTGGTTCTGTAAGTCTGTCTTAAGTCACGTCATTAAAATGCTGGGCTTTCTAATGTAGTGCTTCTGTGAAGTACCCTATAGTACTCTATATTCCTCTTTTATTCATACATATTCTCTTCTGCAATTGGGTTGGCTGCTGATTAGCACCAGAGGGGCTGACCAACTCCTTTTCTTTCTAGAAAATGTTTTTATAAGCACAACTGAGATGTGGAGTTGCTTCCTGCCCTTTATGGAAGTAAAAAGTTTAAAAGGGAAAACACAAGCACTTTGGAGGGTCTCATACAGTATCTAAGTGTGTTCACTCCTTTAGCATGGTGGGTTCTTGCTATGTTTGACTGGCAAAGTCAGTGTAATTAATCAATTTGCTGCTTGTAAGGGTAGGCTACGCTAATCTCCTGTTATGATTCACTCGTACACGCATTTCACTGTGAATTTTCTCTTTTGTACTTAGTGTGTTCGTTTGCATGCCATGTTTCCTGCAAGGACAGCGCGCCTCAGGTCTGCCCTATACCACCTGAGCAAGCCAAAAGGCCTCTTGGTGTAGATGTGCAAAGAGGAATAGGAACTGCCTATAAAGGTTATGTCAAGGTAATTGTCTTTGTACACTTTACTTACAGCTATGCAGCTAAACTGTGTTACAGCCTTAAGGCTTTATGTGACATCTGTGTAATTTGATCATTGCTTGCTTTAGATGTGGAAGAAACGGTTTTACTACACGTGCTAAGGGTTAGTAGCTAAAACTTTCATAGGCACCAGGGGGATGAAAAAAAGGGGGAAAAGAGCCAACACACTGCTTTAAGGAAGAATTTGTCACAGTTGATACAAACATGATATAAAAGGTAAATTGCCCTACCATTTTGGCATTTGTGTAACACACAGAACACGTTGTTTAATAAATATATTAAGTAGCATTAGAATAAACTGTAACAGTGTTTTCTGTTTAAGGAAGGAAAAAAGATTGCTTGATTACTTGATATTTTTCACTCCATTTTTTAGAGTGAGTAAAATGTGTTCTAATCCACTGATTGAAGTATGAGCTATTTTCCAGATGTCCCTGATTTGTGTCTACTGCATGTGCTTACTCTTAATAAACAATCAGTTATTTCTACACAGGTTCCAAAGCCTACAGGAGTTAAGAAAGGGTGGCAGAGGGCCTACGCAGTTGTCTGCGACTGTAAACTCTTCTTATATGATGTGCCTGAAGGAAAATCCACCCAACCTGGAGTTGTTGCAAGTCAAGTCCTGGATCTCCGGTTTGTGTTATTATGATAGAGTAGAAATCCTCTGTAATTTGTTTCTCTAACAAGAGTATTTATTTATGGCATGCAAGAAACTTTTGCGTCATAAAAACTCTGGTCAGAGAAGATTTTATGTTCTGAGCACAGACACCAGCTAAGATTAGGCTGAAAGGATTGGCTCAACAACAAGTCACTTAAGTGACTTATGAGAAGGCACTTGTACTAGAGGCACTAATACTTACAGTATTAGCATGCTTCTTCCTAGAATTCCATATACCCAAATGGAAAACATACTTTGATGGATTAGTTCTTCCTCGACACTCGCACCTAAACAGTGAGTCACAGATCGTCCTATAGTCAGTTCTGTCAGGAACATTAGGAAAAGTGAAGCAGCCTTCAGATGAGCATCAACTAATTTACAATGCAGGTGGCTCTGACCTTGCCTTCTCGTGGGAGTCATTTTTTCCATGGTGAACCATTTGTAACACTGAACACTGTCTGCAAAAGCTCTGACTCTTGCATTCAAAGTAACAAAGAATTTTTTAATTTTCAGAAATATCAAGAAAGTGTAATACTTTATAATGTTACAACACACCTTGTCTCTGTTGAATATAAAGTTTACATTCACAAGCATCTTGATTTATATTTTTCCCAGATAGGAATACTGTGGGGTTGTACCAGTACTGTTGTTCTGCTCTCACATTTATTCCCTTAGAATCATTGCTGTCAGTTCTCTGACATGCTGGCAGCAGAAGTGTGGAGCTATTGAAAAATATCAGCATTCTCATCAGTACATTGCTTGAAGCAACTCAGCCAGATATCATACCAAATCTCTCCTATGCTTTATCTGTTTATTGTAGCTGCCTCTTTGAATCTATCTTCTGAACATTCTTAGATGTTTTAATGGACACCAACTACCACAGCTATGAATTCTAGCATAGGCAGGTTTAGTGGCATTAGTGTCATCTTTTACACTACAATTGGCAATTATGGTGATCAACTTGGTCAAATGCGGTTTTAAAAGGCTTGTGGGGACGAGCCCTCTGGGGTGGAGCATTGTGAAATGCAAAAGTTGTTCTGATGTCTGTTTATTTTACTGTAATAGAGAATAAAATCTAGCTGTTTTGAAAACCCTTATTTGAATCCCACAAACTATAATTATGTTGCCAAGAGCTTTTTATGTGATTTTTCTTTTTTTCCAAAGGCCCCTCTCTTGCTACACATTGAGGTATGAATTATTCATTTCTAATGCATCTGCTGGGCTGAAAGAGCAATATTCTTGCTGCTAATTGTAGAATAGGTGCGGCTGATAAACCAAAACTACACAGAGCCAGCCCACTTAACTTCAAGTTAGTTACACGTAGGAATGCTGTAGAATCATAACTAAAGCTTGCGAGTTGTTTAGGTCGAGGACAGTTAATAGCATAACAAAGCAGTGATCCCAATTGTGACCTCTGTGCAGTGTTAAGAGATTGCAGCCTACCAGAACTGTTGTGCTATCAGTTAGATTTTGCTGAAGATGTTGGGGTGTGCATATACGTGATTCTCTTGCTCTCTTTTTCACTAGAGATGAAGATTTTTGTGTGAGCTCTGTCCTGGCGTCGGATGTAATACATGCAACACGTAAAGACATCCCTTGTATATTCAGGGTATGGCTATCAATTTACTATTAAAGACATTACAAATTGAGCACCAGGGTTCTGTTGTATAGTGGAGTATGCTAACCATATTTAATGTTTACTAGGTTGCACATTCTGATTTTTGTGATTGCAGAAGTGTAGAAATGTTTACAAAACCAACATGATACTCCTCCTACTGAATTAGAAAGAACGAAGTTCTTTCTTTTGGTGCTTCCTTTATGTAAACTTACAGGGTTTTTTTTTTCCCTTTTACTTTCTTAATTATAATTCAATTGCTATAGTATATTTTTTATTCTATTCCATTAGTATTACTGGATCCTGTGTTTTCCTTCTTGGCTCTGGAGGGCTCTAGCTTTGAGAATTGACACTGTAGCAAATTAGGCTGAAGCTGGATTTTACTTGTTTTTAATTTACCATATATTATCCTATGTGAAAAAGTACATTTCAAACTTGTTTCCTTAATTTCATATTGAAGTATTGTAGGGAAATACTAGAAATGAGGATGATTGGCTTGGTTAGAAAATACAGCAAAGATGAATTAATACCTGATTGCTGTGTTATTTCGTTTTAAATAACAGTAACTGATTTCTAGGTTTTGTGTGAATTATACCTAATCTGGATATCATGTAAGAGGCTGTTTTCTTAGTTTAATTTACACTGAACATCACATCTAGGTGCGCATCTTACTGACATGATGACATAGAATAGCCTATACAGAACAGTTGAGATGGTTTCTTTGCATCATTTGTATAAAATACAGCGTCTGTCTTTGGTATGTTATTTCATATAACACATGATGGTATTGGTGACGCACCAGAAGAAATTTTCATGTCTTTTGGATTGTCCATTATCAGAAAACACCATGAGAATGCTGAACACTCAAACATTGCCATCTCTGACTCTCTAAGAAATCAAGAAGAGGAAGAATGTCTTAACTCCAACCTTCTCTTCTTGGTAACTGGTTTTTAGGCCAGATGTTAGGCTATCTGAGCATCCAGACATTGCAGTCTAAGTGCCATCAACAAGAAATTTTTAACTTGTGTCTCTAGTGGAGTAAGAACTTCTATTTTCTTACCAAGGCACATAGGCTGAAGATGTTTCTTTCCATCTACAAACAGACTTCAGTTCTGCCCCCCACTTTTTTTTTTGAAAAAAAAAAACTTTTCACTGCCTTTTTTTCTGTTCACCTGTTGTTGTTCTACAGGTCTGTTGTGAGAGCTGATACTGGCTGTCACCCTATTTGTGACAGTTCCTATATTCTCTCAATTCCTACAATCTCTTCATACAAGACGCAAAACTGATATTAAGAATTAGTTAACACATGCAGAAAGTTCCTGGATAGTTCTCAAAGTCAGAATATGTTCACTTAGAGATCTGTAGGATGGCTTCCCCAAAAATCAAACCATGTTGATTTTTGTTTCATTTTCAAAAGATTGTTTTCTTTCAGAGCCTTTAATGCAGATGTGATTTGCTCATCTCTCTGGACAAATATTTTGAAAATTAAGTAGCAAAATGAAAATCTAGAACTAATAGTAGTGATGCTATTGGGTTTAAATGCCTCTGACTCTGAAAGCATGTGTTTCATTTTCAGTAAGTTACTAGAAGTTGATGGGGAAAAGTGTTCAGGACAAACTATTACATGCATCTAAAATTCCATTTCTGAAGAGGAAGGAGCCTTTTGCTTGCATGCATGGATTCGTGTGGGAAAGGAATGTAGAATTCCTTGCCCATATTTTAGGATTTAAAATGATTAAGCAAGACTGAGTATTTTTAAACAAAACCACTGAAGCTTGTGCATTTTTTGGAAGTGCTGTGGCCATATTAGGTATGTGCTGTGTTGCATACCAGTTAGGTACGTGATGACATTCTGCAAAGCACATAATACTGACCAAGCAGTCACTTGATCAGTCAGAGTAGTGCTGGCAAAGTAATTGGTTCATATATGAAGTATAAAATACTGACAAAAAGAGCTCCTATTACTGTTATTAATTTTACTTTCTCTGTCTGTTAAAAGGTGACAGCTTCTCTCTTAGGTTTGCCTTCGAAGTCTTGTTCTCTACTGATCCTGACAGAAAATGAGAATGAGAAGAGAAAGTGGGTTGGAATCCTAGAAGGGCTGCAGTCTATCCTGCACAAAAACAGACTGAAAAACCAGGTTGTGCATATTCCACAAGAAGCCTATGACAGTACACTGCCTCTTATCAAAGCAAGTTTAGCTGCTGCTATTGTAGGTATGTTTATTTTAACTTCTACATGTGTTAGAGAGTGGCTGAAGCTTTTAGCAGGCTTTTGTAATGAGAGCGCTGATGCTTTGAATTCCTCATCTGAATATCTTCATAGGAAGGTATGGGGAAAAGCGCTAGTCTTGCCCTGATTATCTGGATTTCTCCATCTACTTGGGGTAAATAGTGGTTGCTAAACAGATTGTTTTAGCAATACAACATCCATATTGTACAGCATGCTTTTGACAAGCTACATAAACTGAAGCAAAATTGATTTGTTATTGGAAACCTTTCAAGTCCAGAAAGAACAGAAAATCTTTGGAAGTCCAGAAATATTTCCAGCTGTTCAAAGAAAACAGTCTGCTTTAAAGACTTGATTAAATGTAAGTGTACTAATAGTCTTTTTCCCTCCCCCTTCCTGCTTTAGATCGAGATAGAATAGCAATCGGTTCAGAAGAAGGACTGTATGTGATAGAGGTGACCCGTGACGGTAAGTTAGGCCATAATGCATGCAGTAATTATAAACGGAATAATGAGCTCCATAACTTCCAGTACTGTTTTAATATAGGTTACACAACAGCCCTTCAAGTACAGTAAGTATCAAAAGTACTCAGTAAATTGATGAGAATGAAAAGTGAATGTGAGATATAAACACTAATTTGGTCATTATCATTATATTCAGTTGACTGGCTGAAATTAAAAGGACAGGTTACTGGGCATATTCTGACACATTCTCACCTTAACTGTCTTTCCACAGCAGACAGCAAAGCACTACCATACTCAGAGCACACATAGCAGCAGTTGATGCACAATTAATTATCAGGCACTTATTTAATAGAATTTGAATTAAGTGAGAAAAATTTGACATGGAAACTTGTTTAACGTGCATCATCAGAGGACTTAAACTGGCTGTGGTGCAATCAAAGAAGCAAGATTGCTTCAGATAGATTTCTAGCAATCCCAGGTAAAGTATTAAATGGTTTAATGGTCATAAACAAAGGTTCCAGACTTACTTGATAGTAGTGATCTTCCACCAAGATGAGGAGCAGCCGGATCCCATGCAGGAGATCTTTTCCCCTTAGTGGCTGGCTCTTAAATGAGCCCAGGGTAGTCCCACCCTGGGTCCACCCCTCTGGGTCACGTGGAGGGGGGCACAGGTGCTCCCTAGGCCAGCCACCACCCTTCACCAGGTGCTCCATCACTAATTCAGGCTGTGACGTAGTGTTTCCCTTACACTGGCACAAATTAGAAATTAGACAGCTAGTGCAAGCAACAAAAGAGAGTTTGTGATACTTTGGCCGTTAAAGCCACTGTGTAATGTTGTCTGTTTCTTAGAGCTGGTAGCGACTTGACAACCACTCACGTTGCGTTTGTGACCAGTGATGGCTAAAGTAAATGCCTTGCCTGCCTCTCCATTATCTCTTCTGCTTCCTCCTGAACCTGCTCTTTTCCCATTCTTAATACACTCTGCCCTGTACTTTGGGAAAAGTGAGTTCACTTGAGCCCATTCTTTCTGAAGATCTGCCATGTCTGTTCCAGAAATTCATGCAGAATGTGTTTTGGGTGCCCCAATGAAGTGAATGCTGTATAGTCACCAGTCAGCGCAGATGTACCCCTCTAACATGGAATTATCTGTCATCACAGACAAGGAATAAAGGAAGCATTTTTCCCTTTATATACTGAACACAAACACGGATAACAGTGGGAGACATGCCTTGGTATGGTGGAGAAAGCATGGAGGCCAAAAGGGGAACAAGGATGATTAGGGGCTAATCCATAGAAAATGTAATTTCAAATGTGGAGAAGTAAAAAATATCTGGTTGATTTTGCAGTGCACATAATTAACAAAATCAGATACTCAATGGCACCTTACTGCAGTATAAAATAAACTATTTGAGTCAAACTGAATTCAATGAACTTCTAACAAACAATACAAATGTAAAACAAAATAACCTACTGCTATTTATCCTCTTCCAAATTACCATTGAAAATATTAGTTATTTCTTTGACTTTAACAGCAGCCAAACGTACCTTGTGCAATCCCTGTTTTCATGTAACTGAGGCACTCTAAATTCAGATGGTGCTCTAAATCCTTACTTTTTGTGGCATAAAAACTTAACATCCTTGGCTATCTGGCAGGATTGTTTCTAACAAAATGCCTAATGCATTCTTCCCCTGTATTTATGGCCTCTGAGCTTAGGTTCTTCAGTTGTCTTTAACTTCCTGTGAGACAATGATGTTGATACAGATTTGTGAAATTAAAAGGTTCCCTTTCCAGCTTTGGAAAAATCACTGTGAAACTCCTGAAATGTCTCTTTCTGTTTTTAGCCGTTGTCATTCAGATTTAAAAAAAAAAACATAGTTCTTTAAATTTTGACTTGAGGAAAGAATTTGATTTTCTTTTTTTAATGCAATTTAGTTTGTGGATATTTGAAGTTTGGGTTGCAGTCATGCGAAGACTTGTGTTTCAGTGTAACATACAGCAGTCAGTGTGGGTTGCTGAAGTTTTGCTTTACTTTCAAAATAAAATGAAATTAAAAAAAAACAGATAACGGTTTTGAGGCAAAAAGCAAACTGCTTCCTCTTGTTTAGAAGAAGCCATTGCCCGATTCTAGGAGAAACTACTTTGTACACCGAGACATCAGATATTTGAAATTCTTTTTAGCAGTACTGAATGCCATTCCTTTGAGTAAAATTCCAGTGGTCACCATTCTGTAAGTACTTAGATATAAACATAACTTAAGATGCAAGTAATTCCAGGGATTCCAGTATAGCTTCTTGCACAAAAGTGTACGTGTCACTTGAAAGGTCATTTCTTAAAGAAACAGTTATCTGCTTTGCTGTGCCATATGTACATGTGAAAACAAACTGCCACTTTTGGATTTAAGTTAAAAGCTGCTTTCCATGAGATTTCTGTGGCCAGTTGCTGTGTGTAATAATATTTTCATAAATAGCAATGTCTTTGTCATTTTATGGCAGTTGTAATTTTCAGTGTTAATTAACTGCTGGCTGCTTATATCAAAGGGCTCTGGTCAGAATATCACTTGGCTCTTGACAAGTAAACTAAACTGTAAGTTGGAACTAGGAAAAATTTTTCTCTGTGGCAAAGTTCCAGCAGTGGGTTGGTTATTTCATACCACATTTCTTCAGATACATCATCTGTTTGTGCAAGCGTGGGGGGAAGCCACAAAGCACGAGGCTGCGTAATCCAAACAGCCAGAGTCGTGTTGTGAATTCACAGAATTGGGTATTTTGTCTGGGCTACTATACTAATACTGAAAAAAATGCATATCATTTCCAATTAATATCTTTTATTATTATCATTTGCAAGTATTTTTAATTCATTCAGCTAATGGAAAAATGAAAGTGACATTTTTATCTAATTGGCTTATATATATTATTTCGTATGTTTCCTGTTTAGGAATTGTTTCTCTTTTGTTTGTATCTCATGAAATCTTTACTGCATTTTTGGAAGTGCCAGCATGCATGCAATCCCAAAAGCAGGACAAGTTGTACCTAGGCCTGTTAGATGCTACTAACTCAATACTAGAATCTTCAGACAGTGAAGACTGCCCAACTGCCATAGATAACCTAACTAGTCTGCAGTATGAGAAAGCTTGTCCTGGTGTCTGTCCTAAACCTTTATTGCTCTAGCTTAAGCTCATTCCTGCCTTTCCCCCTTCCCTAGCACACACAGCAATTCTTGCCTTTCCCTATAGGTATTTCCCATCTGCTGGCTGTGTGGCTTTTGTATTTGGATGAGGCATTTGCCAACACTCTGATGTTCTGTATCCTCAGTTCTTAGCATTCAGTACTTCACATTTCTTCTCTTCATGTTCTGCTAATTCAGTCTTACTCCATAGTTTACTCCGTGTACTGATGTTTTTCCTGAATGTGGGACCAGTTTCAGAAGGTGCATGGTGTTACAATGAATAGATACTACAAATATTAGTTTGTTTTTTTCTGAATTTAGCCTAAAGGTTAAGCAACCTTATCCTGCAGTGCGTTGCTGAGACTTTATATCAATAAAGAGAGATATGGGAATGCTTTGTTTCATTGCTCTGAGAATTAATAATGGAGGATCAAACGTGTGATAAGTACTCTCTGTTACCTGGTGTATGGCTGTGTTGAGGTCTGTTTTCAGGCATCGGTGTGTAGTGCTGCAGTGTTTCCAGGCCTGCCAGTTTTCCTGTGTAGCTTACAGAAGCTCTCGTTTCCTTTGCAGTGATCGTCCGCGCTGCTGACTGTAAGAAGGTGTACCAGATAGAGCTTGCTCCCAAAGAGAAAATCATCATCCTCATCTGTGGCCGGAACCACCACGTTCACCTCTACCCCTGGGCCTCTCTGGATGGATCAGAAGGAAACTTTGACATTAAGCTTGCAGAAACTAAAGGCTGCCAATTGATTACAACCGGGATGCTAAAGAAGAGTTCTGCGACGTGTTTGTTTGTGGCTGTCAAACGACAGGTTTTTTGCTATGAAATTCACAGAACTAAACCTTTCCACAAAAAATTCAGTGAAATTCAGGCTCCAGGAACTGTGCAGTGGATGGCAGTGTTCAAGGACAAGCTCTGTGTTGGCTACCAGTCTGGGTTCTCTCTGTTGACCATCCAGGGAGATGGACAATCTATAAACCTGGTAAATCCTAATGACCCCTCGCTTATGTTCCTCTCACAGCAGTCTTTTGATGCCCTTTGTGCTGTGGAGCTCAGTAATGAGGAATACCTGCTTTGCTTCAGCCATATGGGAGTATACGTCGATTCGCAAGGTCGAAGGTCACGCATGCAGGAACTAATGTGGCCTGCAACTCCTGTTGCCTGTAGTATGTATATGTTTTTCTGTTGCCATATCCCTGTTGCTGCTTTACTTGTCTAAAAATAATCAGCATGTATTCTATTTTGCTTCGGTTTGTCTTTCAGTGCCTACAGTTTAAGTTTTGATGAGTTAACAGAATATACATATCCTGATGGTAGTTTGGGGCTTGGCAGTCTCATGGGCTGAGATCCTGGAAACTGCAAGAAAAAAGCTCTGTTTTGTTACAGGACACAGAAGAACTAATAATGGAATGCAAAATAACTTCTACAGAGTAGTCCTGGATGCAGGACAGTACAAAACTACTGGTTTTCTGAAATTCTGTAAGGATTTCAGTTCCTCTAAGCGTGTAAATGTCTGGTTGTCTTTAGGATGTCTTCTGTGTCCTGTGTTCAAAGCACGGTAGGAAGCTGGCGACCGAATGTAACTGTGACTCTCAAGGTTCATAAGGGTAACAAAATAGGTAAAAATATTGCTTGTGGCAGCTGGTTGCAATTTTCTCCTGTTTGTATTTTAAGGGGAAGAATTTCCAAAAAGAATAGAGGCAGGGGAAGGATATCCTTTCATCTGTTCTGTCCTTTTCGGGAGCACTGGTTTATCAGCTGGTGAGGATAGGAGCACACGTGGAACATTCTTCAGTAGTCAGAGGCAGTTCGTGGTAAAACTCAGGTTTCTATTTGGAGCTCAAATAGCAATTAAAGTGTTTTAGGTGATTGAAGGCAAGAAATATCATTTTGTATAAACAGAACGCAGAGCAGGTAGGTGCTCATTGGTTTGGTCAGGCCAGACCCGAATAGCAGTTTGTTTAATTTTAATTGTCTCGAACTGAAATTGTTTGCTTGCTTTACTCTGACCTAGTTCTTGACAGAAGGCTGAGGCAGAGGCCCAAGGAAACCATGTGGTTGCAGGTTTACTTTAAGGCACCATTAGCCAAAGCTAATGTTTCCTTTTCCTTTATCAGCTTTACAGTTCTTTGTATTTCAGCAGACTAGATGTGCTAGTTAATTGTTCTGTCTGTTGTTATTAGGAGCTGCTCTTACTGTAAACTATTTTATAGCACTGTTGTATGTGCAGTTGTTTTTTTGTTTCTTTTTTAGAAATAGCAACGTTGCCCACTGCCAAAGGAAACTGGGTTACTTCCCTTGTCAGCAGCCTCATCCTCCTTCCTCAGACCTGGTGTCTGTCACTAGTGATGCTGGCTGAGTTTTATTACTTACTTTAAACTGTCCCATCAGGAGGTCATCAAAGTGACAGTAGTTCTTTCCCCATTGTGGCTTCTGCTGTAGCAAAGGACCACATGTAGAGAGGTTTTAGGATGTGATGGAGAATATGGGTTCTGCAGCATGCAGCCGAGCTCCAGGAGCTGCAGCGTGGGCAAGCCCAGCGCAGACAGAGCCGTATCTCTGGGACCCATCTCTGGGAGCCAGCCCAGGTGTGAGCAGCCCCTCCGCTCTGGCTGGCTGGGCACTGCCCGGGCTGTGAGTTCTGTCTGCTGCTCTGTGCTCTCCTTTATTTGGACATCAGAGCCAGCCATGACCCATGAAATGAACAGCTGGCCCTAAGTCCCTTCTGGGATACATGTGTATGATGGCTGTCCGAGGATTTCTGTGAATGAATATAAAAGCCAGCACCAAAACACCATTTTTCAGGGAGTATCCTATTGGGTTATTTTCCTTTTGTTCATTGAAGCAGCCCTCAGTGTACCTTTTTCTCTTCTAAATTCCATAAATTTCTAGTAACTGTTCTTTACATTGGGACACAGCCTTTACATGAGCACGTTGATCTGAAGCTGTAGGGATCTCTGGTTTTCATCTGACCTAAAATAAACTCATCTTCAGATGCCTTTTATGCTTTAAAAAAAAAAAAGTTTAAAAGAGAAAATGGATTGTGAGTTTTCAGCACTGTGACATTTTTTACGTGAACCTGATGAAAGCAACCCATACATGAATATCTAAAGCTAGATAATTGTTAGCAAAAGAGGAAGGAAATTTGGAATAGAGCTGCATCATGACTTCATGACCCACCTCACAGATGGTGACCCTCTTTTCCCCTGCACACAGCAGATGTATGGTTAGTTCCTTGCTTCCGAAATGAAGTCATCTGTATCTGTAGAAGAGCTAGCTTCAAATGTGCTGCTCAGTTCCTACCAAGTACCAAATTTGTATGCATCTGAAAACTTCAGATGGCATTTTGCAGTTTCACAAAATCGTCATTCGAAGTTTAAAAATACTGGAAGGGTCAAAGGTGAATCTTTCCCTGATGCTGGCAGCTGTCATTAGCAGATCTCTTATGGCAGAAAAATCTGTTTGAAAGCAGGCCTGGGAAAAACAGGGCTTTAGAATGTAGCTCACAAATAGCGGAGAACTTGTAACTGCTCAAACTTGCTTAAATAGGCGTTGGATATGGACTTCTGAAACCACATCAGGGCTTTCTGTTTGTTTTTAATCTGTGCAGGTTGCAGTCCTTCATACGTAACAGTGTATAGCGAATACGGTGTGGATGTATTTGATGTTAACACTATGGAATGGGTCCAGACCATTGGCCTGCGAAGGGTGAGTACTTCCCTTTGAGTATAGAGCTTAATTGGGTTAACTCCAAGTGAGATGTTTCTTGACAGTGTATGCTGGGGTTGAGTTAATTTTCTGCCTCCTTCCTCAAAACAGATCAGGCCGTTAAACATGGATGGCACACTGAACCTCCTTAACTGCGAGCCACCGAGACTAATATATTTCAAGAACAAGTTTGCAGGTGAGTACTGAGCAAGGGGAGAAATGGGAAAAGATATCACGCTGTCTGGATAGTTTTGAGCAGTGTCATCTTTGCATGAGACGAGACTTGTATTGGATACTTCTGGGTCAACGTGACTCTAAGTGTACAAAACTGCATTGTGATATTACAGCAGGAGCTGCCCTCAGCGTACCAGAAACATCTGACAATAGCAAAAAGCAAATGCTTCGAACGAGGAGCAAAAGAAGATTTGTGTTTAAGGTTCCTGAGGAAGAACGGTTACAGCAGAGGCGGTAAGAATTTAGTTGTTGCATATAGCTGGTTGTACGTGATGGAATGCAAAGATTGGGAATGCTAACAGTAAAAATCACTCTGCTTTTTTAGGGAAATGCTTAGAGACCCAGAGCTAAGGTCAAAGATGATTTCTAACCCAACAAATTTCAACCACGTGGCTCATATGGGACCAGGAGATGGAATGCAGGTTCTCATGGACCTCCCACTGGTAAAATACGTTTGAAAGGGAGGGAGATGTGTGTGCATGTGTAATTGCTCAGGAAAAACAAAACATGAAAATGTGCTGTATGGGGCTCAAGTATTATCTGAGTACCAAATTCTTCTTCAAGACATTTTGAGAGAGGTGAACCTTTCTTATTAATGTGCAGTGGTCTTAAACCCTGTGCAAGGAAATACTGTTAAGGTGACTTAAGAATGAGACACTGAAAGATATCACTGCCAGGAGCTTGTTAGTAGTTTTATAAATAATCAGTCCCCTTCCTTTTTCTTGTTTGTCACCTTAAAATGTTAGAATGAATTTCCTTCCCCCTCATCCTCTTGACATTTTGGTCTGATACCACCTCCAACAGGCTTTGAGCATGTCTTTCACGAGCCCTGTCTCTGCTGAAACCCTTCTGCACAGTGTCCATTCCTCACTGCAAGGCTCCCCTCTGCTTTCTTCCTCTTCCTGTCCCTCCTCTGCTTCCCTAGCCAAGGGTGGGAGTAGCTGCACACTGTTAGAAATTGGAATGGTGTGCTTGTGGCATTTGGACAGTTCTGGAAAAAAATAAGGTGGGGGGGAAATGAACGCTTTGGAAGATAACTAAAGCAAGATGTCAGTTGCAGCATTATTTTTTGTTTTGAGTTTACCATTTGCAGCGGTTTGAGCTATTTGGTATCTAAATCTATCAGAGGAAGGTGCAAAGGTACTCTTTTGATGCTGTGTGCCTTCCATTTTGTAGCTGCTAGTCAGGCTTTTTCCCATCCTTCTCAGCCACCTCCAGTGAGGATAAAGCATTCATCCTTTCAGCAGGAGGAGGAAGGAAAGCAGAGCTATTGGCACAGTCACTGCCCCTTCGTAGGGGGTTTGCTGGTGACAGGTTCCAGTGGCTGCAATGGGGCTTAGTTCTCTCTCTGTCTTTCTCAGGGTTTGTGTCTGTTTCTGAAAATATGTGGATGTGGTCAAGTAAGTTCAGAGTTTTTCTACCAACACCGGGTTGTAATAGCTTCAAAAGCACAGCAGAATTTTCATGAGTAACAACCTCGAGTTCGATACCTTTTGTTGCTGGCTAATGAGGTGTTTCATTTCAACTGCAGAGTGTCTTACCTGCTGCACAGGATGAAAAACCGTGTCCGTCTGCAGCCAACCTCTCACGGCAGCAGCAGCAGCAGAGAAGCAAAACCTATATTTCATGGCCCTCATCAAGTAAGGCTGGAGGAAAGCTTTTCACTTCTGAGCTGTAATTTGTGGCTTCATCAAGAGATGTAAAACTGCCATTTTTCCCCTCTCTCTCTGCAGGTGGCAGTGATGGGGGAGGAGCCATGCCTTCCCGAAGCATGTCCGATCCTGACCAGGAGTTTGACAAAGAGGTAAAGTAGCTTTCATTAAATGGGGACTGACTATATCTTGTTGCTGCAGATTGGTTTCTTCTTCCAAGAAATTAAGTATCTCGGAAAATACTTCATAAAGACTGAGATATTTTCCTTCTGCAGATGTTTTCTCTAGCATGTAATATCTGATTGTATGTTAGATATGCCAGCGCCAAAGCAAAGCTGAGAATCTTTTTATAGTGATATTCTAAGATGTATTGTGTCCTGGATTCAGCTTTGTAGACGAGGCAATTTTGACTAATTGACAAAATGTCCTCAAAGCTCCAAGAAATGTTCTCTGGGCTATTAGCGTAGAATAGCAAAGTACTACTACTAGTCAAATAGTTTTCTGTGCTGCCTTAAGGAAGACTTTTTGTCTTCTAACTTGAAAAGGAATAAAATTTTAAAATCTGTAAAGCTGTTTTTAGCAAGTGTAAAAGTACATGCCAGTAGTCACCAGTCTGAAAATGTCCTGGCTGTACAAAACTGACATCCCTGAATCTAAGGAGATAAGATGTATGATGTTTTATTTTATTTTTTACCCCTTGATTTGTCAGGGGTGTAGCTTCTTGCAAACTTGGTCAAGTGTCACCTGTGTGAGCTAAGTATTAGGAAGTATTGCTGGGAGGCAAACTCTTGGGTCAAGATCTTTCCTTTGTTTTTTACTTCTTTTTAGTATCCAACTGCAGCCCTGTTTAATGTCCTGGATTTAAACAGTGGCTGCTCTGCGTTTTCTAGAAGCCAGACCTTTGCAGGATGCCTTCATTCACCACAAGTCAAAGCGTTTGTCTAGAGTTCAGATCACAGCCATCCTCTGCCTTCCTTTGTCACCTCATTGAAAGAATGCTTGTCACCATTATAAAGGAAGCATGCTAACACAGGAATCTCTAACCATGGGCATTTTCAAAGCTGTCCTGATGTTTTCTTTTTTTGGTAGACCTTACCGTTTCTTGGGACATCTTTAATTTAAAAAACAGTAGTTTGTAACTTGAAGGATTTAGTACCACCTTTTGCTTTTGTACTACTTTTCCCCATGTGACTTTATCACAGCATGAGCTGGCTCATGTTAGGATAATCTTGTTACAAGTGGTCCTACATTGTTTGAGCCGTGCAGAACCTCGTGAGCAGCGTTCTTGTAGGATGTTACCTTTCAATCCATTTTCCTTTCTTGGAAATAACTGCAGTAGTACCGATGTTTCCTGAGCGGTGTTTCCTAAGCTGTGAATTTGTGCAGTGCCCAGAGTTGTAGCTCACCAAGATAGTGGGAAACTTGCCAGCCATCCTGTTGAAGTGAGACCAGCCCATGAAGGCAGATATCCAGCAACCAATCTGACAGTGGGGAAATAACTGGGTAGATTCTTTATTAGGCGTTGACGTAGGGCAGCTCCAGTAAGTATGTTCTGTTTCTAGATCCTCAGCCTGATCCTCGGCAACCTTCACTCTTTTGTCCAGCACTACCCATGCTTGTCTTTGTTGTTGGCACTGTTTTGTGAACAGTTTGTGTGCTTGTTTCCTTCCTTCTCACCAAACCGATGATGATTTGACTGTCACTGTTTACATGTTTATATGGAGAGATAAACCTGCTCCGTGGCTATAAAAATTGCTTTGAACACTCAGGCTGGGGAATGCAGACTAGCAGTGGGCAGATAGATGAGTTCTATTGGGAAAGCTTTGCAATGCTGAAGCAGAGGGGCCAGGGATTTAGCAGTTTCCACATACTTTGCCATAATTCATGTTATGTCAGAAGGTCACCTTCAGGACTGCCCTGAGGCCTGTTAAAGATAATAAAAGTGTCTGCATTCATGTCTAGCTATGAAACGAGTCTAATACATGCTACTTGGTAGGCGTTGCTCTCCCTAATTTCTTGAGTGCCTTGAAAGCTTTTGAGTGTTAAGAATCGATTTAAAGTAATTGTAATTTTTTAATGTTTCTCGTTAACAGCCCGATTCAGACTCCACCAAACACTCTACTCCATCCAACAGCTCAAATCCAAGTGGTCCCCCAAGCCCCAACTCTCCTCATAGGAATCAGCTTACGTTAGATGGACTGGACCAGTCGACCTGTGACGCCTAACGCTGCGGCTCTCACCGTTCTGGCTTCGGTCACCCACTACTCCATGGAGTATTCAGGAGCAGGGCAAAGCTGTCTCAGATGCTAGTGCCAAGACTGACACTGAATCTCTAGTGTTGTACAAGAATAATTATATATCCAGATTGTAGATACAAACTATTGAAATGAAGAAAATTCTTTACTGAATAGCAATTGAGCTTTTTATGCAGAATTGTTCACTGCTCAGTTACGGTTGATTCCTTTCTGCACAGCTGTGACACAGTTGTATTGCATAGGAGCATTTAAGGCCACCAGTAAATAGTCTTATTCTTATGCTGAAAAGAAATAGAGAGAAATACTGATAATGTTGCTACGATATCAGGAATATTATTTTTCTATAGAATGATGTAATGTCTCATTAGCAGGAAATCCTTTTAGACACAATTTGGACTTCTGAATAGGAAATGCGAGCAGGTCTAGTTACATCCTCAAAAAAATACACTTTTCCCCTTTTTCCTGTAACAGTTTGTTTCCTCAATCTTAAGGAGAATGCTAGGAAGCTGTAGGTTGTTCCCAACATCAGTAGAATCGCCAGGATGTCAAATAAAAGTTGGTTATAGTTTTGTGGCCTTTCAATTCATTTAGCCATTACATGTTCAGCTGCGTAACAGGCTTTCTATCTTTCTACCAACTTTTTAGTCTTGTACATAGGACTACTACCGGTTCTCCTTTACCCCTACCCCGCTTTTTAGTCCCCATCAATCACAGTCGTTAGTCAGGGCTTTGAAAATATCGGTAATTACTGCTGTGATGAGAATTTTACTCGTAGCTGCTGCCTATCTCCTTCTGAGAAGTTGTTTCTCCTGGGTTTGTTGGTGTAAGGACACACTACGTTGTTTAGCCAGCAAGGCTTCTCGGGGCGCGTTGCCCTGGGAGGCTGCTCGATGTAAGGGACCCTGTCGCACTAAAACATCGCTCTGGTTCATCGGTTACCAAAGTGGAACGTGAAGGATGTGTAACTGGGGGTGCTGCTTTTCTCATTACTTGTATCCTCATCTGCATGAAGACCCCATGATTATTAATCAAGTATTGATCATGTAGAAAAATGCACAACACACTCCTGTATATTTTGCTATGGCCCACGTGCAGTGGTGATGTTTTGCGTGTATATTTAATCTCATGCTTCCATGTATTATACATTTAGTAATCAAAGATTTGTGACCATGTTTCATTAAAAGCTTGTAATTAATTCAGTGGCTGGCATATCCAGTTTGTCATTGTCACACTAGTGTGCCTTCTGTGCCAATTTTGACAGTTGGATGTCACTTATTTAAAATTTGGTTTAAATGGGCTAATGATATACCAATGGCTAATGTTCTTTTCTGAAACACTGTATAGGACGTGCACTTATCTTTAGTTAAAACTGAGTGTTCTAGTCAACATTTAATCCTGTTACGTTAAGTGTTCGACAGTACTTGCTCTTTTTCTCAGATTATTGATAAAGGGGCTCAGTTAGAGCTGGACACTACTGCTTTGGGGGTTTTCTGGTTTTTACTTTTTTAATGTAAGTCTAAGTCTTTGTAATTATTGAATTGTGAGAACATTTTTGAACAATTTACCTGTCAATAAAGCAGAAGAGGGAGGTTTTAAAGTTCATAGTCGTCTGTCTTGACATCTGAAAACAGTCCAGCGCTGACACGTGCCGTCGTCTTGTGGTGAATTCGCTTTGTCCATGGAAGTTTGATGTAAACTGAAAAACACTTTGAAGCTCCATACCTGAGTGCTACAAGAAAGGTGCGTGGTTCTGCATGTCAGTGCGTGCTCAGGAGCACGGCAAGGCCTGTTGGTGGATTACAGCGTTGAAATTTGGTGCCTATTTCATCAAGGCAGTGGCACTATTAATTCATTTTAAGTGAATGATTCAGATCGTTATCTCCTTATGGCCACAGCATTGTGAGGCTGCAGGATCTGTTTGGATGTCTTAGGAGTGATAAAATAATAAATACTTGACATATTTGCAAAGCAATACTCCCAAAGAAACACGAACATTTTGAGGAGAGACAGGAGTGGTGCCCTGCACACAGCATGGAGGGTTTGGAAAGCTCCCCTCATGCTCCAGGACTGGAGCCAGCATCATCCCCACTGTGTCCCGTACAGACCGCCCAGGTGCCTCCTGGAACCCGTCTTGGTTTGCCTCACCATCTTACTTCAGGCCATCTCCACCTGCAGGCCTAAGCTGGGTATTTAGGATGGTGCTGCTGGGTGCTCGAGCAGCCCCAGGCAAGGCCAGCAGGCTGTTGGGGTGGGAAGGGGCTCTGGCACCGCCCTGCACGTGGGGGCCAACAGGCTCGAGATCTGTGTGCCAGAAGTTCTGACAGCATTCATGCTCAGCAGTCTCTGACTTTTAAAAAATGTTTCTCCTACTCTTGAGCTGATTTTTCTCCACACACTGAGGACTTCAGATGACAACAAAGTCTTTAATTATGGGGGGTATTAAATCACAGCACTCAGCAGTGCCAGGGCTCGGTTATAATTTAAGCAGGAGAACGTTTCTAGAAAAATAAATGAATTGCTCAGTAAGACTGCATCATTTTTTTAGTTTTTTTCTTCCCTCAAGTCTGGCTGAGCAGAATTCTTCTCCACATCCCTCACCACGATCCTTTTCAAATCTCTTCCCTGAAGGCACCTAATTCTGGTTACCTTAGGAGTCCTCCCGAATCCTCAGGAGAACTTTGAGAGATGTGGAAATGTAAGACTCCAAGCGAAATGTTCCTCTGACGGCACGCTTTCTTCTCCCTGGGGGCTACCAGCCTGCTATCACAAGGAAGGATTTCAGTTATGCAAAGAATGAGGATAATTTTGGTCTCTGCCACTTTCGCAGAGGCATTACATCAGGCCCTGGAGGAGGGGGAGGTGGACATGTCCCTCAGCAGGAAACGTTGGTCGCTTCCAGCACAGATCCTTGGCCCCAAGGGCTGTGTATTTTGGAATACGTGCTGGTGCCACTCGCTACCCTGAGCTAAACAAAGCTGCCAACAGCTCTGTCTGCAGCGCAGCTGTACTGAGAGCAGACAGCTTCTGAGTGGGCACAGTCTGCTGCTGTGTGTGTGGGTGTGCTCCGTGCTGGCGTGCTGTGTGTGCAGCACAGCTAAGGCCCAGGGACTTCAGCGTGGAACTGCTGAGCACCCAGCCACACCGACTGCTTTCCGCCAAGCCAGCTCAGGCGTCCCTGGGAGAAATCAGGCACGTAAAAATGTGAAGAGCTGGCATTGGTGGTGTACAGCCCCGAGAAACTGGGAAGCCTTGAAGGAAAGGGACTGGTGTAGGAACTGAACTGCACCCTTAGGAGAGCCCAGCGAGCAGCAGTTGGGGGACAGTGCCACACCATGACCCCAAACTGTTTGCTGGTGCTGAGTTGAGCCTATTTCAAGGAAAGAAGAAAAGAGCTGTGGGCTTGTAAGCTGGGCTGTGGGAGCACCTTGCCTTCCAGCTCACACCCTGCCTGCTCTATGCAAAGCAGCTCCAGGAGCAGGGAGGTGGCAGAAAGCATCCACCTGCCCTGGGCTGACCAGCAGGGGCTGGGCTCTTTGCTGGAGCTGCAGGAGCAGCCCTTTCCCGAGGGATGGAGAACCAAGGGCTGGTGTGCGAGCAGCTGCAGGGTGCTGCGGGGCCTGGCGGAGCGCGTCCCGCTGGCAGGGGCTGCAGGGCCTGCCCACGGCAGCGGGGTGAGCTGAGGACAGCGCAGCACGGCGGGACGTGCTCCACAGCCAGCAGCTGCAGTGCTGCAGCCAGCCGCAGGAGGAACACGAACTCAGGAATCAGCCGTTCCCCGGCCTTGCAGTAAATATTTTCCCTGCTCCCCAATAAGATGCAGCACTTCTTTGTCACCTGACTGCACAGGGAATGCAGCTTTATTGGTTGTTTTATCACAGATAAAGCTCCCAGATTTTTGCAGCACCGCCCGCTTTCCCGTTTCTTACGCAGTGCCTGCTCTGTATTCCCGGGAGGAGAGCAGCGATGGGCGCTCAGCCCTGAATGCTGATGAGAGGAGAGGGCTGCAGCCCTGCCAGCTGCCCTGCTGCAGCCCCGCCTGCCCCTTCCCTCCAGCCGTCCCTCATCGCACTCTCTCAGCTGCTGCTCCCCCTGCTAAAAAACATTTCAAAACAAAACACACATCAGGCCTGGGCCGTCTGCAGGCTCTGTGACACTGCACACTGCCGTGTGCCAGCTCACCCTGCTGCCCGAGCCCGGAGCTGTGCAGCTCCTGGGCCCCGCACCACACTGAGCTGCTCGGTGCCCATTAACCCTGCACAAGCAGATTTGGCTTCTAAAACCCTGGGAAGTGCCGGCCCCTGAGCCCTCGCCATTAGCACAGATGCACTCTGCATTAGCCTGTCACAGCGGGGACCCCTGGCTCTCAGCACCAAGAGCACAGCAAAGCCACAGGCGCTCACCCACACCACACACGGCCTCAGCCGCCAAAACCACGGATCTGATGCACTGGCTGCCAAAATGTCTGTGAATTAAACCCCGTGTTTACGCAGGATCCCAGCAGACACTCGCACAGCCCGAAGCTCCATGTTTCCCTGCCGGCGGTGCGGAGGGCAGCGCGTCACGGCAGCACCTGGCTGGCCGGCAGCTGTGGGCCCTGTGCTGCAGGAAGGAACGACTGTTCCTGCGCTGTCTGCAGAGCCCCCCTCCCGCCATGCTTTCTGCGTGAGCGAGCGAGCGTTGTCTCCTGAAGGAAAAGTACAGAGCGTGCTCAGCTAGCACGCTGACAGAAATTGATCTCCGCTTTAATTAAAGCCTCTATTGTAAGTGACCTCGAGCTGCTAATGCATTTTGAGAATGAAGCCCGGCAAGCAGCAAATCCATGCACAGAGGAGTTAGGGGGCACGGGTCCGTGCTGGGGGCAGAGCAGCGGGGCTGTGGGATGGCCCCAAGCCCTGTGCCCCTGCGCCCATCACCCGCATCAGGGCCCAGTACATCTTGTGCTGCCTCCAGGGGCCTTTGAGAGGATTATGTCTTCCAGAGACTTGAACAAAATATAACAAACTTAAAATAGCTGCTTCCTTGCAGAATATGCCAACAAGCCCTACTGAAAACTCAGCAGAGTGTGAATTTGCATAAATCTGCATACATTTCCATCCCTTCAGGCTCACCCGCTAGACCTGCTCTGCAAAGCTGTGCCTGACACTCTGAGCACCTGAGGGCGCATGACACACCAGAAACGTCACCAGGGCCACCCCATGCCACTGCTGCCCTGACCCATGTTAGCAAAGCGCCTGGTCCCGTCCATCCCTTGGCTGTGGGCACGAGGCCGGCCCAGGCACAGAGCCCTCAGCACCCATGGAGCTCACATGAGACCCACAGCCCGGTGCTGCCTCGCAGAGAGCAGCTCCACCACAAGACACGTTGTGGGAACAGAAGTGACACCAGGAGGCCAGGACTGAGCCCTGGCAAAGGGTTGTGTTTTCCTTCTCTGCGTGGATGCTTTTATTCAGGTGGTCTCAGCTTGCTTGTGGTCCATGCCCCAGGAGGAGCCACGTAGGGTTGGAGAGGTGACGGTGTCCCCAGGGGACCCTGCTGGTCACAGGGCCATGCCGTCAGGTCTCGGTCTCACTCGGGTCGTACAGGGGGTTGAGGTAGAACACCTGGTGGCCTTCAGGAGCCATCTCCTGCGGCGTCTCCTCTGCACTGCCAGCGCCTGGCAGCTCCTGCAGTGGCAGGGGAAGGTGAAGCAGTGGGTGGGGAAGGGAAGCAAAACCCCCAGCAAAACCTGCTCTGAGCACGCCCAAATCCCCGAGCACCCCTATGTCCCCAGCAGAAGCCACTCACCACGTCGAACATGGGGTTGTCAAAGCCTTTCCCACTCACTGGCTCAGGACAGGCCGTGTCCTCTGCTGTGTCCTGGAGCCGGGGGAGGCGCAGGGCCTGCAGCCTGGGGACAGACATGGCATCATCACTCCTCCGATCCTAGCCCTGCCACAGCCCTCCCTGCAGCTCCCCCAGAATGCCACCGCTTCAATAGGACAGTGGAAAGTACAGGGACAAAGGTTGGGGCTGCCTTTGCAATGGGATATTCGTGCCCCTTTCCTGGGAAAAGCTGCTCGTTGAGCAGAAAGCAGTGACTGCAGCTGCAGGGGCTGCGTGCTGCAGGGAGAGCTCGTCAGCCTGCAGCTAACCCTGCTGTGCTCTGTGCCTCGGAGCCATCGCTCTCCCTTCCTGGGCTAAAATGAATTGCCACCGAGCTGCCACCTGTTCCCACCGCAATCTCAACAAGCACTAATTACTTCTTATCGTTACCTTTATCAAGTTATCATTTCATTATCTTAATCACCATCATATTGCTTTTATTCATTGCTGCATTACTCTTATCCTAAGGGTCCAGGTCCTGAGCAGCATCCCTCGTGCCAGGCAGGAGGGGCTCAGCAGAGGGTGCCCATGTGTCACGGCAGTGCCAAGCACCCACCCCTCGTTAAGCTGTGTGACCACCACACTGCTGCTGTGCCAGCCAGGGCACTGCCAGGCTCTATCTATGCAGCAGGAGAGTGCTGAGGTCTTTTTGTCAGAAACCAGGTGAATTTGTTGGTTTGCTGATGGCCAACACAGCCCCAGTGCATGGAGTCTAGCTCTGTTGCTGTCCCCAAAACCCAGCTGGCAAGTGTCCCACAGCCCCGAGCTGCCCGGGGACACACTGCAGGGACAGGGCGGCTGGGGACACGGGCTCAGCCCATCTCCGGTAGCTGCACAACCTTCCTTCCCACTGCTGACAGAGCGAGTTTCAGAGGCCTGTCCAGCATCCAAGGAAGTGTCAGTGGAATATAAATCATCAAGCAGCAATTACGGGGCTGGGAGTTTTATTTAGAAATTAGATGGAGGAGCTGGTTTATTGCTGGGAAGCGTTACACCAGCACGTGCCAAGTGGCAGGGGAAGCGTCCCTGGCCACCTGCTCTGCTGGGAGCCTGCGGCACAGCCAGCAGCAGCCTCATGCCCCGGGCAGGTACCAGCACACCTGCACACATGGGTGGAAGTGATACCTGCAGTGCCACAAAGCTGTAAGGATCACCTCCTCCTGACCAAGGCCAGGGAGCTGGGACGAGCCCTACCAAGACACCTGTGCATCGCCCCACCACATCAGGACTAAATGGGGGTGCCCCAGGGTGGTGGGAGCTGGGCAAGGAGCTGCGGGCTGGGGTGCTGCCGGGTGCCACGCTCCCATCCCAACACCAAGAAGTGCAGGGAAGGGATGGAGAGCTTCCTGAACTGCTGTCCCCTCTCATGTCTACAGAGCGGCTTGCATGGCTTTGATACACTTCTATTTAGAAGCTGGCAGCTGCAGCTCTGTTCTCATCAGGCTGCCAGCTGAAGGATGTGAGGAATGGGAGATCTCTGCAGGCAGCATTGCGCAGTGCCACACAATCCCTCGCTTTGGCCACCCCAGGCCTTCCCACCTGCCCAAACTGGACCCTCGGTGGGAGCCAGCAGAGCACAGCACAGCCATGGTCTGACTCCAGGCTACCCAAATGAGCCATTCACTGCTGCAGAAGCCCCGTTCCTACCTCAACTTTCCCTTCCTGTGGAGGAAGAGGAGCCCTCCGAGTGCCAGCAGAGTGAAGAGCAGCCCCAGGACAGTCCCCGCTGCGATCCGCCTCGAGGCACGGCCTCCCGCCTGCCCGCTGAGCGCGCTGCTGGTGGCCACCTCCACGCTGCCACTTGGGATGCCCAGAGCTTCACCTGGGGGCAGGAGGGGATGGTGGTGAGGGCCAGGGAGTGCAAGGCTGCCCGCACACCACCCCGAGGTGCATGGGCGGTTGAGCCTGGCACTAGGCCTGGCAATGCCCATTGCCTGAGGACAGGGGCGCTCTGGGGAGAGGCCTGCTGAGGGCCACCAAAGTTGTTAATGGATGGCAGCCCCTATCCTGTGAGAAGAAGCAGAGAGCTGGGATGGCTCAGCCTGGAGAAGGGCAGGCTCAGGAGATGTTCTCCATGTGTTATAAATGCCTGATGGGAGGAGGAAAGGGGTGCCTAGTAGCAGGGCATGAGGCAGTTGGCACACACTGAAACACAGGAAATAGGAAAAGCCTTTTTCACTGCACAGGTGGGCAAACCCAGGAGGAGGTTTCCCAGAGATGTGGAATCAGTATCCTTGGAGAGATCCAAAACCCAGCTGGGCATGGCCCTGAGCTGCCTCAGAGGCCCCTGCCAGCCCTGGTAGTGCTGCTCCAGTGGAGCCGCTCCACTCACACCACTGTGATTAAAGCAGTGAAACTTTGGGCTAAGCAGAGCTCACTAATGAAGCCATTAGAAAAACTGTGTGTGTGTGCATTAGGAAGGCACAGAGCCGTGCCAGCCCAGACAGAGGGGGACGAGGACCTCAGGCAGCGCACCAAAGCTCTGCACAGCGGGTGCCATTTGCAGGCAATCAGGAGTTCCAGCCATGCCACCATTATGGAGCACAGAGCTCCCGGCACCGTGCTGCTGACACAGCAAGGCTGGGGCTGCCGGAGGGGTGTGGGTGCCTGCAGGGCCGTGCTGCTGAGGATGGCAGTTACCGTGCTGTGTGATGTCGCTCACGATGTCTGCAGCCAGCTGCTCCGCAGCGGTGCCTGTCTGCGGCCCGGCCCCACTGTCGACCAGCACGATTTGGATAGCGGACGTGGAGCCCCGCGAGATGAGTCCCAGGAAGGTCTGAGCCCTGTGCACCTTGGAGATGGCCATCTGAATGCCGGCATACTTGGGCTTTCCAGAACACAACAGATACATAAAGCCCATGAGAGTGGTAGGCAGAAATGAGTCCTACCTGCAGACAGCTGTGATGGACGTTCTGGTGAAGGCCACCTATAAATCTCTGTGGCAGCCCCACCGCAGCGCTGCCATCCCTGCTGCTGCACACCTTCTCCAGCCAGCCTGGAGCTGAGAACCTCCCATATTCTCTAGACTGCAGTTTCCAGTAAACCCCCCTTGGGCTCAGCACCCCAGCACGTTTCTGACCCAAACTGAGCAACGAGGGGCGAGGGAGGCTGCACCAGCTCCCAGGACAAGTCAGCACATCCAAGAGGCCAAACCTGAGAGCTGAAGCCTCCCAAAGAGAGGGGAGCAAGGCAGCCCGCATCCCTGGGACGTACCAGGCTGAGCCAGGCCTGCACCACTCTGTCCCGGTATTGCTGCAGGTCAAATTCAGCCATAAAATCCAGGGTGACAACAGCTCCTGTGGTCCAAAAGCAGACAGACAGACAGTCACAACCCAGAAAGGACAGAGTGCTGCAGCGGTGGCATGACTCTGGTTGTCCCAAAAGGTACCTGGGACCCCCAACACCCCTGTGTGTACCATTAGGTCACACTTGCACTCTGGGAGGGGTGGCTCCGCAGCTCTATGTGGAGAAACCTCGCCTCCCTCCCTGCCCCTACCATCAGCCGGTCAGGCTTCTTTTTTCTGTGGTATTCCAGTGGGTAAACTTCCCCTGGAAGCTTTCTCCCCACATTTCCATGGGAAGCTCTGCTTGCAGCTGCATCCCAAGGCTGCAGCCCAGCAGCACTGCCATGGCTCTGGCTGTGAGGCACAGAGGAGGGAACACACGTTCCCTGTGTCACTGCACCACGTTCAGTGATTCAAATATTTTCCTTGGAAAAAACTCAAGTCAACATTTGTTGAAATGTGGAATTCTCCTAGTGGCTTTCAATGGCTTTCAAAGGCTCTGCTTTTAAGAGCACATCAGAGAAACATATGGTGCCTTTTTAATGAACTTGGTACGATGCACCGAATATCTAGGTACAATCGTGTATGAAAAATTCCCCCTAACAACCTGCCAGGTAGATTAATGGATAAACGCCTATTGCTAAGGGAATGCCCACACTGTGTGCTTTCATTTTAAACAAAACAACATAAACTTGCTGGTGGAAGGCTGCAAAAAAGGTGCATTTCCATTGAGAGTTTCTCACAGCACAAACTGTGAGTGACCCCCCAGGGCCCCACTCACCGCAGACCCCGCAGCAGTGGCCCAGGGGCTGCAGGGGGCTCTGGCACGGCAGCGCTGGGCACCCCTCTGCCCTAAGCAGGGATGCGCAGATACGGTGTCTGTCCTAGAGGAGAGCAGGGCAGTGTCAGTCCCTCGTTCCCCAATTTCTTTTGCTGGGAAGAAATTGCCCCCATAGTGCCTCACCAGTGCGTTCCCGCAGGCGCAGCCAGAGCTGTGGGGACAGCGGGTGCCCGTCACCTGCAGGGTGGCATTGCCATGGAACTGCCGTGTGGCCGAGGGGCCCCTCAGGTACTCGGCCCAAGCGTCAGCACTGCTCAGCTCCTGCCAAGAGAAGAGCGAGAGGATAATGAGCATCTCCAGCACCATGTTGGGCCAGAGAGCTCAGGTTATTGGGTTTCAGTCATGAGAGGAAGGGACTGGATTTGAGGTGTTTGCCTTCAGTCTGAAGAGCATCCCAGTGAGGTCGGCATTAGCACGTGCAGAGCTGGAGCGCACCGCCTCATCCTGCCCAGCCACCAGGAACTCCCTCACCTGCTGCCTTCCCATGCCCTGACACACCAGGACAGATTCCCAGGCCCTGGGGTGAAAATATCCCTCAGGGAATAAGGAGCAGGCTGGATACAAAGGGACAAAATCCTTTCATTATAAGTCTGGATTTTAAGAAACAAGATGTAATGACAAAAACACAAAGCATCTTCTCTTCCCATCTCATTTTCCACCCCAGTGTGAGCCCCACAGCACCGCAGCTGCCAGGAGGGCTCTGGTGGGGTGTGCCCCTCAGCAGGACCAGCTCCCTCACACCTGGCCCCGAAATGGCAGATCCCAGGCAGCGCGGCAGAAGAAACAATAAATAACTGATGAGATGCCTTTCGCATCTCCCACTTCTGGAGGCAGTGTCTGCTTGCTGCTGCAGAGGCTGTGATCTTCAGCTCTTCCCACTGCGAGGGATGGGGATTGTCATCTGCCTGGGCTGCAGCACAGCAGGCTGCGAGCGGTTCTATAATTATCCCTCCGATCAATCATACAGTGGTATGGAAGCAAAGCTGGGAGATGGCTGTGAGCCCACAGCTCAGGCTGGGGGCAGGAGGCAGGCATCACAGGGGCAGCCCCTTGGTGGCACAGAGGATGCCAGTGGGGAAAAAACCCCAAACCTCTGGACCGTCAGCTGCATGGGACCACAGCAAGGAGGTGCTAAAGAGGTTTCGCACCAGCTGCCCGTTACCTGGCCATTGAGTGAGATGCTCCGGAGAGGGATCATTTGCCGTGAGGAGTCGAGGTTTACTCGGAAGGAGGTTTCGGGCTGGAAGATGACATCGTCATACTGGCATGGGACGCGTTCCTCATCCAGGAGGAAGATGCGGCCAGCCGGTTCCAGGTCCCCAGGGGGGGACACGTGCCGCCACAGCGTGGGGTCGAACCACGTGCGCTGCTCAGCATCAGCAAAGCTCAGCACTGTGCCTGGGAACAGTGAGAGGAGAGGTAGAGCAGGAGCTGCCCCAGCCCGCAGCTGCTGGTTGGATAAAGCTGGTGTGAAACTCTGGCCTCAGATCCCAGGAGATCTTTTCTCCTTCTTTAAAGCTAAACCATAAGGCTGGGAATGAAAACAGTCACAAAGCCTGAAAAACAGCTACACTGAGTAAAAGCAGGTATGATAACTCACGTTGCAGATATGAAGACCAGCAGAAATATGCTCAGCCCTGCTCCCATTAGCAAATAACCCCAAAAACAGAGCACCATCCTATAATTGGCAATTTCCCTGCTCCTGCTCACCCCTCCCCAGCAGCTGAATCTTCCCCAGCACACGGGATTATTTGCATGCATTCTAAAATTGTGCTTTCAGGAATCCATTTGGGAAAGCTGCCCAGGAACGCCTGTTGTCCCATGGGAGCATCACATGGCCAGCTCAGAGCCCCCCCCCCCTGCTGTATCCTGGGCTGCATCAACAGAGGGGTGGCAGCCAGGAGAGGGAGGGGATTGTCCCCCTCTGCTCTGCCCTCGTGAGGCCCCATCTGGAGTGCTGTGTCCAGGCCTGGGGCCCCCAGCACGAGAAAGATGTGGAGCTGTTAGATCAGGCCCAGAGGAGGACCACGAAAGTGCTCAGAGGGCTGCAGCACCTCTCCTGTGGAGGTAGTTGAGAGAGCTGGGGCTGTTCAGCCTGAAGGCTCCAAGGAGATCTCACTGCTACCTACAGGACAGATGGGGAGGGGCTTTTTACCAGGTAATGTAGTGATTATACAAGGAGTAATGGCTTTAAACTGAAAAAGGATAGGTTTGTATTAGATATAGGGAAGAAATTCTCCACACTGAAGACAGTGAGGCCCTGGCACAGCTGCCCAGGGAAGCTGTGGATGCCCCATCCCTGGAGGCATTCAAGGCCAGGCTGGATGGGGCCCTGGGCAGCCTGAGCTGGTGGCTGGTAACCCTGCCCACAGCAGGGGTTGGAGCTGGATGGGGTTTAAGGCCCCTCCCAACCCAAACCATTCTATGATACACCTTCCTGGCAGCTTTCAGGAGAATAAGCGGCACTGACAAAACACAGCTGCTGCCTCACTCATCGTGAGCCTCAGTCTGAGGCTGACAGGAGGCTGAGGGACGTGCTGGTGCCAAGACACCGGTGTGCAGACACCTGTGGGGCTGAAGGGCAGTGCTCCGAAGGGCCGTTGTTCTGCACGCAGGGGCCCAGCTGTGTAATCCGTGATCATTTTTCTTTAGAAATACCATGGCAAAGCAAACGAGGGCTTTGATGTGGCTGCATGCTTAATAGGCAGGGTAAAACACAAACAGTATTTACCTCTCTGCTACAACATCAAAGACTCCCCTGGTATAATTACTTTTTTAGAAGACAGGTCATCTAGTAGGAGGAAAAAGATGCGGGGTGAGGGTAGCCATCAAAGAGAAGGCAGAGATAGAAAGGGGGGTGAGTCACCCCGCACCCAGGTGGGATAGCAAAGGCCTTTGTAGCAGTGATGGTGCTGAATTTGTGCGGTGAATTGCAGGCTGCCCGGGGGCCAGCCTGGCACGCGGTACCTGAGCCACATCCCGGGTCCCAGCTGCCATCGAAAGCTGCGAATCCGGCGCCAGGTGCCAGGAGGAATTCTCCATTCAGGGGAAGGTACTAAAGGAAGGGATGCAGAGCGTTACTGCATGGCCCCGCTGCCAGCCACCCAGGCTTGTCATCAAATAACGGCGCTAATTATTAGGATGCTGATTGCACTCACCATCTCCAAGGCACTTTACAGTCATTAGGAGCCACCCTCACCGCACCCCGCGTAACAGAAAGGTATCGTCTCTGTGTTCTACAGATGGGGATGCTGCAGGGTTTCACTTTATTTTATAGCAACACAGAAAACCATGAAGCATTCAGGGAAGCGAGAAGAAGGAGAAAGCAACATAAGCTCTTTCCATAGCTCCCTCCTCCTGCTTACACATGCTCCCAGCCACTCTGAAGTGGCTTTGTACATTTGTATGCCATGCACAACCTAATTCCTTCCTGCCCAGAGCTGCCCCCGCTGCTGGGGGCAGAGGTTTCCAGCTGGTGCTGGCTGGGGGTGGGTTTGTTAGGGGATGGGGGCTCGCAATGTCTCTGTGTGGGCATCACACCGTGGGTGAGCGTCTCACCATGCTGACAGTGACCACGCTTGTCCCTCAGCAGGAGATGAGCAAACAGCAGCTGGTGAGACCACGCGAGGCTTAGTGAGGTGTCAGGTGCAGTGGGTTTGCATGGGGAGAGAGCTACAGAAAGCACGCAGCAGCACTGGGCACAGCTTGCAGCTGCTGGACCCTCAGTCATGCATCCCGGCCAGGTGGGTGGCACCACGCTCACCCAACTTGAGTGAGGTCTGCTCTGCCCCGGGGCTGCTTTGGGGAGGATTTGCAGCTGGCACAGCCAGCTCTGGGCCGGGCTGAGTCAGGCGGCTCACTCATAGCACACGGCTTATTCAGCCCAGCTCATCTTATTTTCCATTTAGAGATTGCCAAAGAAAAAGACTGGGTTTTCCCCCAGTACTTTCATGCGTCAAGGAGCAAGTGATGCTCAAAGCTCTGCTTTCCTCTAGCTCAGCCCAGGGGTGCAGCCCTTTAGCCTGCACTGTGCCTGCGCACCAGGGCCTGTGCTCACAGAGGAGCACGTTAGACGGAATTTTAAGGTTACATCTACTTAACTGGTCTTTAAATATGCATGTAGGTTAGAAAAAGCAAGAGTTAGGGCTGAGCGCTGCGGGTGGCTGTGATAGCTCTGCTCCTGGGGCGGTTTTGCCTGAGGGTGCTCAGTCTTGCGCGAGAACTGCCTCAGTAGGGAAGGTGGACATGGCAAAAAGCTCCTGGTGCCCAAGCTGCAGGCAGCTATCCAGAAGTCTTGTGCAGCAGTGCAGAGCTTTAAGGATGTAGCCCAGGGAGCCATGCTCCCTCTTGGTTCAGAAGCCATAGGAAGCCCAAGTGGGGAGCAGAGGTTGGCTTCCACCGAGAAGAGCCCCACAGCGCCTGCACCGCTTGCATCATATTCAGCAATATCATATGTTGCTCTGCTCTGGACAAAAAGGGATGAAAAGATAAATAACTGAGGTTTCAGTATCTTCTGCCCCAAGGTCCGTAGGGTCCCCACCAGCCACAAGGAGACATTTGCCTATGGGTGCTGCCTCACGAGCCCCTAGCACGCGCAGTGCCTCTCTGGAAATCACACTATCATGTTCTCCAAACCTCTATTACTCTCGGGTAAAGCCAATTATTCCAGTCCTGAAGCACTGAGAGAGGCTGAAAGGTCTGCCAGGAAAAGAATGGCAACGTGCCCTTCATCTGCAGATGCAAAAGTCACATCTAGTGACATTTTGAGGCTCAGGACTCAGCCTGCTTTCAGCTCTATGCCACCAGCTTCCTTTAGCAAAGCACCCTGGCTTGTTTTGCTCTGGGCCCATGCAGGAGCAGGAGGGACACTGTGGGGCAGGCAGCTAAGGCCAGGCCCCAGGGCAGGCCAAATCCCTGCTCCAGGAGCTGCTGGTGGCCTGGGCCACCCCAGGCCGGAGCAGTGCCATCCCCTCACCATCACCTCCCAGGTGGGCAACACCTGCCTGATGGACATCTCTTTCCTCAGTAGTTACCAAGAGCTTTGGCTGTGGCTGTGGTTTGGAGAACCCCAAACACTGTGTGGTGGCCATGTGGGATGCGCTGAGCTTTCCTGTCTGGGGGGTTGTTCTTTCAGAGCTTCACAACTCAACAAGGAGGAGAAAAGAGTTGCAAAGGCAGCACTTAGACAAGTATGTACATACATTTGTGAGCTGCATCACTCACGCTGCTCCCAGGAGCCATGCAGGAACGCTTTGTGCATGCATTATGCCCAGAGCAAAGAAAGACAGCCTGGTAAGAATCTGCTTCTGCTCCTGGCTTGGAAAAAAGCTAAAGCCTTGTGGCTGTATTCAGTGTGGAGAGAGCAGGGCTGAGAGAAGATGCAGTGATCCCCCTCCAGCACAGAAACCACAGCCCAGGGGGAGCTGTCCCCATGCCCCATGGTGTGAGCGTGGCGGGGACACCAGAGTCCCACAGCATATGTGGTGTCCCAGCTCCCAGCTCGTCCCAACAACACCCTGAGAGATGGGGTATGGAGTCACCTCATCCGCAGAAACACAAACTGCAAGAGAGAATCCCACATTTCTGCTTTGCAGCAGGAGTTCCTGAGGCTGACGCTGCACATCCACCACCAGCGGCCTTGCAGGGAGGCAGTAGGGACCACGCGCTGGTTTGCAACAGGCTGGGCAAGCTCTCCTGAGGTGCACACACTGCTGTCTGGAGCATCCTGGTTTGTAAGTAAGTGGTTTGCACTTTCTCTCATCTTAAAAGAGCAAAGAGTTAAGCATTTGGGCTCACTGCAGAGGACAAACAGAGACTGTGGTTGGGCAGTGGCTTTCTGCATTTGGGAGTTTTGTATAGGAATTACATATAGGCTGGGCCCCTTTCCAAGTACATTTTGAACTGAGCAGTGACATGTACCAAAGGAGCAAAGCCAAGAGCTGGCAGTTTCATCTGCTTGCCTTGGCTCCTGCCAGCCTATTCTCCACTGCCATTAATACAGCGAGCTCAGAGCCCCACTAATCATTTCCCATCCCTGACACTGGTCAACAGCTTATCTCCTTGGTCTTCATTATCACATGTAATGACAACTGAAACACGGTCATAATTATTCTCATCGAAGTCAGCAAAAAAATCGCAATAACACCAGGAATGTCCCCACCTGGTTCTCAGCCATCCAGCATCATGCCGCTGCCCAAAGCACAGACCTGCTGCCCCGATCCATGAGTGAAAATGAAACTGCTGCAATGCAGAAAGAAGGGGAAGGCAAAGCAAAAGCCACCTTCTGCATTTCTTTCCTGCAGAGTGACCTGCACATATTCTCACCCAACAACAAAGACCAAGCACACAGCTTTTGAAGCACATGGCTTTTAGCCTGCCTGTGGCACACCCCAGCCCTGCTCCAGCAATGAGCGTGGCTCTGAGGTGAGCGGCAGCAGCTGTGTGACTGCTGTGTCACATCCCTGGGGAAAAAAGCACCTTGAGCCAGGGCGAGGGGGCTCCCACCTGCAGCCAGCTCATCCTCCAGCCATTCTCAATTCCCAGTGCCAAAGCATTTGATCTCCTCACTCAGGCGAAGCGGTGCCACCTCGTGCAGAATGTGTGCAGTCACCCGCTGCAGTCATTGATGCCTGAGGAAGCGGATTTCTGTATCACCTCTTAAATTCCTGCTTTGCTAGGGCAGCTGCAGCTTGCAGGTGGCAGGAGGAGAGGCAGGCAGGAAACAGGCAGGGCTGCTTTGGTTCCTCAGGGGCTTCCTTTGCTTGCTCTCCTGCCCGGATGAAGATCACATCTGCATCCCCCAGCTCCCTGCCCAGTCCTGTGCAGCTGGGTCCCACCTCACCCTGCCTATCCCCCTGCTGTGGACCCTGCCCCTGGACCTGGCACATCCCAGCATCACCGAATGGAGAATCGCAGCATCACCCCCCTGGAAATCGTGGAGACCTCCCCTCTGAAGGACTAGCGCTGGGAGAGTGCTCGGGTCACGGTGAGCCCACAGCCTCCCCATCCCCACCTCACTGCCCTGCTGTGCTGGAGAGGTGACTGATGCTCAGCTCAGACCTCTCTGCCCAGATTGCTCTGTGCCCTGTTGTGTACACACAGGCTTTTAGGATGTGCCTTCCATGAGGAGCTGGGCTTCAGCATCCTAAGGACAGAGGGCAAAAAGTGCATTTTTTTTACCCCAATACACTCTGGTGCAGTGTGGAGCAGGGCATGGAAGCTATCACTCCTCTGCATGAACAGAGAATGTGCACCAGCCCTCATCTGCTCCCACACATAGCTCACCCCTCTGCTCTCACCCCCAGCAGCAGGCAGGGCTCAGCAGAGCATCGTGACAGTGGGACATCATCGTGTAGGCATCGTCCCCTGGGAACTAATGAGGAACCTGGCTGCCCTCCCCTACCCGTGTCCCCACTGCCCCCACAAGGCAGGGCCATTGGCAGCGGTGCAGCTGTGCTCTCTGGGACAGCACAGAATGCAGGACTGGGTTCCCCCACTGTGTCTGCTCATCCCTCATCCATTGCTGTTTGGTGAAGCAGTCCCCAGTGGCCTTTCCATGGGGACCAAAGCCCTCCCTGAACCCTGGGGCCTCAGCAGCTGCTGGACGATGTGCGGGAGCTACCTGGGGGCACTGGGTCCCCCCAGGCAGAAATTGTGTGTCCTCATGCCTGAAAGACACGGAGATGTTGTGAGCATCTGCACTGTGCTGCCCAAAGAATGAGTGCAAAGACACAGCTCCCATGCTGAGCATGGAACATCGGCACCTGCGGGAGTGCAGACCAGGCTGAGGCACCCGAGCTACGGCTGCAGACTGCAAACAGAGGCTTCCAGCTATCACAAATCTACTCCAGACTAATTCAGCTCTTTTTTCTGAGCTCCTCTCCTTGGTCAAGGGCGAAGGGATCAGGAGAATGGCTGGAGGTGTGCTCTAGGGATGGCACAGGGCTGGAGCAGCCCCAGCCACCAGCCCCAGGGTGCTGGCATGGCACGCTGCTCTGCCCACCATGGGCTCCTCCTGCTGCAAGCGGCACTGCAAGGAACCAATAAGCCTGGAGAGGTATGGGCACGGGTGGCTGCAAAAGGCTGCTTCATCGCACCCCTTCCCCAGGCAGACCTCCAGTGGCAGAGCTGCCAGAGAAAAGCCTGCAGGGCTTGGGCTTGTAATTATGTGCTGCCACACACACATGCACTCCTGTGAAATTTTTCATTTCAAGAAAAAGGAAAACATTCCCTTTTCTGGGTCTCCTTCATCTGTGTTCCCGCGATTTCGGAAGCAGGGGGAGGGGAGTACCAGTGCCTGGGACGAGCACAAACCATTGCAATTCATTAGAGCCAGCGCCCCCGGAGAGCAATTGGCATTTCGAGATCAATCTCTGCCAGGAACCAAGCAGGAGCATCCTGCAGCACAGCCGAGTACGTTCTGCTCTCACAATTAGGCAGCTAAAAATACAGCGTTGGGAGGTGAGGTCCTGGCAGGACCCCGGAGCCCCAAATACTCCCCATCCCCCCTGGGCACTGGGGTCCTTCAGGGGTGGGCAGGGACCTGTGGGCAGCTGTACCCAGGGGGTGCTGGGATGGGCATTGGGACACAGCCTGGGTGTGAGCTCACCCTGCGGGCAGTGGGGCTCCCAGGGGACAATGCCACCACATCACCTCCAGGGCCACATTGGTGTGGGGATGGGGAACCAGCTCAGCACAGAGCAGAGAGAGACTGGCACAGGGCTCTGGGGGCGGAAGGCACCGAGGTGCCCAGGGTGAGTGAGGCCCACGTGGCTAAACCTGACTCCTGCTGCCCCCAAAATAGAAAGCGACATCATTCCCACTCCCATGGGCAGCTCTGGCCTGCATCGAGCCAGGGCTCGTGCAAGCCCTGCGCCCAGGGCTGCGGCTGGACCGGGGCTGCAGCACCCACCGCACGGCCCAGGAGCATCCCTGCAGCCATGGGCAGGGCAGGGCAGGGGGTGCCAGGCTCCTGGATCCTCACCGGGTCCTGTGCCATGCTGGCACTAAGCATCACTGCACTGAGCATCTCTGGATTTTTTTGTGAATTTGCTCTCACGCTCCTCCGGAAGCTGCTAAATACTTATCTGCATCTTTAGGCAGCTAAGGACCATGGAAAATCCAGGCTAATAGTGATGGGTATGCTTCAAAGTCACTCACATTTAAGCTGGATTTGGATTTAGCTGAGTTGGGGACACACTCCGACCTTCAGAGCAGGCGCCTGCTGAATCAAACAGTGCAGGACCTTCCCCTGACACTGGGCAGCCCCCCCAGCACAGCCCCAGCAGCAGAGCACAGCGAGCGGCCCACTCAGACAGCTCAGCTCACCTCTGCCCTGGCTCCTTCCCACCCGCAGGCACCAGATCCCCACACCCCCTGCATCACTGGCACCGTCCGCATGGAAGTCAATGAGAGCCGAGCCCCTTCCCTGGCTGTGAATCTCCTCCTGTGATACTACAGCAGGCACCGTGCTCCTATTTTCTTTTGGCCAAAGGCTGTATAGCATCTCCATGGCGACTCTAAAGCTTAATGTATTCCTGCTGATTTAAGTGATTAATTCTCCGGCGCAGCAAGGCTGGCATCTGAACAGGTGCAGCCCTGCCTCGCTGCAAAGAGCCTCCAAAGCAATTTGCTTCCTTAATGATCCAGTTGCCGAATTTCATGCCATCCCCACAAGTGGCAGAACAGCTCAGGTGCTCAATTTCATTTCTGTGAGATCCCTCATCCTGGCAGTCCCCTTATCACCTGGTGACCACAGAGCACAGTGGAGCAGGAGAGAGAGAGAGATGGTGGAGGTGAAATTAAAAAATGTCATAACTATGCTTGGAAACTTGATGGGTAGCTCCTTGCAAATGGCAAAACTCTCAGGAGAAGGGAGCTGCGAGGTGGGCTGCAGGTGGCCAGGGCCTGGGACGTGCTGGGCAGTCTTGTCAGGTGCTCAGCAGTGGTAATGGAAGAGTGGCTGGCACGCCAGAAGGCCGTGCTGCCAGTCAGCAGACCTGGAGAGGCTGAGAGTTGGGCAGAGAGGAACCTGATCAGGTTCAGCAAGGGCAAGTGCAAGGTCCTAAACCTGGGGAGGAATAATCACATGCATTGGTACAGGTTGGGGGCTGAGCTGCTGGAGAGAAACCCTGTAGAGAGGGACCTGGGGGTCCTGGTGGCCAACAGGTTGGCCATGANAGGAGTCAAGCAGATGGAGCCAGGCTCTTTTCAGCGGTGCCTGGTGACGGGACAAGTGGCAACAGGCACAAACTGGAATGTAAGAAGTTCCATATGAATGTAAGGAACAACTTCTTATTGCAAGAATGACAGAGCACTGGACCCGGCTGCCCAGAGAGGTTGTGGAATTCCCTTCTCTGGAAATATTCAAAACACACCTGGACACCTTCCTGCACAACCTGCTGTAGAGATCCTGCTTTAGCAGGGGGTAGGACTGGGGGAGCTCCAGAGGTCCCTTCCAACCCCTACAATTCTGTGATTGTGATTGTGAAGAGGAAGTGCAGCTGAAACATCCACACCACATGGCAGCCTGACCTGGTAACAAGGAGGAGTCTGGATGTCCTTCACCCAGCCAAGGTGGGAAACCTGAAGTGAGCACCCAGTCAAGGTGGGCAGGCACTGCTCCCATGGGTGTCATCGTTCATGTGACGCTGTTGCTCCACCACAGCCCCCCCAGCTCCAAGTGCACGGCCAGCCTTGAGTCTAATTTGGGCTCTTTAGCTTGTTTCTGAAAGGCTAATGCTGTAATGAATAATGCTGCTTTGCAATTATGCACTTTGCAATCCTCTGATGAAAGTACTTTAGGAATATTATACATTCATCTGTAAGTAAAATAAAATCTGCTGGAGTGATATTTTGCTCTTTTCTTCTCTGGGTAAATTCCACATCATTTATTACATTACATTTGTACGCATCTCCCAAGTATATTCTTTCCTTCCAAAATTCATATTTAAAATGCCATATAAATAAAGTAACTCCTCCAAATATTTGTGGAGGGATTAAATGTGGCGCACGGCGTTATTAAAGCATCAAAACTATTAGTGGCGTAGACAGCCCGAACAAATTATGCCACATAAATTTGAAGGGCTCGTTTCCACTTAACAGACAATAAAAGAGCAAAACCCAATCTCCAAATTTCTGCAGAGCCTAAAACCAAGACAGAAAACTCTGCTGTGGACACGTCCCGTTAGGTGGGACACCGCACATCTCTGGCCATTGGGACGGGTCCTCATCCTTCTGCTGCTCGTGTGCCCACAGCCCTCACACGCATCACAGCACAGCCCTGCACCCATCTCACCTCCTCCGGGCTAATAGTTCACAAGAAAAATCAGAAAAACAACGGCATTTGAAAGGAATTTTCTTGAGCAACATTTTGGTATTTCCCAGAATGGTTTGTTTTCGTTTCCAAGTGTTTTTCTGTCAGCTTCACTCAGCCTCAGCCCAGGGCCAGCACCTGCTCTGCACCACCACAAACACCCCGAGCACGCTGCAGCAGAGGGCCCTGTGCACAGCGCATTTTCCTTCCATCCCAGAGGAAAAGTTCATTTCTTCCAAGAAAAAGTGGGTTTTGAGGGCATTTCCCCCCTACTCACCAAAATGAAAAATTAGAATCACAGAAACGCTCTTTTTTTCCAGGCTGATTTCTGCACAGTGCCGACCAGCGTGGGCTGCTCTCACTGCTGCTCCCCACCCTAGCCAAGGTTTTCTCTGTGGTTGGACCAGACCACAGCACAGTGCCAAACCAAGGTGACAAGGACTGTGCCCTCCATGCCCGCCCACCTGCAGCACACTGCTCACCATGTCCGTCAGCGCGTGGGGAGACCCAACAAACACAGACACCACCTGGAAGGAAAGCGAGAATAAAACATCTGCGTGCTTTCCATGGGCAGGCAAAGGGTTTTCTAAATGCCCGATGTAGTTTTGCAAAAAATAGAAAAAGAAAAGAGAAAAACCGATATTCCGATACCTTGCTCTTTTCAAAGTGAATCACGTCGCTGGCACACGGGACTCGCTCTTTATCCCAGTTGGACGCAGTTTCAAAATTGGTGTTGGGAATCCACTGCTTGTAGGCAGCCATGGCAGCAGCTGGGAGGAACAGAGAAGCAAATGTAACCCAGTACTGCCCAAGAGATGTCCCAGCATGGACCCGAGCCTCAGAGGGCATCACAGCCTCTGGTTCTCCTAACACGGCAGCGATGGGGTTTGCAGCCCAGACCTCCACACCCCTGGAACTCAGCCCTGCGTGCTGCAGCTTTTCACCACCTCAAACCTGGGGCATCAGGACTATGACTTTGCTATCATCTCCACACTCCTCCCCTGGCTCTGCGGTGGTATCATTCATGTTCACCACAGCAAGGGCTGGGTGACCTACCAGGCTTTGAGGGCTAAGAAGGAAGGCCGTCACCACTGTGTCAATCATCACAAAGGTCATCAAGTCCAACTCCCGGCTCCACACAGGACCACCCCAAATCCACACCCTATGTCTGAGAGCATTTTTCAAACGCTCCTTGAACTCTGGCAGTGTGAGGACACGACCACTGCCCAGGGCAGCCTGCTCCATGCCCACTGTCCTCTGGTGAAGAACCAGCCTGGCCCTCCCCTGACACAGCTGACATGTGTAGCACAAAACATCGGTTGGTATCACGCTTGGGGCTCAAGTGTGGGAATACACTGGTGCCCCAGAACCTGAGGCTTCCCTAAGCTGGGAAACATAGGTGTGCCCCAGCAGGCATCTCCATGGGCTCCCAGGACCACGATGGTGCAGGGGTGGTACCTGTTCACGGTGCCCTGCAGCAACAGCCCCGCTCACTGGGCATCGGCTCTGGCGGCGGTTGGTTTCCACTCCAGCTCGCTCTGTTTGCACAAGGGCTTTGGGAGCATCTATCTCCGAGCCTGACATTTCCCAGGCTTGGCTGGGAAAATTCACCTGAAGATGAATCTCAAGCAGCCTGAATTAAATGGCTTCAGGCAAGTAAATTATGAGACAGAAAAAATAAAAACCTTTGCACTTGTTTCATCTGTTCCTTTGGAAATAAAGAGAGAAAGAAACAACAGAACTACAGAACACACAAAGCTGGTGAGGAGGGCAGGAGCATGACTCGGGTCGGGTAGATCAGGGAGCAGGAGGGCACGGGGATCCCAGCCAGGAGCGCAGGGGGCCTGGATGGCTGTGGTTGGTGCAGAAGGTGCACTGCAGAACGCCTGAGCCCTGCAAGTCCTAAAGATTTGGAGGAGATCTGGCTATGCTAAGCAGACTCTGCAGAGGCTTTATCAGCCTGTAATGTTCGCCTCGGAGCATAACCGCAGATTTGCTCTGGCTGAGCCGGCCAGGGGGCTCTGTTGAGACCACTCATTGAGCATAACCATGGCCAGATGAAGAGGAAACTGTATGTTTTTAACCCGAAAGAGAGGCATAACACAGGAGCTGAGCCTGGCTGCGGGCAACTGGGACATGCGGGCAGCAGAGGGGCTGGGGAGATATCTTCCAGCTGTGTCAGGAAAGGGGGCTGAACCGAGAAACAGCAGGGAGAAGCTTCCATTAAGAGCAGGGAGATTAGGATGGATCTGAGGTTCTTGTCCTGGAGTTGAAAAGAGCATGAGAGGAAAAAGGCCCTGAAGAGTCATTGCAGGTTGTTCTGTCCACGCTATGGACTCGTGCCCGTTCCACCCCATAAAGCTCTGGCAGAAAGGCTCCGCCAGCCCCACTGAACCCACATCTCATGTTCCTGCAGCCACAAGGTATTTGGTGGAGCAGCCCCTGCCCAGCACACTGCCCAGTAGGGAGCTGGGGCTGCAGAGGTTAACCTGCTCCTGCAGAGCTCTCTTTTCCCCATTCAGCTGCGTTGACGCATTCCTGCACCCTCTGCAGCCCGAGAAATATCAGCCTGCTATTTAATCAGCCTGGTCTCCAGGGAAGCACAGTCCTTGAACATCAAAGCAACATGCATATTCAACAGAAAATAGCTCCTGCACTGCAGAGCCACCGGCTTCAAGCAAGACCAGGAAAACCTGCAGAGGTGCAGCAAGTGCCGTACACACATTGCAGCCTGGGCTCCCGAGCTCATTCTCCATCCTTCCCTTTGTCCAGTTTGAAATGCATTTTGCTATTTGCATTACAATCACACTGCAAGAACCTGCAGCTCTGCTCCAAAACGGGATTGCTGAAGCACACTTGAAATGAGAAAGTCATCTCTCGGTCACCTCTCTGCGCACAGCCCTGGGCATACTCACGGAGGAGCTGCAGGACACCGAGGAGGACAGCCAGGCTCTCCATGTTGCCGCAGTGCTCGCCTGCACGGCCCCTGCCCGCCGGACCTTGGACCGTCCTGGGGCACGTGATGGCAGGAGCCTTCCCCCAGCACCCACCTCAGCCGTGGCAGCCCCGGGGGCTGCTCTGCTTCCAGCTCCTGTCCCAAGGTCCTCATGTTCTTGGCATCCCACGGCAGCCTGGGAGAGCTGCTGGGGAGTGAGATGGGGAGCAGAGAGTGGTGCTGGTGGGTACTAAGGAGGGGGTGAGGGCAAACACACACCACGCACACCCAGTGTTACCCTCCCCTGCGAACCCCATAACTACAAATAATGGCTTCTGTCTATTTTCAATTTGCTCTCATGGAAGAGAGCAGCTCCCACAACAACCTGTGGCTGCCCTTTGGCCAGCAGCCGGTTTGCTCATTGCCCAGCATGCAGCTCCACACCACTCTCCTTGAGGCTGCTGGCAGCCAAAGGTGCCAGCACATGAGGAGGATGGGGACAAAGGTCCCCACCACCCCCAGCGTCCCCACTGACCCTGAGCAACGGTGACTTTAAGCAGCCACAGAGCCTGCAGATGGGCGCTTTCCCCTCCATCCCCGTCTCCAGCCTGCCCTGCTGATGGGGAGAGCTTTGGCAGAGCTGCCTGGCAATATCCTCTCTCTTCTCCCAAAGCCTTACCCCTGTGAGCACAGACTGATGCATGGTGCCCCGTGGCGGTCAGCAGTGCCTGTTCCCAGCAGCACACGGACAGGAGAAGCAGCTCCCAGGCAGCAGCTCTCAGCCCAGGCGTCAGCCTGAGAGCACAGCTTTGGTGCAGGGAGCTGGGTGCCATGAGATGCCCTCGAGGTGAACAGCTCCTGCGCTCATTACCACTCACACATCACTCCCTGGGGATCACTGGGTGAACGTTGGGTGTGCTGAAACCTGTAGTTTAACAAGCAGGAAAACAACAACAACAAATATAAGCAGAGATGCTCAGTGTTACAGCTTGAAGGACGGCCCACAGCACACAGAGAGCAGGGAGGGCGCCTGTCCATGGGGTCAGCATCCTGCAGCACTTCTGGGGCGGGCAGGAGAGGAGAAATCGTACAGCAAGAGATGCCTTGAGACACCAATGGGGTGAGCCTCCCCCCGCGCACAGCCTACTCCAAGGGGTGCTCCTGTTGTTACTTTTCGTGCCCTGCAGCCGTTGCCTTTGGGCTCTGTCTGTTGCAGCTGCTCTGCCTGGACACCGGGACTGCTCAGTGGCTTCAGTCTCACTGAAGCCAAATATTTTGGTCTCACTGATCTCAAAGCAGTCAGGGTTCACGCAGCAAGCAGGCAGAGGTCTGACATACCCAACTCATCCTGTGTTGGTCAGTGTGACATCCTGCCTACAGAGGGTCAGGGCAATTACAGGAATCCCAGAAAAACTTCTGATACTGGGACAGCTGCTCACTGCCGCATTACAGCTGGGAGCAGGGGGACAGAACAACCCGGCATTTGCTCCGTGTTTCTCTCCAGGACTGGAGCCCCCTCCCCTCCACCCCAGCTCATGCTGCTGCTGTAGCAGTGGGATGCTGCCAGGCCAGAGGCAGCACAATGGGAGGCTGAACGGGGGCGAGGTCTGGGTCAGGCAGGGGCACAGAGAGAGAAGCAAAGATGAAAGGAAGCAGAAATCAAATCTCCAGAAATGAAAGCTACTGCCCCAGCCCAGAGATTATCAGTTTTACTCCTTGCTGCCAGCCAGCATGGAGGCTACACAGGCTCTGACCACGTGGTCTTCTCTGCTCTCATGAGCGCCCACCCGCAGTGCTGCATTCTGCTCTGAGCCTCAGCATAAGGATGTGGAGCTGTTGGCCACGAAGATGTTAGCAGGGCTGGTGCACCTCTCCCGTGGAGAGAGGCTGGGGGAGCTGGGGCTGTTCAGCCTGGAGAAGAGAAGGCTCTGGAGATACCTGATAGCAGCCTTCCAGTACCTAAACGGGACCTACAGGAAAGCTGGAGAGGGACATTTTAGAAGGGCATGCAGGACAAGGGATAATGGCTTTAAACAAAAAGATGGTAGATTTAGATTAGATTTTAGGAAGAAATTTTTTACTATGAGAGTGGTGAGGCACTGGCACAGGCTGCCCAGAGAATCTGTGGATGCCCCATCCCTAGAGGTGCTCAAGGCCAGGTTGGATGGGGCCCTGGGCAGCCTGATCCGGCGGGAAGTGTCCCTGCCCATGGCAGGAGCGTTGTAACTAGGTGAGCTTTTAGGGTCCCTTCCAACCCAAACTATGATTTCTACAATGCTCCAGGGAGGGTGAGCACATTGGCTCTGCAGAGTGGGAAACCATGCACAGAAGATGCTTGGCCTTCCCAGTAACGAGTTATAAACTGGTATTAGAGCCAGCGGTGCCATTCCCTTCAGCCATTCAACACCATGCCTCTCTGAATTTCCCTGCTATACAACCACGTCTTCTCACCACTTACAAGTAACAGCCTGTAGCAGAAATAAGCAACACAGGGGGCTTCTCCTCCCACGTCAGTCCTCATCCCTGGCACATCCTGGCTGGGAAGAGAGCCCAGCACTGAGCTTGATGGCACAAAGCAGTGATTGCTGTAAACATCGATCCTGGAGGTGGGTCGCGTGCCCCCGACTCAATGCAGCCCTCCAAATGGGCAAGCTGTAATAACACCATTCCCTGAAAGTCATTAAGCACACAAGAAAATAATTCCATGATAAAAATAGTATCAGGGGGCAGATGGTGCAGGATAAGATGCCCCGTGGGGTTCTCTTTTATCTTAGAAAACACTGAGGTCACAGGTGTGACAGCACAATATGCATCACCACTGTCCATCCCCAGTGGCAGAGGAGCTGTGCACCTACTGCCCAGGGTCTGTGCCTGGAGCTGGCCAGCCCTGGAGCTCAGCCACCCCGGGGCTCACCTGGCTGGTGCACACCTCCAGCAGCCCAGAGCTGCCTTCCCTGCAAGCAGCGGGCATGAGGAGCCAGCCAGAAACGTGCTCTTCAATGAGGTGGAATGAAGAGGAGCTATCCAGCACTCCACATAGAATCTAGAACATCCCAAATTGGGAGGGACCCACAAGGATCATTGAATTCAACTCCTGGCCCCACACAGGACCAACCCAAATCCAAACCCTATGTTTGAGAGCACTGTCCAAATGTTCCTTGAACCCCGGCAGCGTGGGGCCATGCCCACCGCCCTCTGGCGCAGAATCCTTCCCTAACCCCCACCTGCCCGTCCCCTGACACAGCTCCATGCCGTTCCCTCGGGCCCTGTCGCTGTCCCCAGAGAGCAGAGCTCAGCGCTGCCCCTCCGCTCCCTGTGAGGGGCTGCAGCCGCCATGGGACCTCCCCTCAGCCTCCTCTGCTCTGGGCTGAAGAAACCCAGTGACCCCAGCCACTCCTCATGTGCCTTGCCCTCCTGACCCTTCACCATCTTTGTAGCCCTCCTTTGGACACTCACTAATAGTTTCATGCCCTTATGTTGTGGTGCCCAAAGCTGCACGCAGTGCTGGAGGTGAGGCCGCATCAGCGCAGAGCAGAGCGGGACGATCCCTCCTCTCTCCTGGCAGTGCTGGGCCTGGTGCACCCCAGTGTACGGTTGGCCCTTTTGGCTGTCAGTACACACCGCAGGCTCAGATTCAACTTGCCATCAACCAGAACCCTCAGATCTCTTTCCACGGGGCTGCTCGCCAGCCTCTTGTCCTCCAGCCTGTACACATAGCCAGAGTTTCACCGTCCAAGTGGAGAACTCAGCATTTGCTTTTGTTAAATTTTGTGTAATCAGTGACTGCCCAGCCCTCTAACTTGTCAAGATCTCCCTGCAAGGCCTCTCCACCACCAAGGGAGTCAACAGCTCCTCCAGTTTAGTGTCCTCCACAAACTCACTCGCATACATTCAAGTCCTGAACCCAAGTCACTTATGAAAACATTAAAGCAAATTGGCCCTAAAATGGAGCCGTATCTTTTATAACTCTTTGAACCCAATCCATCAGGCAGTTTTTCACTCACTGTGCTGTGTATTTGTCTAGCTGTATGCTGGACATCTTCTCTAGAAGGATACTGTGAGAAACATTGTCTAAGGTTTTGATGAAATCCAAAAATATTACATCAACTGCCTTCCTTTGGTCAACTAGGTGGGTGATCTTGTCATAGAAGCAAATTTTAGCCCCATTGGAGAGTCCCAGCCCTGGTCTCACATTACTCCAACTTGGGCTGAAGAGCTACTGAGATAGATATCCTTGTGGAGGGAGGGAGGGAGAGAGAAGACCAAGTTTTTACCTCACACAGTAGCTGGAGACCCTCAAGACATATTATTGACCTGGATGACATTGGTGGACAGCTTACACACAGTGCGTGGAGCCAGGGAGCTGACGCTAGCAAGGGAGGAGGCTGGAGCCTTGTGCTCTACCAGGGAGGACAGAGGGACACCGGCTCTTCCAAACGTCACTGAGGGAGAGCAGCACTGAGCATGACTGATGGTGAAGCAGCCATTTTGGCTGAAGGAGGAAGGACAAGTGGGATGCCAGCAGCCCCTTGGTCTCAGAAGCTGCGCTTGTCTTGGAACCACAAGCAGGAGATCAAGGGCTTCACACATGCAGGTAAGGAGCAGCTATAGAACTACATTATTTGTGGATCTGTGATCTGAGCAACCCAGCCTGTTTTTCAAGGCAACGCCCTGCTGGACACATTAACCAGCCCACTTCACCCAGCCCAGGAGCTCAGATAAGATTTCTTTTTATGCCCTGAGGACTGACAGCACTTACCAGCCTTCACCTTCTACGCCCAAGATACCTGCTAAGGGGGCAATAGCTGGGGATCAGCTCAAGCCTCACCTGTATTCCTGCTGGCTGGTGGCATGGGGCCTGCTGAGAGGCACCTCACCAGCCTCCCTCAGACAGGACAGGTGCTATTTTCTCCAGCCAGGGCCGATCTAAATAATCTCCCCTGCAGGAGCTGCTGTGTTGGCATGAAGCAGCAGTTGAATGGCCATAGCTATGTCTGCAAACAATTCCTGCCTCTAATCAGCATGGCCACACTGTCAAAACACAAGTTTCATCAGCTGTAACTACTACAGCTCATGGCCAACCACTTCTTAATCCAACTTGCAGTCCCCATGGCAAAAGCCATTCCCACAGAGGGTCATCCACATCTGCCAGCCTGAGCCAGGGGAACTCAGTTCTCCTGCTGTCTCCCAGTTTTGGCCATTTGCCATTTTCATGAGCCCATGGGACATACAAGAGCAGGAACCACACTTCAGCATCAGCTACTGACAGGCCCAGCTCCGGTAGACACCTCAAAGAGCTGGGTGATTATACCTTCCCTCAGTGCCACTGTGACCTTATGGTTCCCCTGATCTAGGGCATTTCTACACCATGGTCTCTCCCAAGGTGTTTTCCATGGCCAGCTGGTGGAAGATTAACAGCCACAACCCAACTGTTTGGTTAGTTTGCTTAGCTGAGTCAAAGTCTCTGGTTCTGGTAGTTCTGGCAAATTTGCCAAAGGAGCAGGTGTACGCAAAGCGGGGTGGGAGAGGAGACCTGGGGCAGCGCCTGTTCAGGCGTGGTGGAGCACAGGGAGAAAGCAGGCAATGACAGTGACAGCCTTCAGGGCTCAACCCAGCAGGCAGGAAGGAACAACACAGCTGACTCATGGAACAAGGGCTGTGGTGGAAGGAAGGGGGAAATCACCTATTTCACCACTTCTTTTGACGATCATCTGTTTCCCCCTTCATCAGACAATTCCAGGACTTCATCACACTGAAGCAGGCTGTCCTGGTGAGCAGGGGATTTTTCAAAACCACCTGTAGGTACAGGAAGTCAGAGGTTTTGAAAACATTTATCCTCAATGGACAGGAAGCAAACCCAAGGCTTGAAACACTAGAAAACATGAAAAAGAAATTTAAACAAAACGAAAATTTCCCCTTGCAATTGCTGCAGATGACAGCCCCAGCACCCTGTCCAGGGCTGGGGAATGTACACGCCTGCACAGCACCCTCTGTAGACCACACCAAGAGCTGTTTGCCCTGCTGTCACCTGCTGCTCTGCTCTCCAGAGCTGGCACGCCGCTCCCATCACCCGAGGTAACGCATCCCCTTCCCAAGGAAAGGGCATCATAAAGCCAGAAGGTGCCTTCTGGTACCTGTCGTGCAGGAGAAAGCACCTATAAAACCCCATTCTTGCCAGGCACAGAGTAATAAATCACTTCAATTATGATCCACGGCTGGGGGAGGAGGAGCAGGGAGGCTCAGAGAGAATCAATGTTTGCTTTTGTGTTTAAAGCAATTTGCTGCTTCTCCACCTATCCTGCTGCACTGTAATGACACCAACATCAAGTCTGAGCAGCACCAAAGAACTGAGACAAAAGGATGAGTTTTGGGGACAGTAAAGACTGCTCTTCCTTTAGAGGGCTCTGCCTGAAGGTAACCCAATACTCTGAAACAATGAGATAGTGCAGGGCTTCAGGGCCTTTCCAGCACTTCTAGACTACCTGCCTAACACCAGTGCTTGCTGGCCAGATGGCACCAGGGTGCAGTTACAGAATCACAGAATTGTAGGGGTTGGAAGGGACTTCTAGAGATCAGAGTCCACCCCCCTGCCAAAGCAGGCTCCCTACAGCAGGTCACACAGCTGGGTTTGCAGGGATGAGGGCATGGTCTTGTTCTGCCTGAGCTCAAAGGCAAGACCATTCCCACACTGCTAAGCTGGGTAACACCCCTGTAGAATCACGTGAAAGAGGGGAAATGGGAACTTCAGTAAGAACGGGGTGGGAGTGAAGGGATGAAACAAAAAACAGAAGGAGGGAGAGACCAGAGTAATGCTCAGCAGAAATGACACTGAGCATGTTCTCCCCCCATGAACCTGTTTTCACCACAGTGCTGAATCCGAAGCATGGTGGAAATGTTATTGCTTCAGCAGCAAAACACCACATTGCTTTTATAGACTGCACTGTGACACACGATTTTTCACCCATGCACATACCCGTCCAATACACTACACCTTAAACACATTCCTGAGCTGAGGAAAAAAGATTCACTAACAACACCGGAGAAGAATAACAAACCAAACCTACATTTTTAGACATTCAAGCCACACTGTCTCTGTTACCTCTTTGGAAAAGCAGTGAGACAAGCGCATGAAAAACTGTTTCAATTATTTCTACTCTATTTTCTCGATGACTCTTGACAGTGACATTAGGATGAACACCGTTGCCTGGCTTAATCTAACCAAGTTACCACATGCAAAGTAGGACTGTGATAACATTTACAGCAAATTTCCTGCGAAGAGGAAAGGAAATGTCATAACAAAGGCCTAGCAGGTGTGTAAAGCACTTAACAGCCAAGGTATCTGCAGGTACACAGAACAGAAATGATGCATCTTCACCCTGTTTGCAAGTCAGCAGCAGTCATTCAAATTCAACACACCAGGTTTGTTTTTTTTTTAAAAAATATGATTTCCTACTTAGATTTATTTTTCCTTTAGTAACACAGTTTAGCATTTCAGAGTTTTGCATTCTATACTCTTACACACTGTCCTTGTTTATTAGCATTTGAACACAAAAAGACATAGCAAGACCTCCAAACACAAATAAATACAAAAACACAATATACAGTAAACTGAAATACAACATATAATAATGCTATTGGGAAATTAAGACATGTTGCTAATTCTTTCTTTTTTATTATTATTTTAACAACATGGTTATTGCTGAGCAATAAATTATACATTTTAAAGTTGTTTTTCCCCCCTAAAAGAAAAGGACAAGAATCACTGGTTACCAGATCACTTGCACTGTATCCTTACAGCTATTGATAATTAAGACAGGCAGAATATACACAATCAAATGAGGTTGGCCTTCTTTGGTCTTTGTTTTTGATCGTAAAACTGAACACAAGTGTACCGTTCACTGAAGAGTATGAGACTAAAAAATGGTTACACAAGTTTTAAACACATTAATTTGTACATTAGTCTTGATCACTGATGTCTTTTCCATAGATATTTCTTACAGAATTTCTTGGAAACAAATGTCAGCTTTAGTATTCCCAATTGTTACGCTGTTCCATGCATCTTAAAGGTTATCCTACTTGTCTAAGAGAAATGGACCTAATTTTGGCCCATCACCTCCTAATGGGGTATTTTTCACAGCTCTACAGTCACCACTAAATCATTGGAGTTTTATAGCGTGTAGAAAAAATCCTGAACTTTCCCCTGTTTTTACTATAAAACTGAAAAAAAATACATTAACCAAACAACAGCTATAAGAAAAACAAAATAGGTGGATCACATGATGCATCAGCAAGGATGGAAGCTTGTACCTTCCCATTCCACAAGTACAGATTATACAACTCTCTGCCAGTGACGCAGGTCATAGTTGGAAGATGTGTCCTTTCAGACGTGAGCTATATTCAAATCCAAAGCTCAGAACACTATGCAAGAAAATGACCCTTACGAATGATAATGCTGGTTTATCTCAGTAACCCTTAGACAGAGTCAAATTTTATCACTACGCATCACACTGCCAGCAATGGAGCGTGTGAACACCGGCATCGCTAAGAAGTTAAAAAGTCCTTGCAGAACTGGCAACCAAATTAAAAGCTTAGTTCCAAAGGACCAAAAACACAAACACCACACAGAGACAACAAACCCTGAATGGGTAGGTTAGTAAGCCACAGAGTTGGGATCCAGATTTGAACTCCACATCAAGTCTGGGATGTTTGGATCCAGGATTTTGGTTCAGGTGCTCCTCTGTGAAATTTAGAACTTATTTGAACCCTAAGGAACTAATCCTAACTTGGAGGGAAAAAAAAATAAAACAAACACAGCCTAATATCTACACTAAGATCATGAAATGGAAGACAGAAGCTGCAGTCTTGCCCGTAAATTAGAAGAGAAATAGGAATAGTCAGATCCCTTACACCTTGTGCATCTCTACTCTTCTAAATCTCAAGAGGATGTCCCTGAATTGGCATTCCACAGTTTTCCACAACCTTCATTATCTGGTGCTTCTCAGCAAAGGCCTGGATTAAGAGGCAGGAAAGAACAATTAAGCCCTCCATATTTTGGTTTAAAAAAAAAAAGAAAAAGAAAAAACAAACCACGAGAAAGAAATGGTCAGTCACACTACAGGCTGGCAGAACAAAGATTAATCCACTTTAAAATGGTATCATTCTCCCTCCTGTTAAGAGGAGTGGCAAAAGAGACTTTGTTGGGTGTTTCTGAACAAACAGAGCAGGACACGTTTGCTGCAATTATTCACACTGACACGTTGTGCTGGCCTTCCACTCTGCAGGCTGTGCAAAGCTCAGCCAAGCTGTTAGCAACGTCTGGGCTGCCATGCACATACAACCCCAAATCACGACAGCTTGTATGTTTAATTCTAGCCCTTACTGTCTTGATGGGGGCCTTTAAAGGTACGCCAGTTTGCTTTCAGTTCCCCTAAGGGCAAACATATTAAGAGTAAAACCTAGAGACTGGAAGATGACACTACGGAACTGGAACCGCTCATTCAGCCTCAGCTACAGGAGATTCCTCATGCAATTCTGGGCAAATCACATCACACCTCAGCCTCAATTTCCTTTTTTCAGAAGAGGAATAATACTTGACTGTAAGAAGAAAACGCTCACAGATGCACAGGACTGCTTACTGCCCTGTACACAGCACTAGAAGGTACTCTCCAGAACTGATCAGTCTTATTGCAGTAGCTATAATTTCTAGGTCAACCAGAATATTGAGGTATTGACTGAACGGGATAGGAATTCCAGGAAGAGGTGCAGCTGTTTTCTATTATCTTCTGTTCCCAATTAAAAAAGTGAATTTGCATTTAAGTTGCCCAGCTTTCTTTGTTTAAAATACAGAAATCTCCTAATTAGCTGAGTATGAGGAAGGACACGTCCCAGGTGACATCCCAAGGTCTTCAGAAAGGCTACGCTCATTTTCCCAGTCAGTAAGTGGTTTGTTTGCTATATGCAAGTCTTCAGACTTGCAGATGACTTCAGACTTTGAGACTGAAAGATGGGAACCCAAAATTTGCCCTTAGCCCAGATCCTGCAATAGCAGCAGCAAGTTCTATTTGCAGCACTTGATCAGGTGTAACATGGGGGGAAAGGGGTTTGTTTCATCACTTCTACATAAAGACTTTGCATATAAATGTGCATGCATGTCTGTGTTATATGTATGTACCTACAACAGAAGGAGTACTTTAAAGAGCAAAAATTAAGAGATTAGGTACGCAATCCAAGAATTTTTTCCCCTCACCTATTTGTATATTTGCATAGTTAAATCATAACAAGGCATCAATACTGCAGTAACGTTTTTCATTCTTCTGCGGTTCAGGCAACTTTTTTTTTTTTTTTTTTTTTTTTTTTTGTCTCCCTACACACTTCTCTGTCTTGGACCAAACAGCACCAGTGTTTTAAAAACAGAACAAAAAAAACCCAACCAACCTTGCATTGTTGGTGAAATGCCTATCCCACGCGATGGAACACAGACACAAATAGGTGGTACCTTTTAAAATCAACCTCCACAAGCCAAAATTGTGACAAGCTGAGAAATACAAGCGATACAATCACAACCTAAACTCGTGGGTTAACGCTTAAATTACATCTAACAAATCTCTATTATCTTTGCATTCGAGAAATTCACCAGGCACAGAAACAGGCACATATCTTCAGCTTTCCTTTTCCAAGTAGGAGAGCCCCTTGGAAAAGGAAATAAACCATATTTCATATTTGTAAGAAAGCGAGCATGTTACCACAACATTTTTTTCAGAGTTATGCCACCCTTCCCATTTTCCTATTGCACGTTCTCTTTGTGAAGAACATTTACAGTACAAGGCTGAAATCAACATTGCATATTGTAAGTCAGCAGTTGAAGGTGTATCATGTAGACAGTAACTGAAACAAGACCCCTTTAATTAATCAGGAGTAATGTAGACATTGTCAATCATAATAATTGCAGGTTGGTCTTAAAACTGAAATAGTTTCATCCTGTTTAGAATTCGAGACTTTCTGAGTAACAGATGCCCACCCTCTGTGCTGAATGGCGCACAAAAAGGGCAACAGCCAGCTTCTAACACACTGGCATCTCCCTTGGGAAAGCTGGAAACGAAAGAGGCTTGTACATCACTTGGAGTGTCATCATTACGAAAGAATACCAGCAAGAGACTTCAGTTGTGTGCTGCTAAGAACTACTAAGCAGAAGGAAAAAAGATTCCATTGAAGAAACACTGTCCATAGAAATGCAAATACTCTGAAACCCCTTGCAATAGTGGCACACCACAGGAGTTAGCCAGGGACTCCAGAGTACATCCGGGGGCAGACTGCTGCCCTGTGAATCATTTTGAATAGAACGACCCCGAAAACCTTGAATATCTGGGTCAGAAATACATAGAAAAAAAGGATAAAGGGCATTTCAACACTAGGAGAAAGATCTAAATAATTTAAAGTGTTGAGTAAAGCACCAGGTATCTTTCTTTTCAATTTGGAGAATATACAGTGGCCCTGTTTTCACAAAATGCTACATACTCCTTGCTGGAAAGCAGAGGAAACCGATTCCTATGTACACAGTAAGAACTCTGCAGAGACAGCCTGTGAGTTCTGCGGAAAGAGGAGTGTTACGGTCAAGGCTTCAGGTATCCCACAGCAGGCGGTGTTTACGTTTGTGTAGCGAGATCCCGGATTTCACAGTACGCAGGGTTGGCAGACTGGTAATTCTCTGGCAGCTTCATGTAGTTTTAAAAAGTAAGTGCAGTAGGCCTCCATTTTATTAACTGTGATAAAAAGCATATATGCAAAAATATTTTTATATCGATAGCACATTACTGCATTATAAAAGCTGCCCAAGTGAAGCTGAAGATTCTGGCAGCTGGTGCTTTTGGCACTTGGGAGATGTGGAAAGCAGCATAGAGATCTGTGAAATAACAACAGTGACTGATGTTTCTGCTACAGTGATCGGCATTAATATAGTTAGCGGTGTTCGTATTTGAACTTCTCTGTGAAGTTTCTGAGTCAATATCCCGCTAAGAGGAGATATTCAGATCTCTTAAAGCTACTAGTTTAGGCTGTGTGCAGACTCAGGAAGACTTCCCCTATTAGCTTACACTTTTCACAGGTTTCAAAGTCCTCTTTCAGTCATACAGGCTGGAAACTCTTTTGTCCTCCTCTTTTGGAGCCTGGATTTAGAAGCGCAATTCTGTCACAGGAGTTGGAAACGGTAGTCACAAATCTGCAGAATATGCTGGGCCCTGCTTACACTAGAAATCTCCTCCAAGTCCCAGATTGAAACAGGATATAAACTGTTTTGAGATGGCCAAATGTTTTCATTTAAGTTTGCAAGACATGCATTTGCAATGGGAGGAGAGTCCTTTGGACATTTCCACTTGGGAATCCTGTTTTCAGTAAAATTCTGTGATGCACAAACACAAAAGCTCAGCTGCCTACATTCACAATTATTAAAATGACACGAACTGAGCGAACCTTCGCCCTGAAGCGTAAGTGATGGGTTTGCTTATGCAGCCTGCATAAAACTGCAAGTGCTGTGTAATTATATCTAGAGATATAGATGCAGGTATATCTGTAGATATTTATCTCTTGTGCAGAACGTCCTCCTCCTGTGCTAGAAATTTAAATGCTAGCACGTGCCTCCATGTTTTAGCTTGCACCTGTTGACAGCTATGTACCATAAAGGGAATACAGTACCTGGACAATGGAAGGCAAGAAAAGGAAGACAAGGTGCTACTGACGGTCGTGACGGCCAGCAGCAGCAGGCAGTATTCTAGCAGGTGCCTGGGAAACCCATGAAGACCACTTAGCATGCATTGTATATTCATAGATACTTCTTGCAGGCACTGTGTGTGAAGGCACAGCCAAAAAAGACAACAGCAAAGACAAGCTGAAATACAAAGGCATGAATTCAACTGCACCTTAGACAGAAATTGTGACTATGCCTCAAGAAGCAGAAAGCTGATACAACCTGACATTGAAGACTAAGATGCACCACCTTCTTCCAAGCCCATGAAGGCTCACCACAGTGGCACAAGCTTGCTCTGCTTAAGCAGTTCTTGGATTTTAAAAAGCACCACAGTCAGGCTATGTCACTAGACTTGCTTGTCACAGGCTATTAAATAGAAGCAGATGAACACAGCGGGTTGCAATCAGCATGTTTCAGTGCTAGCAAATGCTTTCCACTAAAGTTCAGGCTGTTAGAATAAAGAAGCCCGTGCATTCCCTGTTAGAAAAGCTGTCATGAGCATATACATTCACAGCCCCACAGAGTTCTCTGGATGAGTCTGTCTGAAGTGATGCCACCTTATGACCACAGGCATTAGAGGAAAAATGTTGCCCTCCTTCATGCTGGCCATGGAGACTGTCTAGTCCGAGCTCCATAGGAGCACTGGGCATAACGTTTTGGCACCCGAGTACGGTGGATTCTGCCATGGCCAAGTCATAGAAGCTCCAGAAGCCAAAAGAATGGATTTTGGCTTCTATTTCACACATCACAAGGTGCCTAAGGGCTCTGAAGACAAGGCTAAACATTATGCCTGAAGTCCAATTAAACTACCATTTCAGATATCAGAATGAATCTGAATAAAAAGCTATGGTTCATAAGCAGCACAGCACATCTAAGGCACATGTACGCATGCAAGCCACCATCACTGTATTAAGACATGGCTGATTTGTCCTTAAGAAGCAATGGCTGCTAGTACGGAACAAACATATAGGCTTTTTCAGCACTAATCCTCCTCCCCAATACTGAAAATACTATATACTGCTGACAGCATAATGTGCAACATATATAGCTTGATTGGAAAGCATGGGGCAGAACTTTAAAAAATGTACAGGATTCCGTTTAGAACTCCAAAGTTCAACAAATGCCCTATTTTAGGGTGAAAACAATTATAAATCTGATAATGATGCACAGCATCCATGAGTGATTTTTCCTTAATTTTGAAATAGTGTCATTAACTACGACATATATTGTAGGTTTACATTTCTAAAGAGAAATAACAGAATTGAATAGTTTTTTTTCCTATCACAAGTGATAACCAGTGTTTGATTTCTTCTATTTTTCTTCCAAGAAATATCAGTCTATCAACAGTTTTAAAATAAAATGTTTTCTGTAACAATAGAACTTTAAATAAAAATATGATTTTGATTCAGATACTTTTGAGAAGACATGGATACTTTTCCAAGATCTTCTGACAAAGTAATTATTAAAACAGAGACCAGATGAGGCCTTAAAAAGACAATATACTATATTTCAGACAAGATTGCACCTCAGTTTGTTCAAATAATATAATTGCAACATTACTTCATTTCTTCTTTTAACATGCTGACAATTTCCAGCTAGCCCACATGTGAATGTTTTTTTTTGTATTCTAGCTTAAAGAAATAAAAGTCAGTAATTTATTCAGCAGATACTGTATATGTCTTTTCACCTCCAATTGACTAGATCATTAATAAGTTAAAAACAAAAACAAAAACAAAAACAGAACAAAAATCCTCTCTGACCGTAATCATTATCCTCATGAGGGATAAGTGATTCTTCAGAGTTTGTGTCGCTAGTTCTATTAAAAAATACACCATGGTATGATTTCTTAATGTGTTGCTACTTTCTTGATTGGACCCTATGCAGTTATGCCTTCAAACTCTTCCATCTGTTCCACAAGGTGGTTCTGTGAGCTTTAGGACCTCTGATTGAAGACAAACTGATATAAAACCCCCAAACGGAGTTGTCTTCTGTTTAATCTGCCTCCCCCACCGTATGTCAGGGGTCTGGTAGATCCGATGTATCCACTATGACTTTAATAAAAATAGTATCATCTTTAATATACGTTCCATTCTCTAGAACAGTTTGAGCCACAAAGACCGGGCAGCCAGACGCAATGTTCATTTCTCCAGTTGGCTTCTTGAAACTGCTGCTGTTTGGATCTGGCTTGAAAGCATCCCCTAGGTGGCGTCGAGATGGACCCTGATCCATCAGCATAAGAGTCACTTTCTGTTTAAATGGCCAAGGAAGCAATGCATCATATTCTCCACGCATTATGACAAAGAACAGAGACAAGTGCGTCCCCTTTCCCATGCCATCGCCATTAAGGTAAACTCTGGCACACATCTTGTAGCCAAAGTATCCAGTGTAAAAGGGTTGGCTGTACAAGGACAAAGTCTTCCCCATGACTGCCTCTTGCTTCCGACGCTTATAATCTCGAATTTTCCAAATTAATACTCCATTGTAACTGGCAGTTTCCAAAACTTGGAATCGGAGGTCCATGTCAGCCAGCCGAATATCATGAACACTCAGCATCTGATCGTGCCTGCTCAGCTGGGTCTCTAGCATGCCTGTGAGAAAATTGAGAGGATGAGGGGTAAGAAAATAGCGTTTTTTCTACAGACTGTAAAAATCAATCACGAATGCTGCTATTGTATAGGCAAACATTTTCTTTTCCAAGAACCAAATCATACCTAGTCACCTTTGACAAAACTTCCATAGCCAATAGTTTGACAGCTAAAATCTACGTTCATTGGGATTTTTTACATTCGTGGTATTAACAATGCATGCAGTAAAAATCAAATATTCAAATCATCTAACAAATTTTGTCTGGTCAGAGGGCAACGTAAGTATAGAGGCTTCGGTATGTTGAGAAGATACTTGCTAGCATTATCTGTAGATTATCATTAGCAGTTAAGGCCTTGGAAGGATTTGCAGATCCTACATAATCCTTCTGAGATTCAGAAGCATCAACAATTACTCAAAACATTCTTCTCACACACTACTTCTCTGAGAGGTGTAGTACTGTTACCTTGCCTAAAGTTCACAATAACAGAACAGAAAATTCAAGCTTAGCTCTGCATTATGTGGGTGCTTGCTTAGAGAAAAGGCTGTCCCCTTTCCCTTGCATAAGTAACGTGTTACTCTTTCTCTTTGCACACTGATAAAATTGACCAACACACATACTGAGAAGCAGGTTTGTTTTATATACATCTATTTAAATGTTCAGCTCTTTGGCCTTATCATTTAAACTCTTATATATGATCTATCCTATTCAGCAAGTGTGACAACAACCTTAAAACTCAAGCACATCTCGTAGGATTCTTTGGATCAAATACACCTCTGTAACAGACATCAGAACAGGTGATTTCAGCTGGGTAACAACAATGTTGATCTACTTATGGCTAAGAACAGTAACAGAAGACAACTTGTCAATACACTGAGATTGCATTTACAGAAGCTGCTGAAAGCTATTGGCTTTCAAAGATCAGCTGAAGAAGTGCTTCTAATGAACTAACATTGTAATCAAGATAAAGGTCAAGAAAACAGAATAAAAGACAAGAATCAAGACTAAGAATCAGCATGCGAGCAATGCCACGTTGTTAAACAATTACATCATTTCCTATTCGTGAATCAGAAGGATCAGAATTATTGATGTTTCCACAGGAAAATGGCAATGAGAGCAGCATCCAAAGGATATCCTTTTTCCTCTGACAGCGCTGCTGAGTACTTCAGTCCACTGTGCTTACACTTACTTGTATTTCGAGCTCCTTGCCCTGCAGTTTTGTCAACACTTTCCAGCTCTGTCACTCTGTTCTGGAGGGATTCTACACTGCTCTTCATGCTGTCAGCCTCCTCCCAGTTCTGTCGGAAGGGACGGATTTCTTTGTCCAGTTCTTTCAGTTTCTCTGCTTGACTGTCTATCACTCGCTTGATGAAACAGTAATTCAGAGTTAGAAGGAAAAACTCAAAATAACAAAAAGACATCATTTATGCAGGATAAACAAGGACTATCTATCCATAATAAGATGCATTTCCAATATAAACAAGTTTCACTTAAGCCAAATATTGAAATAACAAAAATTTAGAGCACTATCAGAATTACCAACACAATTTTAAAACCGGACTGTTAGTGTGTTCTTGTCTAAAGATTTTTTTTAAAAAAAGCCTTTCAATACAAGAACAATATTCTGAATGCCTCTCTACTGGTATTATGGGCTGCTATTTACCGGGTATTCTAGATTACTTAAGTAACACAGTATGGGCACAACAACTTACCATGGTGTGAACCACGTGGCTGCTAGCGTGCATGCTTTTATCATTGGGTAAAAGCAAAATAACTTACCCCTCAGGAAAAACCATCAGCACTCTTGCACTCCACATGGAGCAGGAGTACAAATATGTGCAGACACTGGGGCATTAGCAAACTACAAGCGTCTACCAACCAGTTATCAATGCCTACCAGTTATCAATGCCCATATCATTAGGAGCAGAAGCCCTACACAGCATAAGCAGAACTGGCACTTCTGACCCCTTAAGCACTTTTGAAATTCCCACCCTTACTTCCTAAACTGAATAAACCATGTATCCTGAAGGTGCTTGCTTATTGAGCTTGTTTTTATTTTTGTTATTTATTTCTTTTATGAAAACAAAGAAAAAAAGTCAATTTTAGAAAGCCATGAAATACAATATATGTGTGTATATACTACATATATATATAGTATATATAAAATATATCTACTATATATAAAAGACTGGTGTTCCCAGGAAGAGTATTGCAAGCACCTCAGTATATTATAAATAAAAGGACAACATACTCCCCAGTCTACCTCAAATCTCTTGCAAGAAATACATAGTACTTCATGTTGTCACAGCTAATTTTGACTAGCAGGAATTTTAGCCAGAACCTCGTATTCAGTTGTAAAGTTCAAATGATAACAGGAATATTTGAGACAAGAAACTACTTTTGCTACCACCTACAGTTAAATTCCAACTCTAACTTCACAGTTCATTATAATACAGTGCCAACACGTGAAAAAATGACTTTTCACTTCTTTAAAAGAAAGTTATGTTTGAGTACAAAACAAGAAAATAAAGTTAGTTTGCATTTGCCTTCTCGTTAGCCATGTGGATTCAATGTTCCCCACTGACGGGGAAAACCCTTCTGTCTCATGCAACCTTCAATTCCCCTTTCAGGCATTTGTTTTTAATCATGTGCTTTCAGTTGCACCAAAAGTCTGCCATGATTAATTGAAGGCTGTCGATTTGACAAGCCAGCTAGCAAAATCATGTTCTTCTAGGAGTGTTTTATTCTGTTGTGTCCCAAAAGCACTAAGTAATCCAATGTATGTCAAGCCTAACCATTTATTCCTATGTTGGTGTTTTAAAACAAGCTCATATGCATCACTTGCAAAATTAGGATTTTGTCAAGGAAAGCTGTGTTCTGCATCTTAAATCAATGGCCTATGGTTCCATGAAATAGATTGAGCAACTTTCCTAGACATACCAATCATTTGCTACCAACACAGTCGCATCCTCTCTCTTGGACTGACAGTCATCAGAAAATAAAATAGGGAACAGCTGTTAGCTATACGTATAAAAAGAGATACTCCATGGAATGGCCTGAACGAATACCCTGAGAGTAGAGTCACAGGACCTGGCCATTAGTTCACAGTTAAAACGTAAAAGTAAACTTAAGGTGTGTCTAAGTCTGATGTTTTCCCTGTACTCACACAAATCATGAACTCTCCAAGGCAAGGACCATAACACGTTTATGGGTTTGTACAGCACCTCACACAGCGATGCTCTCATTTCCAACTAGGCCCTCTTGGCACTTACACAGTACCAAACAAACTAAATAAATACATTTTTAGGTGAATTGGGAAAGTTTCAAAGATGCTGAAAAGTTGTAAGCTATGTTCCTTCAGGGAGCAAGTTTTTCAGAAGTTGTTACTAGGGACCAACTTCTCTCCATCAACCTGTGTGCAATGTTCTGCCTTTGCAAATGTACAACCAATTTGGGGTTTATTGGAGTTTAAGCTTCTTGTTGACAGATGTGTAGCATTTTATCTCCTCCACCTCTTCATGTGAACTCAGAAGAGACAGAATAATCAGAAATAGGCTTGTATTCCATTTTTTAAAAAGCAGTGGGATCTCTATCTTTTTACCCAATAGGGAGTCAGTCTCCCTCATGCTGCGCGATACTGACGTACGAAATCTGAATTTAATGCAGCAGTGGAGAATTTCACTCTCTCTAATTATGCCATTAGAAAGCACACAGATGTCTCACACTGTACTCATAAATTTTCAAGTAGATATCAATTTTCTGAACGAACTTTTCATTCTAGCAACTGACCTCTCCAGACCATTAATCCACAGAGTTATATGCCTGCAAAAACTATGCAGTGCTCTTCCGGATATTGATTTTCATCTAGGTTTTGGTTTGCATTTTTAATAAATGATCTCCCAAATTTTAGCACTATTGTTTACTAAAATAATTCTTCAAATTTCCTCATGAACTTTGCTGAAAACCATATTTGCAGTTCTCTCTCAGATGTTTCCAATGGACACTTCCATTGCAACTGAAACTAAGCAAAACTGAACAGGAAGAAAATACACCAGAAAAGGAACCAAAACCACAACTCGACTGGGGTAACAAATCACGCATCCTCCTTTGAAGGAATGTATTCCCTTATCAAGTAATTCTATATTCGTAAGATTGTTGTCTTTTGTCTTACGTTTTTCATGCCCACTTGCAGCTTAAGGCTGGGCTTACTATTACGGTTCCATATGCTCATAAGGAGGACTGGATACTGGATGTGAAAGCTCCTTTCCACAAGATAACAGTTGAAAAGATAACACATGCCCTCTCTTGGTACAGCTAGTGAAATTAGCAATCAATTATCAAGAATCATGAAAAATTGTGCTGTGTTTTCTCCATTTGCCCTCTCATCACTGGATATTGAGACAGCACGTATAAAATCCCAGGCTTACAAATTAACTTACCTCCAGGCAGATTCGATCAGCAATATCAATACACACATGGGTTAGCTTCCCAGTGTCAGAATGCAATACTGTAAGCATGCAGCCACATCCCAAACTAGCATCAGACCAAGTAACAAAGACTAAGGCAGGCTAGACTGATTATTACCATGTGGGTAGAACATGGCAAGAGTGAGCGCTCTAAGGAGTTCTCCTTGCTGTTGCCGAACTTAGGCAGTAGTTTGGAGACTTAAATCTTTTGCTAGTATTCTATCATTTTTAGTTCAAAATATGAAGTGCATAGTGAGTGGAAGAAACACTTGCACTTAAATTCCTTTAAAGTGGATGCTAAAGCAGATATCTGATGTATTCGAGCCTCAGATATACTAAAATGTGTAAGCAGTACCTTCGCAACAGCTCACTAACCACCTCCAGAGGTTTCCCTAGCTGTGGTCAATGCCATGCATGCTAATACAAATTCCCAGCATCCACATTCCAAGTTAGGTCTGAATGCAGAGTACTTCAGCTTGGGCCAAGCACCATGCTAGTGCATCCAGAGGACTTCTGCTTTGACACTGGTTTGTGGCCAGGTAGTTCAGACCACAGAAAAAGAAACTCAGACCTACTGGCAAAGGAATACGTAGACACGTTTTCCTCAGAAGGCTCAAAGGACAACAGAAATGCTGATTTTTAACAAGTGTATTCAAATGCGTTGTGCTACGTCGGGATTAACTCCACACCAGATTGATCTCAGTTTTAATTAACAGTTTTTAAAATACCAGCACATAGAAAAGAAATATACATTAAATGTACAACAGTTTTGAGATGCTAATCTTTTCCTCTAGTTTGAAGGTAGTTACAATTGCTCTTCAGATAATATTTGTAACTTTGTTTTTAACCTTTTTCCTTTTTAAATGAGGCTTTCCATTTTAACACAGGCTAGGCAACTGCAGTGTTCTAGCAAAGTATCTTACTCCAACAAACAATTCAGCTGCTGACCAGATGAAAAAAATTCAGAAAACCTTTACAATAAGGTAAACTCTCCCCCCTTTTAATTCAAACACCTCACTTCACAAGTGGAAAGGTACAGTACAGAAGCTACTACCATTTCTGCTGTAACGGGGAGATTCTGAATTTCTTACCTGTAAATGAAGTATTTTAGATTCATTATTCCGCAGCATTTCCTTCTGTCTTTCAATTTCTATTTCAAAGCTACAAATCTGATTATGTAAAGTTTGTATACTCTTGTTCTTTTCCAAACTTTCATTCTGGAGCAAGGCCACCTGGAAAAAATTCTACAATTACTCCTGCCAGAGTTTATTAAAAATACCTATAACTTCATTAGTTTTAATCTATCTTATATCCCCGAAAGAGATGAGATCCTAGGAAAATCTCTCTGTACACCTTGCCAAAAAATAAATTAAAAAAAAAAAAAAACAACAAACACTAAAACAAAACAAACAGAACAACCTTCCGATAGCTAATTCTCAATTTGCACAGAGTGGTATTGGTACAATTTGGAATGACAGAAGTACAGATGGGACACAAAACAGCACCAGAACTTGTCTGAGCATAATCCTTCCTTTATTTCGTTTGTAACCAGGTAGAGGAACCACAACTACACCTTGTTAGTGCAAGCACCACCGACTTGGTAGTGGTTTGAAGTTTGGAAGAAACAACCTGAACCCTGCACAGACATTGCTAATTAAGGAAGAGAAACAAGATTCTTCCCCATCTATTCGGATCTATCGAAATTTAAGTAAAAGGTTTTATCTGAATGGGATTGACTTGGTCTCACAGAATGTGATGGCGATGAAAATTCCTGAGACAAGAGAATACAGAAGGGATCCATGCACCTGAAGGAAACTCCAGCGTTGTCTACTAGCAGTAAAAGAATCAGGAGCTACAGAGACAGACTGCAGATTATATTCTCTCTCTGTATTGACACTCTGTGAATTCATTCATTAGTGACTCATTCTGATTTTAAAACATGAGCCTTGTTAGAAGAATATCATATAATATATCTCCTTGGAGATGAAAGTAATACAGTAAATATTCTCTGTTACTGCAGATACACACTATTTTCTGCTTTGTTCATTAATGTGGTTTGGAGAAGGGTGGTAGTGGGTTGCTTTTATTTGAAAATAATAATAATAAAATCTTATTTTCCCTAGCAAGATTATTCAGCAACAAAAATGTAGAAAACAAACAACCAACCCAAAATAACATTTGGACATGTCCTGACTAGTTCCACAGTTAGCTCTTCATGAAGATAAGCAGCAACATTTTGACCCACTAAAACCTTGTGATAAACATTCCCCACTAAGACTGATGCTTGGATGCTTCATGTTCTCCAAAAGAAAACTCTTACACAGGAGTTTTTACCTCTGATGTGGATACCACTGCAGAATTCCAATACTTTAACTGCCCTCCAGTCAGACACAGCTGGATTACTTATGTGTCACTACATTCCCACACTCAGGAAGCTAGCTACTTTAAAAGGTAAATAATTTTCATCTCTATACTAGCCTAAACTGGACCAAATTGGACTGTCGGAGCCCACAGGCATTCAGCACATTCACTGAACAGAGGCCCAAAAAGAGAGATGCCACACTTCATATCAGATGCACCTACTTTTCTATACAGTATAGCATGTGTGTATATAAAGACTTCTATACTAACTCCAACTTTTATATATGGAACACTAGCAGAAGAGGCTCAACAGGAATGAGACGAAGCTCATTTTGCCAGTGCAGAGAGACAAACAATCCTGAGACTAAAGGAAGGCATGCCTAGATCCCAGGCAAAACTTTCAAGAAGAAGGGAAAATTTAACCAAAATTTAAACACCTGCCTCCCATGCAGTTCAGATCTGCTGGGTAGCCACTTATTTTTTGCATCCTCCTTTTCCTTAATGAATCAGAGTTCTTTAGCTAATTGTGACCCTTACATTCCTCATCTCTCACTGTTTCCTCCCCAGGCCTCCCAGTCAGCAGGCAGTTATGCTCTGTGTCACTACCGTTACATTTCCATTTTTGTGTAAGTTACAATACGTGGGCCTGTCTTGTGCTGAAATTTTCCACGCAGTTTGACAGAACATAAGAAAAACAGAATTATGTCCTGCAGTCTTTAATCATACAGAGCTGTCAGTGCTAACTCAGTAATTGCAGTTTGGTGTTAATTTGTAAGTAAGAAATCTTTAATACTAAATACAGTTTCCTAATTGCATTTAGCGTAAGTCTTTGGAACTTACGTTAATTAAATTAAAGGCAGGGTAAAGGAAACAGCATCCATTTACAAACTGCATCAAGAACAAGCTTCCTTCACTTCTTTGCCATATGTGAAATACTGGTAGGAGAATGTGTTCTTATTCAGCAGTTTTTCAAATAAAGCTTTTACTTTGATTACTGCTTACTAAAGAATGGAGGAAATCCTCTGACATCACAAATTGGATTAGAACAGATAGGTCCCATATTTAAGCCACACACTAAAAAATAAAAAACAGCTTATACTAGATTTCTTTAAGAATGGGACAAAGCCACAAAATTATGTTCCAATCCATAAAACCAACTGAAATCCATTATGTTTCCAACACCAACACAAAACCTGTGGGAGTTACGTCTGCAAGCCTGCCCCATTACAGAGTGAACAAAACACTAAGTTTTGATCCATCCCACAAAGTTTTGATCCAAGATTTTCAGTCTGACCTCCCTTTAACTACTTTTTGCTAATAACACCATTCAAATACCAAACTCGTAACTCAGTACAAGCTTTAGAGCTCTGAAGACTTTCAGCTTGCATACCCCACATCACTGTTAAAGAACATGGTGATTGGGAGAGGGCAATTTCTTCTTTCCCCACCATATATATCACAGTGAGCATCCCTAACAAAACATCAACCCCCAGAAACCAGTGAGAAGACTTCAACTGACTTCAGTGGGGTCAAGATTTCTGTGATATTCACCAGCCAAGTTAACTTTGCACTGTCTTCAGTGTAACTTTTTCTCAAAGAAGAGAACAATGAAGTCACATATCATTTTATTACCCTTCTCTAAAGTCACTGACATATGATATGTGGTTATTCTGGTAACTTGGCGCTGTCTTGGGATTTCCAGTGATTCAACTCTTTATTGTGAATAGGAAGAAGTATACAAAGCAGGAAGTGAAAAAGTACCCAAAAAAAAAAAAAAGGGACAAACAACGATAAGCAGTTATGTCCTAAATGAAAGTTAAAAAAGAAAAAAAAAAAAAGGAGAACATTAAAAATGATAGTAACTTATATATTCTCTTAGCTCTAAAAGAGACAAACACAGAACTGCTGGCCATCTAACTGATGAAGCACCTCTCAGGGTACCAACAAAAGGCAGAAAATGATTTATTCTGGAAGTCACAGGGAACGCAATTTTTTCCAGTGATGTAAAACAAATTGTATAGTTTCAATCAGGTCAATGAAAGATGAACTAAGGATATGAATTTGTATCTGTTAAAACAGAAAAACATACAGTTCCTACATTAAAAAAAAGTTCAAGTGCAAAAGCAAACTGAAGTATTGTTATTGATCATCAACCTAAAATTTACACGTGTAGTAAAAATTGTATGTGAAAAAAAACTACACCAGACATCTCCCAAGCTCAATAGTTTCTTTATGGGGCTTCAAAAGTTCAGAATAAAAAGCAGACCATGGACTAATATAGTAGGGATAAAATTGTATTTTGCTGTTCCTGTTAATTTCTGCTTTAAAACTACATTTCCTGTGGCTGCAGGATCTTGTTGGAATTGTTGGAAATCCATACAAGAGAGCTCGCTGTGCTAGGCCAACAGGGAACGTGCTCTCTGGACAAAGCTTGCTGAATCCTTGCTAGCAGTCTGCTGTGAGATGTCAGAATTCACAAACCACATAGACCCAATGACCACTGAGCTTACAGTGGAATCATTACTTAAAATCACTCTAGATAAACCTGAAGGGGCTCCTGATTCTTCTGCCTGCACTCGTAGAACAGTTCTAGCAATTTTGGGATCCCTACCACCACCACGAAAGGGGGAAAAAAAAAAAAAAAAAAAGGCAGAAAACATTATCTTAATGGTTAAGCAGAACATTGACCTTTTTCAAAAAACTAAGGAAACAGTGACTTGTTCTGAAATTTTCTATTTTAAAATCAAACTTGTAACCATCTGCTCTCCAAATAAAGTTTGATTCATCTAAACTGTTCATAAGATCATAGCTATTACTGGTGTTATTTCCAGCAACTTCCAAATACCACACATTTGAAAAACAAGTTATGCCAAGGATGCACTGCAACAAGAACTTCACTCTGATCCAGCACTAAAGCAGAAATCATCATGCACAAGAGTTACAGTACATTTGATTTAATTAACCTTTGCAGGTCATTAAGTCTGGAGAGCAAGAACAAAACTAAATAAACAACTGCTTTATTACCTGGTATTTCTGATAATGTTATTCCTTGAAAAATACTCGGGTCACAAAAATACAGCTCACAGCACTGCCATAGCTTTCTGAACCCTCTCTTTTGAAGGAGATAGCTCAGGAAGGAAATTTAATATTGGACAGTTTATCTATGTGAACAGAGTGTTTTAATAAGCTAGCAATGAGGAAAACTGTACATGGAGTTGCAAAGCCAAGATTCTCATAGCATTTTTGTTATAACAAAGGTACAATTATGCTATGTGGCTTGAATGCTTTTGGAGCCTACTATTACTTCAGCTGTGCTGTTGAACAGCTGTTAAACAGAAAAAAAAAGTCCTTCTTCCAGTACTTTTATATGATTTAAAGAAATCAATGAAAATTAGAAGTGAGTAGAAGATATACCTTATTTTCTAGAGCATTGCTCCACTCTTTCAATAAGTTAACATGCTGCACTGCTGAGCTGGCTTCATGTGCTTTAATTTGTTGGTTTGTTCCCTGTGACAACAAAGAATTTATACATTTTAGCCAATTCCACTTCTTTTAAACCTACAAAGAAAGAGTATATCAAGACATCGAACCAACACTACTTATTTTGGTTCACGGATGCATGTTGCACAACTGTAGAGAGAAGGGAAATCTACTCAGGAATTTACAAGTCAGGAATACATTTAATACAGCAAGTGTTTTATACAACTGCCATGTATCTCCATCCAATGAACTCGATACGTCAGAGACAATAAAGATGAACAAGATTTACAAAATGAATTGTATTTCAGAACCTTCTGCATAGCTTTACACTAAATAAAGCACAATAAAACTCTTGAGTCATACAAAACCGAGAATGTCCAATTCCCCAAACCATAATTTTAACTTCTGTTGTATTTCATAAACAGCTTCATAAGCACTAAATTTCCCCTCAGTTGAGTATTAAAGACAAATATTTGAGATAAATTTATCATCACTGGAAACTGCCAGCTTTATAAACTACTTTGAGAGACAGTACAATGACTAGTTTGTCATCCTAAGATGATTGCTCTACGATATTCAGATGTGCTGCCTCTGCACAACCTCTAAGTGCTGTTACAAATAATCACTATATAAAGAGTTTACAAAACACACATAGATCATATACAGAGTACATAAGATGCAGACCATATCACTTCTTTTGTATTGTGTTGCATCACACCTACTTCAGTAAGTGCTTTGCAATGCAGAGTATATCAGTTTTTATAGTAGGTAAGTTGCAAAGAAATCGAAAAGGTTTCAATGATCCTCAAGGTATGCACTCTATATAAAATACTAAAAATATATATGTGGATATATGTACATATATGCACACATATACATACATAAAATGAATGGCAATACATACGACATAACGGTGGGTAGGGTTATAGCACTGATCAATTCTACCACTAAGAGCATTACTGTTAACACTTAAAGTGATGAATGCTCATTATTTAAAAAACTGGAAATACCTCCAGGAAGCAGTTTATTTACAAGTGTTACGACTTACAGTTCTTGTCTCTTTAAATAATCATGAACTAACAAATGAATGACACTATCTGATAAACTCCATTTTTTCCTGTCGGCAGTTTCTGAGATTTCCCGAGCAATCCATTCATAATACAGCATTTGAATTCCCAAAGACATATTGTATAGGGAGCAGGATATTTTAAGAGATTGGAATGCTAATACTGAAACTCAGTGCCAGTGTTGGACTTTATTTTATTTTTTAAAATATTGCAGGGAGTGCCAGGATTAAAATCTAAAACTTTTTTTTTTTAAATAGATTTCATGCTATGCTTTGATTATATGCCTATGTGCACACAGATGTAGGAATGCACATAAAAATATATGCTTAAACTGGGCTAATCTATGTTTAATCTTAAAAATATTAAGACACACAAATGAAAGAAAATATAAACATACTTAGCTCAAGAAAATAAATACTTTCATATAAACAACTGAAGTTACTGGTTTGTTTTCTGAAGAACAAAAGTGACTTCACTCTAAGTTAAAGTTCTTCAAATGTATCACCTCCCTATTTCAACAACATGTACCTAAAACTCAACTCCCAAACCACTGCAGGAACGTGTCGTTTTGTTTTTCTTTTAATATTACTTACTCTTAAAACGAAAAAACAAACATCTAGCATTTAATCACTCGGTGCAACTGGATGACTTTTTTTAACCAAGACTAGAGAAGTCCAGAACTTTCACGTCAAAGAGCTAAGTTCTACTTGCAGACTTTCATCAATTGGGAAGTATAATTGTTATATACTGACCTGAAAAGTGCAGCCATAACGCTTAAAACTACAGGTACTTGGGGCATTAATACATTCTGACAAATGTGCATTCAACTGCAATAGGAAAAAAATGTGAGTTTTGGCAAAAGACGTTTGCATGATAATGCTCAAAACATAAAGGGCACAGGTTATCAGGTTTGCAGTGTGCCATTTACAGAACATACAATACACGTGTGTATATTTTCTCCGGTCTGACCTAAAGTGCAAATACTATATATACACATACGTAAACCACACGCACATGCCAATACAGTATACAGTGATACATTTAGTATACAGTGAAACTTCTGCTAAAGACTATTTCAATAGGCAACCCAATTAAAAAAGCAAACAAAGAACACACTCTACAATTATTTGCATGATTTCATTTGACTTTAATGAATGACTAATCTTTTCTCTCCAAGTGATTCTTATTGGTGTTCTGGGTAAGTCTTAAGATCAGTTTCACTGTAGCGAAGTACATCTTTTCTATTCTCATTTCACAAGGAACCAATTTTTCAAAACAGAACATGCAATTCTCAGTGCCAAAATTTAACAGTTAAATTACACAAAAAAAGACTAAACAAGTACTGCGTGAAACAGACAAGGAGTTCTGTAATAGGTACAGTTAAATAAATAACTTAAAAATGCAGTACATGGGATTAAATCTGGTTAGTAAAATGCCTGCATTTTTCAGATTGAGATGTATTCCAGTACTTTGGATTATTAGGAGCACATCCACTTTTCATTTTAAAATAAACCAATTCACAGAAGCATATACATATGTACAGACAGCAGCCATTGCAGCACAGAGGGCAGCAGCTGGATGCAAGCTGCCTCAAAGTTGGAGCAAAGGGCCATTTTGGAAAGGATAGTGCAACAAATCCTCTCTCTTCAAAAAGAGGGATCTGCAATTTGTATTTCCCACAAAGCAGACAGGAGCTAGAATCTAGCTCCTCAGCTGGCATCACTCTTTTGGCTTTTAAGATCTCAGATGAAATTCCCACACACTACGTCCCACATGACCCAGCTCATCCACCTCCAAGGAAAGAAGGGGTGAATCAACTCTGCTTTGAACCTTTAGCTCTGGAACAGACAGAACAGACTTGCAATCTAATACCGAGATGCAGTCAGCCACTCATCTCTGACGCACACCTTTATTACGATCTAAACACTATCTGTAGAAACTCATGGTATAGTTTCAAAAGAAACACATGGTTCAGAAAAAAATAAGACCAAATAAGAATGAGACATGGTAAACAGGTTTTACTAGAATGCCACATTTTCAACTTCGCTGAACTAGAAGTCCGCCAAAGAGTTATGAATTGAACATGAAAAATTGCCATTTATTCTACAGTAAGATATCGACTTTTTGCACATCACAGAATTTTCTCAAACTGTTAGGCAGGCATTTTCCCATTTTCGGCATTAGTCATCATCCCTAGCCATGCAGCTAAGTAATACATAACAGTATAAGAAAAAAATTAAGCAACATGTAACAATAGATGATGCAGGGCATGATGACCATTTAAAGCTCTAATTCTAGCAATGGTTTCAGAACTTAGTTTTGCCTATATGTGCCAGGAAGTGATAATTTGTATGGTATATATTGACTCAGGCTTTAACGGGACAATTTTTTTTTTGTTTGTTGAAAAACAGATACAACTCTTTGCAAAGTAACCACTCAAATGTAGAGATAACAAAATTCCTAAGGGCTCCAGAACTGGGATCTAAACTCAGAAGTGTTTAACTCAGAAACTCACTCACAGAATTGGCCCACAACACAAATTCTCCTTCCTTAGCAGCTTAGTTTCTGTTAATAGGTACAGTATCTATCATATGCTATATTTCATTATCCAGGGGGAAAATGCCCCTGTGTTTGGGAGGTGCCTTGTGCTCCTTGGGTATTGCGATATGACTAATTTACAAGTTTAACTAAGAAAAAAAAAAAAAAAAGAAGAATCCAACTGAGGAAGGAAGTATAATCGGAAAGAGGAAAGTGCATCCTCAGATCAGAAACTTAGTTGTCCTTAAATGAGGTTTACAGAGTACTGAAGACTCAAATAAGATCTTCCCATCCTAAACAAGTTCTACTTTGAGGGAAAAAACAACACATTGACTCTGACAGAAGCTACTTAGATCTGCTTATGAACAAGAACATGGTTCTGTTCAAAGATGCATGCTCCTTTTCCTTGTTCTAATGCCATCTATGCATCACTGCAAGTTTCTATATATTAATAGAAATTTTATTAATGCATTGTTGCATCTGGCTGGAGGAATTCATATTACCCTCGATGTTACTAATACTCTAAGCATCAGTTGTTATTTTTTCCCCAAATTTAATCAACTTGATTTTTTTTCCACAAAATGATTCATATTAGCAATTCACTTATATTTTTCTAGTCTTTACTAGCTCTTGTCAACGTGCACTAAAATTTCACTCACTCATTCTATTTTAGTACAAGCAAACTATCTCTACCCCAAGATGCTGCTCTACTGTGCTCAACAAATGCTTTAGACCAGGAGAGGATGGAGGGGTGGGGCTGTTAAAAAGAAAGCAGCAAAGACATGCGCTAATCTTGGGCAAGCCAAGTGTAGTACAGACACAAAACTAAGAAATGAATTTTTTAAAATCGTTTATCAAGAAATCATTAAGATATGAGTGTTATCACACTTAACTGTGTGGTAGAAAAAGCTTTTCTTTAGATCTCACATTTTAATAAAGAAAATGGCTTCTGGCAAAATTCTTGCGAGATCTTACTAAAAAAAATACTTGATTTTTCAGCACAACACTGGGCAAAACTTCTTACCTCGCTCCTCATGAGTGTTTTAACACTACATTTATGTGGACATGAAACCATGACACACGGGCAGTCTGTATCTTCATGTTTCTACAGAGGAAAAAGCAAACAAACCACAGATCAACTCATACTCCGAAATTAATGAGGACTTACCTGCAAAGAAAAGTGTCCTACAGCAATTACAAAATACACCATTTTTTTTCCCCAATATTTATCCCAATTGTGCAAAGAGTTACAGAACTGCAATGCTGAAATGACCATTTATGCTTTTGATGGTTGTGTTAATGTTCTGAAATAAAAATAAAGATTTTCTTGTTTTTTCTATGGAGAGTAAATCTACTTATTTCATACTTTATTTTTACTCAAGAGCAATAAAACAATACCAAAATTTAGGTTTTCTCCCCCAAGAATTACTCATAAAGATTAGCACCTTTAAGAGTGAACAGAACCACTGCAGATCTCCTTTCAGTAAGGGCATACAGTGCACGGAAAATTCAGAAACGTGCATTACACACTCTCAGATAATCTTTTCTTCCTACATATGGACATTCCCCTTCCAACGCTCTTCTAACTTTTATTCCCAAACATCTGATACCAAGTCTCATTGCTATATATCCAAAGTCAAAAGACACTGAAATTTATCACACTGCTAGGCAGGCATTTTCATCTGAACCTAGCTGATGACAGATACTTTAGTACAGCTGTCAAATCATACCACCGAGAGAGGGGGGAAAAAAAAAAAAAAAGAAAAAAAAACACAGGCCTAATCTAATTGAATTTACATATCTTCTCAGATTTTCCTCAGCAAAATGAAAAATCTGGAAAAAAAAAATTTGTTTCATGTCAAGGAAATGTCCCATTCAACCTGAAACAAAGTGTTTCATTTCTAGTACTTAAGAAAAGCAAAGGAAACAAAGATTTAGACTTATAAGCTCACTACAAAAGGAAGAACACGTAGCATGCAATTTCTGCCCTGTAATGACGTCTATCTTTGAAACAAAAGCAAGTAGTAGAGGAGACCAAAGTTCTGAGATGCGATAGGTCTTGGTTCCAATCTCACTCATACATCCGTGAGCATCTGAGAACATATTCCACTTCAATTTTAAAAACAGACCATCAAGCACGCCGTTCTAAAGCATATCTATCTTTCAATGCCTCTGACAAGCAAGAAAGCCCAAGTTGTCGCTGGTTGTCATTATCCAGACAAGTCATGCAGCCCCTTAAAATGTAGCAGGAGGTTCAGTCCCTCCCCACCAGGGCACAGTTACCCATACAGGGGCAATGCTAACACAGACGGAAAACGTCTCCCCAGAACAACCCCTGTCACAGTGACAATGGTCTCTTACAGTAAAAAACAGCTCTGGGACCATTTCTGCTCAGACTGAAGAACCAGACCCAGACCTCCCGCTTTTAGCACATTGGTTACTGGGCACATTTGTTACTGAGACATCACACAGTACCATGCAGCGCCGGGAGCCTACAAACTCCAACTGCTTAGCACTCCCTTCTAACATTTTCTTAAATTTCAACTCTCTTTTCTCTAACCTACTCAAGCTATCTGGCAAACGCTATGAAATGCTGAAAGTTCACTCACAGTAATGAAAAGGCACCGCGCAACTCATCAACAGCCCTCTCTCTGGTTCTCCTCCTTCCACAAATTCGAAGGCCCATCAGCAAAGCCAGTGACCCCAGACAATACCAGGCCAAGCTCATTCCAGTGGCAGAGCCTTCTTACCACTGACCAGCTGCACTCACACGTTGTCAAGTGTACAACAACTTAACTCAAACACAGCATACAGTCCACGTAAAACAACATATGCAGAGTGCATCCAGCACACACGAGGGGAAGACAGGACATTAAGATGGCTCCCTTGAGAAGCAACAGCCACATCTGGCTCCAGCATAGCAACAGGGGAGCGAAGTGACAAGACTTCATGTCTTCCCTAGTGGCTGGCCCAGTCAGCTCAGCTGTATGTCAGACTAGTGAGTGAGTGAAGTCCAGATAGTCTTGGCAGGGACAGGGTAGCAGTGAAGACCCAAGCACCAGGTAATGCTGTCCTTCCAGATCTGTATCACAGCACTACTATTTAACTATCAATTTTATAAGAGAAGCACTTTGAAATATTATATTTTTCTATGGATAATTCACAATTCAGAAGGATTTCAGGCTACTAGTTTGTTTTACAATGCAGCAGCTTTGTCTGCCAGAAATTACAAAATGGAAAAGCTAGTTTTATGACAAGAAAAACTTTACCTGTGGTTCAAACAAAAGAAATTAACAAGTTAACTAACCTGGTTACAGTGCAAGCAAGACAAATGCCATCTAAAAAAAAGGGTGAACTAACATTGTTAACTAAAGAGTCTGCCTTCAACAACGGGGATTTCCTACCCCACGGGTCATGGGATTCTATGAAGACATGAACTAGATGTACTCCGGTAAAATTATTTTTGTTTCCATTTGCATACCTTTTTTCTCAGTACTCTCCCTCTATCTCCATTTTCAATTCAAGTCAGTTCAGTCAGTACAAAAAAATTTTAGGCTACAGAAGCTAGAGATGAACTCAACTTCTGGGTGACAAAACTCAAGTCAAAAGGAGCCTATCGCTCAAATGTTCAGTCTCATTAAGCTTCTAATTCTCATTACTAAAGTACATTGAGATGACACTATCAGGCCATAAAAAAAATAAAACCACTGGTATTTCTCTAACCTCTGAATTTTAAGAGCTAGGCCAATAAATAAATAAATACATTTTAAAGAAACCTCTGTCTCTCTGGACAAGCCAGTTCTATTACCTCTCAAAGCAACTCAGAACCTCAGCACTTAGAACTTTGGATATGAACAATTACTTTACTTACAAATACTCTTTTCTGTACTTCAGAGTAATAAGTTATTCCTGTTTCCAACATGAATATATAACAGATGAATAGCTGTGAATTACAAAAATACAGCAGACTACAATTTGTTTCAGCTTCTGAAAAATATTGAAAGCTACCAGCAGTTCAAAGATTTCATAAATCACTGACCTTTGATAAAAGACAGATTTCTGAAACTAAACCAGTTTCATGCTCCTCAAATGTACAGATGACTTCAGACTCTCAAAATTGTAACTGTAATAACTGCACTGTCTATATAGAAACACACTGTCTACAGGAAAACCAGTTGTACAAGACATATTGAATACTCACTGTCCACTAAGGCAGAAGACATTTTTAATGTCATTCTTTGTCTATTATCAGTTCCCAAACCAAAGAACATTCTGGGAGAATAGCACTTATAATCTAATTAGCCACAGCTTCATCTTTGTATGAGCAAAAATAAACAGTGTAAACTATTTTCTCTGCGTATTTATTTATTTTACTTCTCTGCCACCTAAAGCTAGGTGATTGCACAACTATCAATGTACCAAACCTTGCAAGCATATACTCAAATAATTTGAAAACAGATGAACTTTCAAAGGGTGGTAAAAGTCTACCTATGCTTTTTTTGTTGTAATGACACCTCTGAACAAGGAATGTTCCACAGGATTGACATACTTCACTTAATAACAATCCACAAAAATACAAGTGAGAATGACCACTCTTGGTATACTAAGAGGGCCTGAAATCTGAGACTGTCAAACTACAGAAACTATGTAAACAGAGTAAAAATAATCATTAAAATTACAGTAAGATTCAGTATAATATAATACAATGGGAAGTAATGCAAACATGGCTTATAATTTTACGTGTAAAGTATGGTTCTCTCAGTGTCTGCTCAGTAGTTGTAACTCACAATATTGCTTATCAGACACCCTACTTATACACCAAGAACAGCAGGAAGTCCGGCTAGGCTTGTCACGTACTGTTACTGCTCATGCTAAGACATTTTGTTATCACACTGTTGCCTTCTTTCCTCTTACAGCTCACAGAGTACCAAGGAAGAATTAGACAGAGATGTTATTTCTCTACTCAGTTGCTATGCTTACACTTTTCCAGTGTAACATTTAATTGTTGATGGGAGTTGCATTTATTATAGCAATTTAAGTAAAACGGAAAAGCAGGACAAGTTACCACATTTCAAAAAAGTAATTCAACTCCGCTGCCTAATACTGATACTAAAGCATCTGAACATCAGAAAAACAGAGAATGTGTTTCCCAGTTGGGGCAGTAGCTGTTGCTTCCACTGCAAAACATAAAAGCACTTCCTGAAAGCTAGACTCTTTTCTGTTTTGACTTACTAAGTCTATCTGAGAGGACAATACTCTATTGGCAGCTAAACAGAAGCACAAGAGTTATTACTCCAAATTAACATATGGAATGGTGTTCTGTATACAAGAAAATACTGCACCTGCAACATAATCATTGGGACTTGGCTTTTACAGTATTTACAAGTTGTCTCCCGGTATTTACAGGTCTTTTCTACATGGTCTGGCAGATCTTTTCTCAGTATTTTCTCTTTACAATCTGCACGAGGACACGGGAGTTCTTCAAACTGACAATCAGTTTTCAGATGCATCTGAAAGATGAAAAAAAGTCAATTAAGTTTTGTGGATTTCTTCTATCCTTCGAAGATGTCCACATTAAATAACTCAAACCCAAAGTAAGGTTAGAACCAAAGATACCTTATGCACTACACTGTGTAAAAGCAAATAGTAACAGATCTACTCATGAATGCATTATTTACTTTACACTCAATTTACATAGAATACAGTGGAATCTGCTCTAAAGATGTATACGAGCAACTTTCAATACTGTAGGAGCACAAAATTCAACATAGGCTATTTAATAAAAACTTTGTTTTTATTAAAACATAAAAACATATTGAAATATTTTTCAAAGTATATTATTCTATATAGCCATATGAACTACTTTAAGGGTTTTTATTATTATTTAAGTGCCTGAACTGGCTCACTCAAAGCAAGTTTAAGTACACATCTCACTGCAGATTGCTGTGTAATTATCCCTTCTGGCTGTTAAATTATTGGACTGCTGCTATGTTATATGCCTTAATGAAACAAAGCTACAACTTCTGTACAAGTCAGGTGAAGTCAGAGGTTTGATGACTCCGTGCAAAAATCATCACTTACATCAGTAAGCACTGGTAATAAAAAATAAAAATAAAAAGCACACCCCAAAAAATCTCAAATTTTTCAAGTACACACTAGAATTTTTCCTGATTTCTTTTAGTTCTCCCTCCAGTTCACGCTGGCTTTGCAGATATGCACTTCTGAGCATTAGTGTCACACATACATGTGACTTTTTACTACAATTCCTTATAGCTTATCTAAAAGCTGAATTTCAAAACAATTCAGCTCTGTTCCGACTTCAAAAATCATCAGATCAACCACTAGTGTGAGCAAATCAAGACATTGGCCAGAGTTTTCATTTGCAAGATTTCTTCTCATTCTTTAACAAAGAAGACAGCTTACGACTATGTTAGATTACTTACCAGTAATTGACCCAAAGAAAGCTGTTCTTTGCAGCCCTTGTTTTCATTTCTACAGTATATCTGAAGGGCAAGTAGTTCTCTCCTGCAACAATTATCCTTAAATACCTGGAAAATAAATAAATAAAAATCAAAGGCCACTCCACTTTTGAAAGTTAAAAGCCCTCAAGAAAACGCAAGTTCAAAGAAAGCAGAAATCATACAATTTAGCTACGGTAACATCATTTAATTTTAGCCTTACGTGCAAAAAATAAAACATTCAAAGTACATTATCACAGATTCCTCCACTACGAAGCAGCCCAGTGAAAGAAGATATTTGCACAGATGCTCTAATAAAGTAAAAGGGAAAGGTAGAAGAAAAGACCAAGATTTTTGCTATTTACTTGCCAAAAACAGTCATAAGCTAGCACCCTCCATGTTATTTGGGAAACTAGTGCATTAGGCAAAAGAGTCCAAGCACAGCAGATTATAGAAAAAAGGATTTTGAGGAAGGCACACACACAATGGCTAGCCTAGTTTGTTTGAACACCTATTTACACTTCAGGTAAAGTACTTATAGGTGTACTTATAGGTACAGAAGTTTTCTAGGGTTCAGAGCAGGTTTATTATTTCACTGACAAGTAGAGTCTAATCATCTTTCCATTTTAGCATTTGTACAATTTTTCAGCATTTCTGTCTGTAACAGAACTGCAAGAAATCAGAAGTAGAGAGCTTAGGGGGTTGGATTTTTCACCTTTTACAGGTGATATCCCATAATATCTCTGGTTCAGAAACAATGTAATGACACTACCAAGAAGTCCTCTTGCTAAACGCCGAAACAGAGAGAGGACTGAACACTGTTACCGCTACTATCAAGTCCAAATTGAAGGGATAAGAACTTCTAGTTATTTGTAATTGCTTTTGTGACCATTTAGAAATATCAAAGAACTAAACCCAACCATGGCCACTTCACTGAAGAACAGAGTTGTGCGATGCAGTACCCCTGCAGCACATGCAGTAATTACAGAATCGTTCTGCATGCTAACAGACTAACATAACCGCATAACTATTTTGTTCAATAACAACAAAAAATTAGGATCAGAACTGTCCACAGTGATTATGAATCTATTCCTACTATCAGTAAAGAAGGAAACATTGCGAGACAAACTCATCCAAATCTCATCTGACACAGGTCACTGATTCCTATTTACTTTTCAGATGCACATGTGAAGTTTAATGAATCAACAAATTACACGTAAACAACCAATTTTCAGCACTGTAGGTTGGTTGTGTTTGTGGCTTTTTTCCCCCCACAAAGTAACTCAGCATCACTAGTCACAGCTTTGCCAACTGAAATTATGGTAAGAAAATGATTTTTAAAGTTTTGCTGAGATTGTCTAAAAGTTGTTTAGTGATTCTGGACATCAGCATTCTGAGGGAAGAGAGATTTCCAGTTTCATGAAAATTACCACCTGACTTGCACAGTATGTACATATTTAACACACACTGTTCTTCATGTCATCCTCCTGTGTTAAGGGATACCATAACAAATGTACATGTTTATGGACTTTGGGAGATAGAAAGCCTAAGCTGAAATGATGAACAGACATCATGATTGCTGGTTGGAGCTCCTCGACAGCCTATCCACGTCAAAACTGAATCATTAAGCACTTAAGAGAACTACTCTGTGATGAGGACAGACCTTTTCTTGAAAATGGTTACTATTGGAAGCATTTATTGAGGCAGTAATGACTACCAACACAAAGAATTTACTAAACACTTCAGAAAAATCTGATGTAAAAACTACACAGACCACACACAAAGTCAAAAAGAACTTTCTCTACCCTCAATCTTCCAGAGGCAATACAAAGTCTTCTTGTGAAAAACAGAAGAGAGATTGCCAGTGAAATAACATACATATAAAAAGTCTCTGATTCTATTACAGTTATTGTAACTTCACACTGTTCTGGTTCCGGTGCGGTTCAAAGAACAACCTGTAAAGCAAAAATCAGTTAACAGTAGATGCTGGTTTGGGGCCAAATAAGGAGTGAGGCTTGCCAAGACCAGTCACAGCCTCAGAATACCTACAGGATATGCATTATTTGTTACCATCCTCTCAGTTGATGGAAGAACAACTGTGACGTGTTGCTGCAGCTCCCAGCTATGAAAGCAAGATGCAACACTTGGCTGGACCATCAGGGATGAGGCTGGCACATCGTTCTCTGCTATGTGGTTAACAGTAGGAATAAGCTGCCTTCCCAGACAAAATATATAGCTTAGACTTCATAACAAAACTGTCTTCTGAAGGTAGCTTATTAGGCTTATGGAGTAATTGCCACAAAGAACTAACATCTCAGTTCAATACTTTCAAATAAGAAATAATTTTAACAATACCTTGTCTTTTACTATACTTTCTTGACATGCTGTACATTTTGGACTCGAAGTGCTGCAGAGAAAATAAAAAAAGTTGCATTTTAATTCATCTGAATTTTAACGGCATAAGAACTGCAGTTTAAGAGGCATTTAGTTATGATTATTCAATGTTTTTTTTTAAAAACATTAAAAGTGAATACAGTTTATTATAATGAGATAACATGACGTTATCTCAAAAAATTTGAATGCTGAGTCTGGAATTCCTGAGGAAATAAGACCACCACGATGCCTCTAGCCATCTGGGCAGTGGTTTTCTTCAAGAAACCTGTGCTCGATCCATAATTCTTGTCAGCTTTCTGTCTATTGGTGCAAACAGGGAAAATACTGCTGCTTTCAATTATCCAGACCTCTTTCAAACAACACTTAATTAAACCTTACTCTCTGTGACAGTCAATTATATATCCTGTTCTGGTTTTAGCAGCTGCTACAGATCCCTGCTCCCGTTATCTTGACTAAATCCATTTATTCTTTGTAGCTTCTTTTCTCCATGTAAAATGGGATATCCACAGCAATCTCCCTGGTAAAGCACTGAGATGCGTAGATGAAAAGCACTAGGTTACAGCTAGCTAAATTCTTTTGCAAAGCAACTCATTGAGAGACTAAGCAAGTTGCTGCTGTTTGCAGGACTGCAGACCGATATAAAAGACTGAATTGGTTTGATTATTTTATATAATCAGTGTAGTTATTTCAAATCACTTCACTGGCCTCTGCTCATTGAACTACCATTCTGTATGTCTGAATGCATTTCTGAGCATCTTGACTGCCTTGCACCTTCAAGATCTGTAATATTTTTAAGTAGAAAAAAAGGAGGGGGGAGAACTAATCAACTTGAGGGCATATAGTGTTTAACACAGTGTCATCCTTTCCTCACTTCTACTGCATTCACTCAAGCATCCCACTTGCTCTTTTGAACTACAGTTGTATACTGAACAGACATCTTTATTGTGTTATCTACACTGACTAAGTTTTTTTGTCCTCAAATAACCCTGGACAGAACCTGCTAGCATGTAATCAGTGTGCGCAGCAGCACAACAACACTGAATGAAAAATTTGGTGCCAAATACAGAAAGAATTTAAACTTATTTTGCTTTTATGTTTTATGGCACAATTCTTATTTCTCAAAAAAAAAGAGCTGTAAATTTAATTTTAATAAAGGATTTGTTTTCAACGGGCACTTAAACATAGTGAAATAACCAGAATGAACAAGCAGTACAGTAGATGGCTTTACTATGTGTCCTTTTCAATAACAGACTGGTTGAAAACACAGGAAGGTAAAATTACACATATTCTATCTCCACTGTAATAAGCACATGTGCATGTCTCGCAGCAGGGAAGGAAAATTGCCCAGCAATGCCAAAATCATTACTGCTTAGGCTGTTAAGGATCTGCTCTGTCCATCTGCACGCATCCAAGCATGCCAGGTGTTTGCTCTTCTGCAGTCACTGCTATTAACCATGTAAGAGCCTTCCAAAAACATATCCCCAGAAAGAAATAACTGCATTTCTCAAAACAAACTGCACCTTACCAGAAGATGTGCATTGCAAGAAAAACCTTTCTCACCCCATACCAACTTGGCATGCTGTAGCACAAAGCCTACAGGAATGGATTAGGGGGCTACAGACGCTTGCATTTCCCCAGAACAGAAGTTATTCTTTATCACGTAACAGAGTAAGGTAACACCTACAACCTCTTCTGCTATGTTGCACCTAATCTTAATGTGCATCTTCCTAAGATGACAGTATTTCCAAGTGGAATATAAGCTACTGCCTGGGATGGTCACAAAATGTGAACAAGAGATCAGAGTTTTCAAGGTCAAATCCTGTGTTAGTAGTTCAATATGTAATAACCAGTGAGCTCATTTTGTTTTGTACCTCTGCTTAGCCAGTAGTAAATGGAAGTATTGAGTGCTTATTTATACCAGCAGATTAAAGCTTCAAGAACAGTCTCCAAACATCAGACCAAGTTTAAAATCACACTGCCAAATACAATCACTAGCAATGCATCAAAGTTAAGAGGCAAAGAAATATACTTCTACTGATGTACAGCCACTTCTTAAAATCTAGATACTCCTTTCTAAACAACCACGCTTGTATTCTTACCTACACTGGAAAAGGTTGCACCTCTCAGCATTCATTTTATGTCTAAAACATTCACTCACACATTTTATACCCTGGCCTTCCTGACCCTACTGGACTCCACAAAACACAGCATTTCTGTGTTTCCTGGGGCTTTACGGGGAAAGGAAGCTTCACAAGCATTGACATTTATCCAAGAGTCCCACCACTCAGCTGTAAATCTGGGTCTACCAATAGGTCAGGCATTATCATTCTAACGAGCCTCTGCAGGCTCACTTCCTCGCCCAGCCACAGTTCCATATTATTAAATGGATTTTGGATCAAAATAGCCATGTCAGCAGTCATGGAAATTACCTACTCAGTCTACGCTGTAGGTAATGCAGTTTTTACTTTATGCACTGCACTACACGGAATTAAAACACTTTAACAACAGTTTTAACAATATTTGTGGAAATCTTAGCCATCTCATCTTCACCCAGAGTAGAAGACAAATGATTGCACCAGCATACAGATAAGAAATAAGCAAGCAATCAGCACGGTAAAGACTGCTTCCAGCCCAGGGCACTAGCTTGAGGGTACACATCAAACTGAGGTGGTGTTCATACTGTTTTCAACAGCTAGCAATTTTTAAACGTTTCATTACAACAGGAAACATACCTTAGCAAGGCATTCATGCAGGTCTCACAGAATCTGTGTCCACATTCAGTCTGTTTAGGATTGCATAAGATGAGGTGACATTTTTCACATTTATACTTATCCTCCACGGCATTTACAAATTTCTCTTTGTAGCCACCTTGCTCTGGAACATAAATCGATGCTGAAAGACTGCGATCGGGATTGGCCCTTTGTTGCACCATTTCTACAGATAAAGGGGGTTCTGTCTTCTTACTGGCGTCCATGCTCTAAGATAATTTCTGTGAAGCAGAAACAAAACAATAAAAGCTCTGAGAAATGGAGACTTCTTTTTCCACTTAAATAAAAGAAAAACGTAGCATCTGAAAGACCGCAAAAACAGAAATCACTAAGGAAAGGCCTGTGTCCATACATCATGTGGACACAATACATACACAAAGCAGACATATCTACATAAATAGATTTGCTAAGCTTAATATGTAAAACACTCTGCATTTTTAAAGACTCTAGAAGGTCAAGAATCAAGTCCTGTACTTGAATGCAGTCTTAGCTAAATTTTGGCATCGCTCTTTAAACAAGAAAGAATTTGTATTCTTCCAACTTTTGCTGAAAAATGTAATATTGAAGTCCTAGCGTTCATTAGAGGAAGCAGCAAGGGGCGTGGAGGAGCAGGTGTGCTGGTGCTGTACCATGCACAGTGCTACTCACACGCTACTGTAAAAAGCACATAACCACTACTATCCTCCACAGGGTATTCGGAGTCTACACAGCTCCACTGCCAGGTTTTCCCCTATCTCATGCAATACCAATGGGTAAGATGCAGTGTTTTAGAACCAAACATCAAATTTTTAATCATTAAACACTTTTGCAACCTTTTCATCATACATTCCCACATGAAAAGAATGGGTCACACGCCTAACCAGCAGAGGAGGTAGGTCTACATAACATGGTCACTTGATTAATTCAATAGGACTAAGTAGAACTGACAGGTAGTTGAGAAAATAATTAACATGGCTGAAGACTGAATTACAATACTTATTTTCCTGGACTGTGATACCTCTAGACCAGCGTGCAATGAATTAGCAGAGGAACACAGGAAGAATATTCAGGTTAAAACTGAAAACCTGCTTTGAATAGCTTCCTTGCTTGTAGAACCACAGAATAACTTAGGTTGGAAGACTCTTAAGATCATCAAGTCCAACCATCACCTAAACATCGCCTCCATCCCTGGAGCTGTTAAAGTCAGCTGGACGGGGTCTTGGGCAGCCTGATCTAGCGGGTGGCAGCCCTGCCAAGCAGAGGGGCTGGAACTAGATGATTTCTAAGGTCCGTTCCAACCCAAACCATTCTATGATTCTAACACTACAAGGCAACCACTAAACGTGTCTCTAAGAGCCACATCCACATTTCTCTTAAATACCTCCAGGGATGCGGACTCCACCACTTCCATGGGCAGCCTGTTCCAATACCCAATCACTCCTTCCATGAAGAAATTCTTCCTGATAACCAATCTAAACCTTCCCTGGTGCATCTTCAGACAATTTCCTCACATCCTATCACTTGCCATCTTATCTTGTAGTCAAAAAAGTCTGTGTTCTTAAAAAATCTCAGCATATGAAGAAACAAGCACATCTGGAGAATACAACATCCACTTACAGAAGAGAAATACGACTATTTGCAAGAGAAAGACCTTGTTCAATTCTCTCCACATTAACTGATATTTGAAGCATAAGCCTATCCCACTGCTCTCCAGTGCCTCCTAACCAATAAAAGCTGTAACTCAATTTTAAAAACTAAAATGAAGAAAAGAGGTCCAATTCATTTCTCAGTTATGAAAATATGTCCACCAATACTACAGAGGAAGTCAAATACATCACATTTCAAATACACAAACTCATGCTTTCTTCTTGTGTCCCATTTTTGCAATCCCCTGGCTTCCCTTGCTAAGCCCAAAACAAGTACTTGTAATTAAATGTATTTTCTTGTAGGTCATTTCTGCATCTACATTTTAGGTTTTGAATTTGCCAGAGACTAAGCAGACAAAGAAATTTCTTTCCTTTGCTTCTATTGCCAACTCTTATTTCCTAAAACAAAAGACAAAACTCATTGCAATTTGTCGCTGATACAATTTCATGTGATACCACACTGATACCACCAAGCTAAGCAAGCATATAGGCATTCAGGGAAGAATCCACACTTCAGCCTCCCATCCCAGGGAAAAGTCTCCCTGCATCTTCACCCACCACATAGAAAGCCTGAAGGGAGCCATCTTCATAACTCAGTATAAAGACCCAAAGATTGGGTCTTACTCAAAGCCAATTAAAAAAAAAAAAAGCCAACAAAAAAAAAAAAAAAAAAAAAAAAGTAGTTTCTGAAAGGTAAATATAAAGCCTGGTTCATAATTTGAATTAATGTCTGCCTGTTCCTTATCTACTGTTCAGCCAAGGTTTAGACTTTGCAACCTGAAGGAGAAAAATCAGTGCTGAACTATAAGCAATTTGCACTTCTGTTTAATGAGGAAATTCGGATTAATTTAGACTAGGGAAGCAAGCAAAGCCTCAACTAGAGTTTCAGCAGCAAGCATAAAAAACAGATTACAACAACACTGAAGAGGCAATGCCAGAGGTTGTAACCAGAACACAAAAGATGAGATGTGATGCTGACAACAAGAGTCTGGGAGAAGAGAAGGTTAAGAGAACTGCCACGAGTAAGAAAGGAAAGCAGCTAATAAAAGTAGTTTAGCAACAGAGATTGCCCAAGACATGACAGGCACTGCTGAATATCATCCATGGCTGAACAGAGGTGGCCCTAGGCACAAGCTGAGGACTTACCACTTTGTTGAAGCAGTAAGAGAAAAAAATAGGGAAAGAGGAAAAACGTGCAATTGCACAAGCATCTGAACTGGTGAAATCCAGCTACCTATAGACCTGCTTCTTGTGTACAACTGTGAGAAAAGCTGCATTTGGAGCTTGCAATTCAGGGACCTGTATATGTTTCCAGTTCCGTGTTGATTTATAGTTTGCAGATACTAATGTCTCTTTTCCCTCTGCAACTGCCTATTCATTTCTCTTACTTTGATACCTCTATCATTCACTGTCAAATCTTGAAGTCAACAGCCAACTTCAAGTACACTGACTGGTGAGAACAACAAATACAGGGAACATGATTCTCCTTAGCATGCCAGAACAAAACAAGACATGGTCTGATTTTGACTCGCAGAACATAGAAAAAGAAGCACTGAAAGAGATGCTGAAGGGAGAATAGGCAAGCCAAGACCACCCAAAGCTCCTGAACTTACAGACACCCTACACAATGCAACGACTGAATGTTTGTTTCCTCACCAAGTTTCTTCCAAAAAGAAGTTGAATGCAATTAGAGGTTTGAAGTCTTTCAATAGCATTATTTCTTCATGGAAATTGAATAACTGGTGACAGGCAGGCAGGCGTGAAAAGGAGAAGACTCAAGATTTAACTGAGAAAGAATAATACTGAAGGCCAAATGAGCAGCAGGTGAGAGTTTCACAGAGATATGAAACTGATCAGGGGCTGAACTGTCAGCTGGAAAGAGATTTCATACCAAAATAAGCTGTACAGTGCTCCACATGACTCCCCATTTGGGACTTATACATTGGATATCTTGTCACAAAACTGGAAAGCCCACTCAAATAAAATTCTCTATGCAATATGCCAAACAACGAGATTTGCATGCGTCAGCTTTTATAATTTTGTTTCATGAAGAAGTATATCAGTCAAGAAAAGCTAAACAAGTGCAGCACCACAGCAGCCAGCTTGGTGAGGAATTCTTTTCTACTGTGCTCTGAACAGCCAGTGTTTTCTTATGCAGCAAGAACAGGAAGCCATTCGTGAAGCGCAGCAACAGAATACTACAAAGATACCGAGCTTCAAAGAACATCAAAACCTCCTTATTACAATCCAAGAGCTGCATTTAACAAGGAGGTGGGGAGACCCGATGCTTATCACAAACTGCACATACAGGTCAAACTACTGTATGCACAGAGCTACGTGCTCATGCATGAGTTACATGCTAGTACATGTGTATATGAGATCAGTGACGAATACAAGTGCAGACAGTACAAACATTTCAGCTGCCATCCTTTTGCAAACAGCTTTCTATTACAGTTTACATACCACTATAGGGTGTCATCCGTGATGTTGTCTTTTCCTTTTCAGGAACTTTTAACAGCAGGAATCGGATTATACTCTCATAATCATGTTTCAAACTGCCAACAAGAGGCAATTCTGAAGTCACACCTCAGTAAGATAGTATGTGCTTACAGTAGTGAAGATAACCACTTCCAGAAAGCAAAGAGATGAGCCTGGCTAGAATACTTAAGATGTGTCAGTTCTGGTGGGAGCTGCTGACTCCTAAAGACTGGCGGGCTGCCATCAAGTCAGAGACTTTGGTCCTTGTTCAGCAAGCTAAATCTTAACTCCTGACTCACCACTAGCTACTTCCTTAAGCTCCAGTTTCTCATCCCTGTGAAGAATCATCACAATAAAAGAACGTGACTTTTGGAGGTCTTTTAAATCTCAGCTAATCTGTCGGACAAACTACTAAATCTTAGACAATCACCTTTCAGGACAGATCAATACACAAAAAGAGGCACAATCTCTACAGGTTGGTTCTACCCAGTACTGATTACATTCTTTCAGCCATTTCTCACACAGCCAGCATGTGCTTATATTCATGCTTCTGCAGAGTAAAAGAAGCAGAGAATGTTCTGGTCATCACGCGTGTGACACCGCTTGTTCCCCAAAGACTACCAGTCTGCCATGTCCCACACTGAGCTAGCTCTATTTTGTCACTCCTCTTGTTCAATATAAGTGCTACTCAAGTATCTGAAGCTGGATCTCAGATATTATTTCAAGCTATACATATGCCAATAAAGGTTAGAACAATTTGGTGTTACTTAACTCTCATAATTTAAAAGTACATAAAAGTACAGAGGGTTAGAAACTGGAAGCGAAAGAGAATTTACTGACAAAGATGTTCCAAGATTTAGACAGATAGGTAGATAACAGGTAGATATGGTAGATAACAGGGAAAGAGCAAAAAGCTTTTTTGGTTAAGTAACAATACTGTTCTCACTGCAGAAAGGGCTGACATTCTACAAATGTGCATTAATGTTTTTATATTAGGCCACAGATTCTTTTAATTTGTTCTTCAGGAATAAAACTAAATTTGCAACACAGAAATACAGTAAAGCTTCTACAAAATTTTAAAATAAATTTACATCTGGAAAAAACAAACAAAAAACCCCACCAGAAACAATACACAACTCTTACTTAACCTAAAACATCCCCCAAAAAACCTGACTGCAAAAAGGACCACAGGATTTGGCATTTTGCATGCTCTGCATAAAGACAGATTCAATATATTAATGATAGAGCAAAGAAGCTTTTACCGAAGTTTTAAAATTAAAAAGGTCAAGCAGTTCTTTCACGTAAACGTTTGTTACACTACCAGAGAAGAAGATAACAGAAAATATAGTCTAATTCAGTTTTTATTTAGGACAGAAAAGCTTTTCCATCAAATTACAATTTGCACTGACAACAAAAGCTTCCCAAACAGAACAGTACTGCATGCACAAAATCTAAATTAAGCTCTGAAAAAGTAACCTGAAGATGGACAGTGAACTAAAGATCACAGTGGAAAAATGACCAATGAAGATGATTCAACCTTTCCTCTTCCAAGAGCAGTTTTCGGTGGCTTTTTTTAATCCAAAAAGCATACAGAACGCACAAAAATTTCAGTATTCCATGCTAACTATGTCTTTTTTTTTGGTGGTATGGGGTGGTTTTTTTTTTAAATCTAGTTTTTCACAGAATGCCTTGGGCTGGAGGAGACCCCAAGGATCATCAAGTTCCAACCCCCCTGCCACAGGCAGGGTTGCCAACCTCTAGATCTAGTACTAGATCAGGTTGCCCAGGGCCCCATTCAGCCTGGCCTTGAACACTTCCAGGGTCGGGGCATTCACATCTCCAGGCAGCCTATTCCAGCACCTCACCGCTCTCTCAGTGGAGTTTTTAACAAGAGAGGGCTTCTTGTCATTCTGTCTGTCCTCTCATTCACCGATCTGCCTCTCAAAAAAAGTCACTTGTACAGACAGGTTTCAAGAAAAACAGGCATCTATGTGCGGAAAACAAACAGAAACTTAATATAGTGTCCCAGTGAGCTGGGAAAGGCAACCTCAATCACCACCACCTCTTGGGGGGTGGTTTATCTGCTGGCCAGTCACTTCACAGCTACATCAAAACCACCTGCTCCTCTTGTCCAGGCCAATGTGATGGCCTTCATTTCCTTCAATGCTGTAAGGGAGGGTGGAGATCTTTTTTTAATTATTGAGGCGGTAGCAAATTGGGGCAAAAGGGGGATGCAGTGCACAAATGAGTAGGAAACCAGACTTCAGTTTCACTCTTCACAGCATTTTCCTTTGTAATTTACAAGATACCCTCAGAGGACCAAGCAGTCATGTACTTGGAATGGCATTTCTAGCTCTTCAGTCTTCCTAGCCCACGTGCTTTCTGTCACAAAGAGTTATTGCTTCACATTACCACACAAAAAATCTTTATCTTAAATGATTAAAAAAAAACCCTGAACTTTTCATTTGTCTTTCAGCATTTTATAGCTTCTAATAAATTCCTAGCACATATCTATTGAAAAGAACATACGCTTCTCTTTCACTGTCTTTTAGACAGCCTTAGACTCAGCTTTGCTTCTGCTTCTGAGTACAATAATACACAACATACACTGACATAACCTGATAACTGGTTAAAACAACAATGCAAGCTAGTAGTATATTGGTGACAACACATTATCAATTTACTCAGTGCAACACATGTCAAAAAAAAAAAAAAAATTAAAGCTGAGCAGCAAGCCTGCCATAGAAATCTTGACTCCAGAGCTGCTGAGCATGAGGGCACCTCACTGCAGAGGCCTGGTCTCACGTCAGGCCCCGCCGCAGCCTCACAGGGTGACTGCCAACATCAGGTCAAACTTCACACAGTGAAAGAGATGAGACCTCTCCTTGTCTTCTTTTATACAATGCATTCAAATACTAGGTCTAATTCCTGTACAAAAATAAAAGCAGCATTGACTTTTAAAACTTGTTTTCCTTAAGTAGGTATTTTCTCAACTTTAAACTTTGCCTTACACTTGTATAAGCATCCACCTCCCTTGCATAAACTACAAAATAAATAATGTAAATGCAAATCAACTCTGAAGACAACCCTGAGATCTTATGCAAAATAGAAAAGATGAAGATCAACCGGAAAAGATTACTACTTAGATATAAGCAGGTAAGATACAAACATTTGAAAATACATAGAAATGACTGAGTGTTCTCCGCATGAGAAGCTTCTGCCATTTACAAGCTCTTCACAGCCATTCATCAGGTACGGCATTCTGGAATCGTTCACATTGAAAGAGACCTCTGGAGGTTATCTGGCCCAACCTCCTGTTCAGAGCAAGGCTAACTTCAAAGCTGGATCAGGATGCCCAAGGCCTTGCCCAGCTGACCTTTCAAAACCTCCCAGGATGATGATACCACAACCTCTCTGAGCAACTTGCTCTCCAGTGCTCAACTCACTGTGAGTTTTTTTTTTTTTTTTAAAAAGCAATTAAAATGTGATTTTTTTTTTAAAAAAAAAAAAAAAAAGGTCTGTTCTGATATATGAATTGCTGTTCTCAAGCAACTAAAGCAGATTTCACCGTAATGCTTAAGGGTTTTATTTGCTAAAAGTTACTGAACCAGTAGCAAGACTGTTTTGGGCTAAACTGACACAGCCTATTACTTCTTTTCCTGGTTTCCTAGTTCAGATAGAAATATCAAGATATTAGTATTTTATACACTTGCAAAAAACAACCATGCATTTACTTGAAACACAGACATTACAGATGACTAAGTAGCAGAAAATGAATGGTAAGTCACTTTTGCATTGTTTTATTCTTTTAACTTTTTACCAATTTCTTTGGCTTGCTCTCTTTCAACAAAGAGCCCACACGTTATGTCAAGTGACTTTATAGTATCAAGCAAAACATCATCCTGATAAAATGAACAACTTAGCAAGCTAGGCTATGCTTTCATGGAAACAGTTCTAATATACTTTTTACACTGAGTAACAGTTACATCGCTATTAAGGGATGAGAATGGGAATATTTATAAGTAATAACATAGTATTAATTCTTTTTGGAGTATCCAAGAGCCCAGGGACCAACAGTTTTAATAACTACTCTATAACACATTGAGGAGAATAATTAAGCCAGTCTAATATATACTGCTCTAATAGGGGGAGGGAAGAGGGGTGGGCTGCAAAGAGAGGGAACAACTTAAAAAGGGATTCAATTTTAAGTATTAAAAAATTGTAAGAAGACAGCAAAAAGTAATTCAGTGTAATTTAGGAAAGATGATTTTAAGCACCACCGTGTTCACCTATTAATTTTTTGTAAGTTAACATCATTTCTTTTGATTCATGATATATGTTATAGCAAAATGACCGAGATTCAGCCTGAGGCAACAGTGAAACAGTGCTTGTATTTATTTCAACTTGCACTTGATACCCACAGCTCCTAATAATTACTTCTTAATCTCAGCGGGTGGCCATAACACAGTGTAAAGTCATCTGAAGTACAAGAAATCAAAAGCCCCTTTCAGAAATCAAAGAGCTCTTAAGCTTTGAAGGCCTGGGCCACAAGACAACAGATAAGAGACACGCTGTCCAAGTTTGCCACGTGTAGGACAGAAAAGCCAACTTACCAGGTTACTGCATCTCATCTACGAGATCAGCCCCTAGAAAGGACCTCTATTCCTATGTGAGGTTGTAAGTAGAAGCACTGAAAGAATAGGAAACATCAAAAGATGACCAGACAACCGCAGTACAAAGTGTACTTTAACCTCTTCCTGTGCTGTTCAGGGGAAGTCCACGACTGAGATACATATGACAGTCCCTTGTCAAGGAAGTGGAACAACATCCTACATTTTTGCAACTTCTGGCTCTGTCTCCATGGGAAAAATACTCAACCTAAGATTAATCCTTTTCTTTTGTGATAATTATGGCATTCTCAGAATATTTAAGTCTATTTCAAGATAAAAGCAGTTTCATTTTACAGAACAGTTTTATACATGCTTTGAAGAGAATACTAGAAAAAACAGTTTAAATTTGCATTCTGAATATCCTGTCTTTATGGAAACTTACTGTCATCAATCCAGATTTCCTCCATTTCTCGTTTTATAGCAAGTCTACAATTTCCTTTATCTCTCTTAAGCAGCACAGAAGTCATTGCCCAACATGTTAAAAGTGATGATGTCGAATCACACACATCCAAATTCAACATCATTCACTTTGTTTCCTAGTTATGTCTACTATGATGGAGAAACAGTAGATTTGAACAACTCATGACAAATTCTAAAAGGGATCAACAAGGATCAAGGAAGATAACACGACCAAATTTCATTGGCTGAGACATACAGCCCTAGAAAAAGACATCTCATCCCCAAGCAACCTAAAAAAGTCACTTTTCCTCCTGAGGTGGGCTTTCAAAAAAAAAAAAATAAATAAATACCAATGACTGCTATTCTTTTACACTCTTAGTCAAAAAGATTCTCAGTTTCAAGTCTAATGAATACTCTTCAAATCACAAGCTCTGTCTAACTCTGCTGACTGACAAGTGCATGAGGAATACTTTCTGCATTGACAGTTCTGGCAGAACACACCTGTGCTGACTCTTAAATGAATCCATCTTAAAATACCTATCTCAAAATCCCTTACCTAGTCTTCTGCAACTGTAGCAAAAAAGTATCCACAGGTAAAGATGTCAGAGATCAGCAAACAAATAATTAAAAAAAAAATAAAAAAACATTAAAAAACATTAAAAGACACTTAGAATAGCTACAGGAAAACTGCTTTTCTCAAGAATCCCAAAAATATTATTTAATCTAATTTTAAAATGCAGCTGATGTTTAACAAAGTAACACTTCCCAGGGAATTCTGAACACAGCAGAGTATAGAGGAGGCTGGCAAATGAAATGAATGCAGCCTTGAGCAAGTATGGCTCTGCACTTTTTGAATTCAACGTTGAAATTACATATCGTGGTACTAGAAATGACCATCCAAGAATATCGAGATGATGGGAACTCAAACAATAAATGCCTTCCAGTTTTAGAGTAAGTTTTCTAAGCCTACATACAAAACTCAAAAATCTATCTACCCTACCTCTTATGAACCTGTATAAAACATTTCCTACTCTCTCAGTCCAGCTGACTACTGCTTTCTATAGGTAAGAAAATTACTTTTTCCTCATTGGAGGAGCCTTGAATATTAATCAAATTCCAGAACCTAACAACAAATGACATCCTTAGAATATTTAACATTCAATTGCCTTGAAGACATTCATTCATGCACAGATCACACACTCACTAATCTTAGGTGTATTTTTCTTTAATTCTAGATGACATCTTCAGCTTTGTCTAAAATCATTGTTTCTTATTCAGAAAGAAAGTGATGAAAAGATTGTTAAGGGCAACTCCATCTTCATTTGTCTTCATTATTCACCAAAATGTGGAGAAATACAAGAACATTGACCACATTATCAATTAAGTTATCAAAAGGTTTATTTTCAGTGTTTTCAGTCCTTGCTTCATTCTTTAAGTCCTCCATCTTGAATTCTGGGAAAAGTAAGAGATTTTTTTATTGTTATTCTACTAGGGAAAAATCCAATCAAAACACATTTCTAAATGGAATCTGAAAAGAACATTTGTGCTAGTATTTCTAGTTATTCCAGTTTCTAGATCTAGCGTAAAAATACATAACTGAAGTTTTCAAGAGGAAAAAAAGCGTTCGGAAAAAGTCACATCAGGCCTGTCACAACCCGAAGTCCGAACTTCCAGAAACAGAATTTTAGATTCACTGCTTCCTAAAGCACTTTCTATTCTCACAAAGGTGTTCGTGGAAGAAGGTGAGTTTTCTTGTAAATGAGGGTTTAGATTTACAAAACATGTTTCCCCATCAATGCAAGAAAGGAACCAACTTGTTGCTTTCTCTTGGGGTAAGGGCTTGGGGAATGTGCTATTGAAGGCCAAGTCTATACAGGAGAAAGATACAAATTCCTTCTGATGCATGACGGTATCTGTTTTTCCAGTCACAAATTCCCATTAAAAGGTTCTTCCATCTGGAACCTGATGCAATTTCTTACTTTCAAAGTCACACTGTGACTACTTGGCTTAGTTTCTAACAGAAGTTACTTCTCTCATCGTGTCTGGTATGAAGCTATGTTTTGGTCTCAGAAGAAAAACAAAACTGATAACACCTGGCAGTGCTGAACACAGCCAAGGACATATTCTGTTCCTCTGTGAAGCAGTTAGGAGGCATAAGGAGCCGGGAACTGGGAGGGGACAGGACCAGGGCAGCTGATCCAAACTGATCAAAGAGCTATTCCATACCACATGACATGTGATTTTTACAGAAGGAGTCTCTTGCTCAGAGGGAGGGGCTGCTGGCTGGCTGGCTATCAGTCATTGAGGCCTTGCTTTGTGCATCATCTATTGTTTTATATACATACATACATACATATATATGTATGTACTGGTATTCCTTTTATTTTCTCTGCTGTCTTAGTAAATAGCTTTCATCTCAAACCACAAGTTCTACCGTACTTTTTTGTTCATTCTCTCCCCCATCCCACTTGGGAGGGGGGAGAGTGAGTGAACAACTGTGTAGGACTTAGCTATCTGCTGGGTCAAACCACAACACTACTTTCCCAAATATCAAACCATTTTATTATTTTGTTTTGCCTGCCTTAACTTCTATATTTGCTGCCTGCAGGTAATTCTGGAGGTTTTAGATCTGTAGATGCTGACATCTTGAGAATAAGCCATCTCTACGCAATCAGTTTAAACAAGAGACTATACCAAGGATAAAAAGAAAAACCCACAACCAACAGGTCCCTTTGAATGTTTGTCTGGCACTAGAATTCAAGAATTAACAAAAATTGGTAAAGATTTTGCCCTTACTTCTGGTACAACTGTAAACTATTGCTGCTTCTTAAGAGACACATTACAAACTCACACCTTCTACATCATCCACGAGGCTTTAGAAAAATTTTTGTATTCAAGCTTGAAACATGAGGTTACCAGTTTTGGTTGGAAATTCTTTTTGCATGCTTAAAGCCAGGGGGCTCCTCAGGTTAATACTAATGAAATCATGCTTATCTCTACCTAATAAATACTGAACAAAGTAACTGTTTAATGTATTAATGGCAACCAAATATTTAACCATGCATTTTAATTTTTGAAAAGTCAACCTGAAAGCCTCCAGGTGTTGCACTAGAAACTAAAGGAGAATACTCAGAGATTCCTTGAGGAATTTATGCAGATATACTATCTGCTTGTGTTATAAAGATACATGCAGGCAGAGTCTAGACATGCAAAGAGTAGCTACCAACTGGAACAAATGCCAGATTTAAAAGTATGCAAAGGATACTCACTGTTAGAGCAAGCAGCTTACGACCTAAGATTAGAGCTTAAAGCATGCTGCATAACTTATGAGCATCCAGAGGACAGACAGCTGTGATTCCCCACTTCTTGCTAATAACATGTATCTAGGCAATGACACTTCAAATATTACAGCAGTCATGATTTTAAGACTTCATCACTAATTTTTCCTCCTCAACAACAAAAAAAGCACAATATTGCTTACAGCCTTCCTGGCCCGCAGTGTTCCACATCAGCAGAAAAGTATTATATTTAGAAACTTCAACTGAGGTTTAAGAGCCACCAGTCAAAACCCTCATAGAGAATGCTACATTAAATTGGACTTCACGCTTTATGATCCACAACAATTTTAGGATTTGAAAACACTAGATATATCATCATCATTGTGAGGCCAGGTGACCTGCCTCTCTACATGTAAGCAGGACTACCACTGTATAAAGCCTTCTGTGAAGAACCCCTTCTTTTAAAAGTTTTACGTTATTCTAGCAGCTCTTACACTGTTACCTTTAGAAGACACCAAAAAAGCATCAAATTTAAGTGAATTAAGAACACATATATACACACACACACAGAAATAAGAACATAAAGTCCCAACATATATGAAAACTCCAGAAGATGCATCTACACGGTAAGGCCCAATCCAGCTCCTGGGATCTTCTCCCATCATTAAGGAGCCTATAGAACGCACTAGGGACAGGCTCATAGCCTCCAGCACAGACAGACATCCCATCCCAAGCCTAAGAAAAGTAGTATTTTTTTTTCAGTAGACATAGCTGGAAGTTTTCTGACAAAATACAACACATGAAAAAAGAAAGTGGCTCTGAAGCATCTATTAAGCATGCTTCCCATTTTCCCTATACCTCTGCTAACTGTAGAAGCAACTACTTTGAGACCAAGCGCAGAAAACTCCTACTGTTAGCTCGGAGAAGTAAATTCTGTAGATTAATTATAAACTATCTTTTAAAAATATCTACTTTTCTAGATAGTTATGCAGGGGAAAGAAAAGAAACTATGTATTCACAAGTGCACACTATATATTTTTTTTCTTCATATAGTCGTAGTAATTTCTTCTCCTGGGCATTGACTGCACCATAGTTTTACTACTCACAGCTGTCAGCAAATAATATAAGGAAAGGTTATCTCATTTTGGAACAAGGATACATTTTGTTATCAGTCCAAACAGCTACAGTGCCTCACTGAATTAATCCGTTTCTTAAGTGTATTTACAGAGGATAGAGCACCAATAGCAGCTGTAATTAGGGCAAATTCACAGCACCCAAGTTCAGATGAATAAGGATAATCCCTGCTTCCTTAAATCTTTAATGACATGTCATCATCCAATTTTTTCCCAAACTCTAGATATATCTTTAAAAGAAAAGAAGTAGCCAAAGCTGAATATAATCTCTATTCATACAAACCTTTTATACTCATATACTGTCCTTTATATACCCCCCTTTTCTCTTCTCTGGTGAGTTTTGACCACTAGTTTCATTCAAGCCCTCAACCATTGCATCCAAGTTTTACCTTGAAGCAAAACATCACAATCTACAATGCAGATTTTAAAATACATTTTCCTGACATTGACCTGTCATAACAGCAGCAGTGCAATGGAAACTAAGTGTTGCACATGGAAATTCAGAGCAAAGTCATCAAAATAAGTGCTCACTCTCACCAAATGTCATATTACATTTTCAATGCCCACAAGGAAGAAATTTGTGTATGACTAGATGCTGAAATACAAGCAAGGCAAAAAGGAGACAATTTCCAGTAAAGTCTGAGTTGGCACATAAGCAGAAAAATAGTCAACATGAGTCCTACCCACCTATGTCCATCCACTGAAAAGAATGCTCAGGAAGAATGTTCTTAGGAGAACATTCATCTCCTTTAAAATTTATCCAACGTTACCAAATCGTTAAGCTGGCAAACATTGAGTTTGTCCTAGCAGCTAAGAGAGGTTATATTAAAAACCAAAAGCATCAGGAAAGAATTTGACACAGATGTGAATATAGTGTCAGGCAACCCCCCTGGTCAAGCCACAAGCATCAGAAGATTAGGAGTGAGTTTCCAAACTGATGATTCCATAAAAATCCATGTATTTTCATGGAACGTGCTCTTTAGCACAAGTCGTCGATAAGAACACGTTTACAAAAACAGCTAAACTGCATCAGTCAGGAATTCATATACCCCTTCTCACAAAGTTCTCCTTGAAAAACAATTGAAGGACTACAACATTAAAAGGTGACTTGTTAGTTTAAAATGTTCTTGATTTCCAAAGCTCTTTCGACAGTTTTTTGATGAAATTTCCATCCTCCTGTTCTACATAATTAAGCACCCCTCCTTTCCCCCAAATTTGGAACAAGCTTTTTGGTTGCTTACATTTCCTTCGTTTTATTTGAATTTCATTTGATCTGCAGCTCGAGAAGAGAGGAGAAAGAACACTTTCTCAATGGTCTGTAAGGGTTCTCTTTGCTCTTGACAATAAGAACTTTGCTAGTCTGCCCAGTTTCTTTCTTCACCCTAAAGAAAGAGAAGTTCAAGTTACATCATCTTCATTTGAAAACCCGGTATCATTTTTTCAGCATCTATAAAGTTAGTTTAATGAAACTGAGCAAACTAATTTTTAATGACAAATTTTAAAAATAGCATAGAAGACACAAACATGATTTTTAAATCTTCCTCTCCTCCACTATCGCTCACAAAGGACTCTTCAACAAAACAACATTATAGAAGGACCTACACAAAGTAAAAGTTAGGGCAGATTTTACACACACATACACACACAAACCCCACTCAGATACATTTGTTGCCATCACAGACAGTAAACAATTCTTCAGAGCAGTGCAGTTTTCTTGTTAACAGTCTGTTAAATTCCATTTGGAAACATTATTTCAATTCTGGAAGAGCAACTAAGTGTTCTGCAGATCATTTCTTCCAAAAAAAAAAAAAAAAAAAACTCACCCTATGACAACATTCAAATACATCATTAGAAGAAAGCAACCTATTCTGGGGAAACTTGTTTGATCTTAACATTTTTACAGGCATAGAGAAGAGGAAGAGTCTGAAAGCATAATTAATGGAAATCTCCATCAATCTCTATCTAAGCACATTTCTAAAAGGTGATAGTCAAGTTTAAACACATACGCCACAAGAATGCTCAGGCAACCAATGCAGCAATTCTGAATTCCCCACAAAACTCTCTCAGATTTACACTTTGAGGACATTTTGTGACCATACTGCAGAAACCTCACTTGCCCATCTACAACATATGCAGTCAAAGCACATTTTTGGACTTCTAGTTTCTCAGCTCTTGACAATGAAGCTTGCAGCCACCTACCACAGAGCCAGAAATCCCTGACAAACGTGACCAGCTGTTCCGTGGTGCCAGTGCAGCGATGCTCCCAGATGACACTAAGCAGACTGGCACCAAGGGCCCAGCTTGGCAGGATCCTCCCAGCTGTCATCCTGCACAGGATGCTGCAAAGATGGATCAACCTCAGCCAGTTTTGTGTGACTGCTATGGAAATGTACACAGTCACAGAACTACGTATCTTCTGCTGACGCTGGGCTCTCATTCTCATAGGCATGGACAATGCAAGTAACTTTGTAACATGAGACTAAGATAACATTTATTTAGAAATGCCACCAATTTTCAGAGTAATTAAATGAGTCCTTTGTGATCTTTGTCACATGCTTCAATTCACCTTTGGTCCTCTGGAGGTAGAAAGGCAAGGCTACACTTCCAATAGAGCAGCAGCCTTGCTGCACCCTCGGACCAAAATCCTGCTAAGGCTAACAAGTGATTGCAGACTGGAAAAAGAAATACATTGATCAATGAAAGCCCAATCTGTCTCATTCTAGAGAGAGAGCTGGAAAAATAGCCCAACACTAAGATGCAGAGCAACAAACTCTTACTCATGTGAAAAGGAGATCTGCAATTGTACAATACTTTCCCCACCAAAATGGTGTATTAACTCCAAATGAGTTCATAATGCTTACAGGTGTCACAAATTTTAATACAGTAACTCAGCAAGTTACACATTCTGAAGCTCTTTTAAACTCATACCCAGATTTCAGACACCAATTATGATTACCATGGTCACTGTCCAATTACATGCTCAGCTATAAAGCTCAATTTAGTGCAGGGAGCTTTGAGCTCCCAGCCCCTCCTGTCTTTCCCTACACACAACTCCTTCCAACTCACAAGGAATTTAGGGGCCTCCACATTTTCATTCTTACTGAATGAGTTCATTCCACAGCTAAACTGCAGCATTATGACAGTGCTATACCCTTACAACTCTGACACTGAAAAACATCCAAAGACAAGAATAAAATAGAAAGGACTGTTTTTTAGCTCCTAAGATTAACATAAAAGAATAAACATTCCCAGAACACTGTTCTTGAAAACAACTTTCTATTGTTATATTGGAAGATTAGAGTTAAAAATGACTCCCCAAAAAGTCTTAATTCATATGAAGTACAAAAACTGTTAGTCAACTTGAGTACACTAGATAATCCATAGAATTTATTACAGTGAATTTCAATGAGTTGCAAGCAATAAAAAAGGTAATCAAAACTTTTACTCTCCAACAGAACGTGGTTATTGTCGCACGCTACAACATGCAGAAATTACTTCTATTATCCTTTAAATGTCAGGCAACAAAAAGTACCTTACCTTATTCTCCACTGTCTGAGCACAAAGGATCAAATACAAAGTATTAGGCAGAAACAGCACGCATTTCGTATCAGAGAACAAACTAACCACTGCATCACTAAACGTAATGGCTTTCCGGCACGACACGCACACACTAGGCACACTTAATGAAGACTGATCCACATCCTTTTCTGCAAGCAGCCAGATCTCTGGATCTGGAACTGGAAGGCATCTGTTCATTACCTCCTGCTCCCAAATGCTGATCTCAGTAAGACGAGCCACCACAGCTTGATTTCCCCTCCTAGTAATTCCCTCCTTGCCAATTACTGCACTGCAGTCTTTCCGATGGCTACGCAAAATGCAGGCAGGGGAGGACTGAAGGAGCCCAGGAAAGAAGCAGAGTTACAGTAAACTTTGTTCAAAGCATCTCCTGCCACAACAGATGTGGGCTTAAGGGAATAAGCTGCAGAGTTCGGTGGGATCTCTAGGATTTTCTCTGTTGTTCCTCCTCTCATGTTCCTGCATCTGTTTTTGTCTTTTTCATGCAATTTTTTTTTTTTTTAATTTCACTTTGTGGCCAACATAAAGGAAAATGGGAAAAAAGATAAATGATTTATAAAACATGTAATTCTCATATTTTAGTGACTTCACTACTTGCACAGTTATATTTAAACCATTTATTATTTATTTTTCTAGCCACTGATATTTTAAGGTGCTAAAAAACTAAGGTAAAAAAAGTCATCCAATGTTTTTAGG
>WBMW01002529.1:117447-134632 GCA_013396635.1 Penelope pileata | reverse complement strand
AAAAAAAGGAAGGGGGAAGGAGGGGGGGGAACTCTACAGGTACATTGGTCAGAAGAGAAAGGCCAAGGAGAGCACACCCCCCGGATAAATGAGAAGGGAGAAACAGCAACAACAGACATGGAGAAGGCTGAGGTACTCATCGAGTTCTTTGCCTCAGTCACTCACATCCTTAAACCTCTAGGTTGAAGCTGGCGGAGCAAAATCCCTCCCACTGCAAGCAAAGAGCAAGCTTGAGACCACCTGATGCGACTGAATGTGTACAAGTCCATGGGGCCTGATGACATGCATCCCAGAGTCCAGAAGGAACTGGCTGATGTAGCTGCCCAGCCACTCTCCATCATACTCAAAAAGTCATGGCTGTCAGGTGAAGTCCCAGTGACTGGAAAAAGGGAAACATCACTTCCATTTTTAAGAAAGGTGTAAAGGAAAATCCAGGAAAATACAGGCCAGTGAACCTCACGTCTGTGCCTGAGAAGATCATGGAACAGACCCTCCTGGAAGCTATGGTAAGGCACGTGCAAGATGAGGAGGTGATTCAAGACAGCCAGCACATCTTCACCAGGGGCAGATTGTGCCTGACCAATCTGGTGGCCTTCTACGATGGAGTGACAGCATCAGTGGATAAAGGAAGAGCAACTGATGTCATGTACCTGGACTTGTGCAAGGCCTTTGACATGGTCCCACACCACATCCTTATCTCTAAATTGGGAAGATATGGATTTGAAGGAAAAACTATCCAGTGGATAAGGAATTGGCTGGATAGCCGCAGCCAGCGGGTTGTGGTCAACAGCTCTATACCCAGGGGGAGACCAGTGATGAGTGGTGTCCCCCAGGGGTCTATCTTGGGACCAGTGTTCTTCAACATCTTTATCAATGGCCTGAATAGTAGGATTGAGTCCACACTCAACAAGCTGCTGATGACATGAAGCTGAGTGGTGCAGCTGAAATGACAGAAGGAAGGGATGTCATCCCGAGGGACCTGGACAGACTTGAAAAGTGCGCCCATGTGAAGCTAATGAGGTTCAACAAGGCTAAGTACAAGGTGTTGCACTTGGATCGGGGCAAGCCCAGATATGTGTACTGACTGGGAGAACTCATTGAGAGCAGCCCTGTGAAGGACCTGAGTGTTCTGGTGGATGAAAAGCTCAACATGAGCCAGCAGTGGTCACCTGCTGCTCAGAAGGCCAACAGTATCCCAGGCTGCATCAAAATAGGGGCTGCCAGTAGGGCAAGGGAGATGATTGTCCCCCACTGCTTTGCCCTCATGAGACCCCATCAGGAGTGCTGTGTCCAGGCCTGGGGCCCCCAGCACGAAAAAGATGTGAAGCTGTTGGAGTGGGTCCAGAGGTCACAAAGATGATCAGAGGGCTGGAACACCTCTGTTATGAAGAAAGGCCGAGGTAACTGGACTTGTTCAGCCTGGAAAAGAGAAAGCTCCAGGGGAAACCTCTTTGTGGCCTTCCAGTACTTAAAGGGAGCTTATAAACAGGAGGGAGACTGACTTTTTACATGGGCAGGTAGTGAAAGGACAAGGGAGAGTGGTTTTAAACAAGAAGAGGGGACATTCAGATAAGATGTTTGGAAGAAAATCTTCACACAGAGTGGTAAGGCACTGGCACAGGGAAGTTTTGGATGCCCGATCCCTGGAGGTGTTCAAGGCCGGGCTGGATGGAGCCTTGGACAGCCTGATCCAGTGGGAGATGGCCCTGCCCATGGCAGGGGCTTAGAACTAGGTAAGGTCCCTCCCAATCCAAGCTATTCTATGACTATATGAAAACAAAGTGTATTACTACCTGTTAGCTGGTAATGAACCCACAAATTCATTTGAAAGCCCAAGTTCTGCCTCTGGAGCATACAGCCCAAGACCAGCAATATCACTGCATTACCCAAGTAAAATACAACACTCCCACATCGTAGCGGCCAAAGCAACCTGTCAGAACAGCCCTTAGGACCCAAAGGTGTCAGCAGCTCTTCCAGAAACCAGCACCGCTTTTTTAAGTTCCCCATGACAACTGGACACATCTCACCTGCACCTAGCCTGCCAGACTTCCTGTTGGTTTGAATGATTTTATTTCCACTGGCTTCATCACCTTCATNAAAAAAAGGAAGGGGGAAGGAGGGGGGGGAACTCTACAGGTACATTGGTCAGAAGAGAAAGGCCAAGGAGAGCACACCCCCCGGATAAATGAGAAGGGAGAAACAGCAACAACAGACATGGAGAAGGCTGAGGTACTCATCGAGTTCTTTGCCTCAGTCACTCACATCCTTAAACCTCTAGGTTGAAGCTGGCGGAGCAAAATCCCTCCCACTGCAAGCAAAGAGCAAGCTTGAGACCACCTGATGCGACTGAATGTGTACAAGTCCATGGGGCCTGATGACATGCATCCCAGAGTCCAGAAGGAACTGGCTGATGTAGCTGCCCAGCCACTCTCCATCATACTCAAAAAGTCATGGCTGTCAGGTGAAGTCCCAGTGACTGGAAAAAGGGAAACATCACTTCCATTTTTAAGAAAGGTGTAAAGGAAAATCCAGGAAAATACAGGCCAGTGAACCTCACGTCTGTGCCTGAGAAGATCATGGAACAGACCCTCCTGGAAGCTATGGTAAGGCACGTGCAAGATGAGGAGGTGATTCAAGACAGCCAGCACATCTTCACCAGGGGCAGATTGTGCCTGACCAATCTGGTGGCCTTCTACGATGGAGTGACAGCATCAGTGGATAAAGGAAGAGCAACTGATGTCATGTACCTGGACTTGCGCAAGGCCTTTGACATGGTCCCACACCACATCCTTATCTCTAAATTGGGAAGATATGGATTTGAAGGAAAAACTATCCAGTGGATAAGGAATTGGCTGGATAGCCGCAGCCAGCGGGTTGTGGTCAACAGCTCTATACCCAGGGGGAGACCAGTGATGAGTGGTGTCCCCCAGGGGTCTATCTTGGGACCAGTGTTCTTCAACATCTTTATCAATGGCCTGAATAGTAGGATTGAGTCCACACTCAACAAGCTGCTGATGACATGAAGCTGAGTGGTGCAGCTGAAATGACAGAAGGAAGGGATGTCATCCCGAGGGACCTGGACAGACTTGAAAAGTGCGCCCATGTGAAGCTAATGAGGTTCAACAAGGCTAAGTACAAGGTGTTGCACTTGGATCGGGGCAAGCCCAGATATGTGTACTGACTGGGAGAACTCATTGAGAGCAGCCCTGTGAAGGACCTGAGTGTTCTGGTGGATGAAAAGCTCAACATGAGCCAGCAGTGGTCACCTGCTGCTCAGAAGGCCAACAGTATCCCAGGCTGCATCAAAATAGGGGCTGCCAGTAGGGCAAGGGAGATGATTGTCCCCCACTGCTTTGCCCTCATGAGACCCCATCAGGAGTGCTGTGTCCAGGCCTGGGGCCCCCAGCACGAAAAAGATGTGAAGCTGTTGGAGTGGGTCCAGAGGTCACAAAGATGATCAGAGGGCTGGAACACCTCTGTTATGAAGAAAGGCCGAGGTAACTGGACTTGTTCAGCCTGGAAAAGAGAAAGCTCCAGGGGAAACCTCTTTGTGGCCTTCCAGTACTTAAAGGGAGCTTATAAACAGGAGGGAGACTGACTTTTTACATGGGCAGGTAGTGAAAGGACAAGGGAGAGTGGTTTTAAACAAGAAGAGGGGACATTCAGATAAGATGTTTGGAAGAAAATCTTCACACAGAGTGGTAAGGCACTGGCACAGGGAAGTTTTGGATGCCCGATCCCTGGAGGTGTTCAAGGCCGGGCTGGATGGAGCCTTGGACAGCCTGATCCAGTGGGAGATGGCCCTGCCCATGGCAGGGGCTTAGAACTAGGTAAGGTCCCTCCCAATCCAAGCTATTCTATGACTATATGAAAACAAAGTGTATTACTACCTGTTAGCTGGTAATGAACCCACAAATTCATTTGAAAGCCCAAGTTCTGCCTCTGGAGCATACAGCCCAAGACCAGCAATATCACTGCATTACCCAAGTAAAATACAACACTCCCACATCGTAGCGGCCAAAGCAACCTGTCAGAACAGCCCTTAGGACCCAAAGGTGTCAGCAGCTCTTCCAGAAACCAGCACCGCTTTTTTAAGTTCCCCATGACAACTGGACACATCTCACCTGCACCTAGCCTGCCAGACTTCCTGTTGGTTTGAATGATTTTATTTCCACTGGCTTCATCACCTTCATCCACGAAGCAAATACTAGTCCTCACCCTCCATGAACTGGCAAGTTGCACTCCCTGTATGCCTTATCAAAAAACCACAGCCAGAACAATATTGGTTTTGTGGTCTGCCTTAGGTTTTCCACCTAAAGGCAGTTGACGCTCTTCAAATTCTAAGTATAAACCCAGCTCTTCCTAGCGTGTTGTACAAATGGAAGCTTAATCTGCTGCTTCGCAAAATGGCCCTAAAAAGACCAGAAGCGTCTGAGCCACTGCCATAAGCAAGGGTCATGCCATGAAAGCACCTTTTCTGAACTCAGATAAGAATACAATGCTACAGAGGTTTCAGTAGTTCTTGCCGAACAACGTATTTCCACTTGCTTCAGGGAAGAGCCTTAGTACAGTAATCCAGAACTGCACAACGAGAGGAAAAAGAGAGAAAGTGGTACTAACAAACTAGACAAGAGGCAAAGAATGCATAAAAAAGAACTCATAGAAGCAGCAAACAGACGTATTACAGCCCCTGGTGTATTTCCTCTAGTAAAAGGAAGAAAGGAGCTGATGAAGGCAAACAGAACATCACCACACAACTGGAAGATTCCTTTTTTCCTGGAATGGAGACTTCTGTCCTTCTACAGCATTCTGCTCATGGGCAGATTAAGAGGATAAAGAAAAGCCCCCCATATCACTGTTCAAAAAGAGCTGAGAGTTCTCTACCAACGTTCTGACTCCCCAGACTTTACAGCTACAGCCCAACTGTTTCCAAAGTCCAAGTATGGATCAGAAATAGTTGTTTGGGCAAATTCCAGGCAATGGTATTACTGATTTAAAATGTGTAACATTCCAATATCTATTTCCCCTACACATTTTTGCCATGTTCGGTATCAACAGGTTAGTTTTACCAGTTGACATAGTCCTGATAAGTCATCAGGCCAGTTTCAATTCTCATCTCACCTGTTTTTCCAAAGTTAGTTAACTTGGATTGTCTCCTCTAACTCATTCTGCCAAAACCACAGCAAAGCTGTAACACTGTCACAAAGAGCACGGACCGTTCTGAGCATCTGCACAAAGAATGACCCAGTCACCACATCTAGCTATTGAAAACAGATGAATATCCAACATTAGCCTCGAACAATGGGAGCCAAACTCTTCCGTACTAATTACAGCCATTATAGGCTGACCTCTTTATTCAAGCACTGAACATCTCAACACGCAGAGTGGTTTAATCAGGGGCCGCAGAGCAGTATATCCAAAGTACAAACATTAAGGGTTTCTTCAAAACATTACTATTCTATGATTCACAGGAGGAAGAGTAGAGAGAGAACAAAGAGACAACACCAGCTTAAGGAGAGTACCCTAAGGCCTCAGGGAGCTCTACGAGGACAATAAGGCCAAACACGAATATGTGAATTATTAAATGTTTTCTAAATGCTTTTGCTCCTGTTTTACTTATTGTACAGAATACTTGGCAATAGATTCTGATGCCTGAGCCCTAGTGATTAACTACAGCCACTAAGACATGGTATCTCTTTATTTGGCCCTAATGGTATCTCTTTATTTGTCCTTCGCATCTTTCCCTTTGAATTTACTACGGTTGCAGCAGCAAGAAAAAGCACAACATGGCTCCTTCATTTCTACCGTTCACTTCACAACTTCAAACAACATAAACTTCATGTTCACTGGTGGTTTAAGCAGTGCCACAGAATAAAGTAAGCTCTAGCACGCTGCAGCTCTGGGTCTGTTCTACAAGTGGGGGAAGATGCAATTTCATTTCAATGCTGTTAACAGCATCAGGACTGACATGTTGCATTTAGTCTTAACTTCAGATTCAGGCATTTCATTTAAGAGGAGGCTGTAGGCCAAGTATTTGAAGCTCAATGACATCTTGAATTGGATTCAGTATTCAAAATCAGGAGAACAAGAGAAATTGAAGCTACATCCTTGCTGCAAGAAAAATGTAGGCCACATGAAAATCTAAGAGCAGTGAGCTACCCAAAGTCAATGACTGTAACCCAATCAAGACCTGCTCATTTTGAATGGGAATTCTGTTCTCCAGAGCACTTATGTGCATTCCCAGTTCGGTATTCACCTGCAAAAGCAATAGATTATTCTCCATTATTCAGTCTTTTAAGTCACTTTTGAAAAATTTAACCATCTCAGAAGCCAAAAATAGATGCCTAGGGAATATATCCCAGGATGATCAGAGCCACTGGCATCCTTCCTCTCACTTTTCCAGTTCATTCCACACTACTCCTGCAGCTACATTCTTTAAAACAGAACATCTTTACCCAGTCCCCTAGATCCTTAATCATAACACAGAAAGAACTGTGATAGAAATCCTCTGGAAAAATTCTAATAGCCCTTATCACCATTCTGCTATCTTGCAGATGTTTACAAATGACATTTATTCCAGTTTTCCCTGGTAAATAAAATTGCGTTACTTGGTTTCACATCAGCCTTGTCACAGAAAAGAAATTACAAGATAAAATTCAAAAAACATTTGGAATTGCATTTAACCTCCATGAATTACCACAAACATGCTCCAGTGTTAACAGCTAGCTGGGTTATGCATTGTATCGCTTCATTCTTACATAGAAAAAAGCAGCATTAATTACCTCATTTCTCTTGGCATCAACTATTGTTACTCTTCCTTCTTATTGACTACTGGAACAATATCCCCTTACTGTTCAAGACCATATGAAAGGATAACAAGAACATATCTTTATCTCCCTTGTATTGTTTTATGCCTCAAACACTCCATTTTTTTCCTCCATGTGCCTGTGTCATTCTTTCTTACTTATCCTTAACATTGTCACCTAATTTCATAAATTTCTTCTTGGATTTCAGATTACTGATTTAGTCAAATCAGCCTGTTGCTATGTGCCAGTGCAAAAGCAAGCACAAATCAGTAATTCACATTTGGACATTTGTTCCCTGAAGAGCAGAGATCTTTACTGAACTCTTCTTAGTCTTACCTACAAGTTTTCTCAATTCTAGCTATTGTCTTTACTTTTCTGTTCTTCTCTATTTTGCTATTCTTCCTCCATCATTTCCTAGAAATAATTAATTTTATCAGTTCAAGTTAATCTTTCACAAGCTACCCTTTCCTTCCATTTCTTAACCAGCTCTTTCCTCTCTTGGTCATTGCTAAATCAAGACAAGTATTGGCATTTATTATCAAGAGCTTTCCTGTATATCAGTAAACATAAGAGCACTGGTGATAGGGACAATAGCTATTCCTTGGTCTGGAATCTAAGCACAGCAAAATACACTGACAAATCCTACTAATTGCCAAGTCTTAGGCTATAAACAAAGAACCAGCTGAAAGTAAAGACAGGAGCAAGGCTAAGATTTGCTAATATTTAAGAATCTGCTAATAGAGCCCAGAAACAAGAATACCAACTACCCTGCCTATAAGTTGTCCTACAGCAATGTTAGTTTCTATACAAGATGACCAAGCATGACTTACTGTCTTCTAGATTCACTTCCACGTTGGGATTGGCCTTACTCAGAAAGCCATGCCATGCAACTGAGGAAGAGCAAGTTCACATTTGATGTGAAATTACACAGCTGGATGACATTGTAACCACTATCTTTTAATTGCCCTTTCATGTGTTATTATTAGCAAACTGTAAGTTATTATTAGCAAGCTGACAAAATATACAAGTTGAAGCTCTCATTGTCTCACACAACAGCTTCTCCACTTCCCCAGTTGTCACATAACTGGAAACTTTTCCTATTTGAGTTCTTCCCCTAATGGAAGGCTCCTAAGAGAACGATCCCTCTGCTTTATTACTTCAGGCTGTTTGATTCTAGAGGAACATCACCTTGCAATCACACATTCTAACCCCATGTAAGGTTAGAAAGTAAACACAGAATTTATCAAGCTTCTCATCTGCTTTTCTTGAAAACAGAAAATGACACATGAAATCCAAAATTATTTAAAATTTCTAACCCAAGAAGTGGACGTTTGCCAAGCCATTTCTGCTAGCCAGCCTTCACAAATGCTTCTCAATAAAAACCTTCCCAAATGAAAAAAACCCTCAGTTTCTTAAAAAAAAAATTCCCTCTCCTACATTTCTTGCCCAGTGCTATTTAATGCTACTAAACGTTTTTGCTGACTAGTCACCATCACCTGCATAGCTTACACCATGCTAAACATCCTTCTACCTGTAATGGGAAACAGGCTGTGGCTTCATGAACCCAATCTAGAATCACAGAATGTTTTTGGGTTTAAGGGAATTTAAAGATTATCTCATTCCAACACCGTTGACTAACCTCTCTCCCTCTTGACCAACACCATTGCTAAAAGTTACAGGGTTTTTTTTCCCCTCCTTACAACACTATGATGCAGAAGAAATCAAAAGACCTCAGCAGCTCTGACTTACCATCTTTGAAGGAGCCCTAACAGCAAGGATATACTTGCTAATGCACTGTTTTTTAATTAATATGTATGAAAAGTCGGGTGTCCAATCATGGGTGCTTAGTGCTATTTAAGACATCCTGAAGCATCCAAGATGCACAGGACTGGCAGATACTGGTTTGGACTTATGGGAGATTGCACAGACTCAGAGCAGCAAATTCAGACTGCTCAGATGGGGATAACTGATGGCATTGAGGATAGCACTATGTACCGGCACATAGGCACCGCATTTGTTCCATTCTTCCAGAAATCACCAGTCAGCCATAGCTCAGGCAAATGAGTTCTGTGTTTCAGTTGAAACAGAACGTTGCTCTTCAGACAGAAACACAGGTGGACAGAGGTCAGCAAAAAGACTAGAACTCAGATTCATGAGGGTGTTAACTCCCTCACGGTGACTCTAATTCACCGGGGGATTTTAAAAACCAAGTACTTCTTGGCACTGAGTTTCTTTAGTACTACACCGTCCTCATCCACATGATAGCGGTGTATGAAAGTAACTCAGAGTCATCTTTTAAACAGATGAGAGCTACAACAAAAGAGGCAGCTGCTAGAATCTAAATCACCCATGCGAACAGCATACGCTTTACTTCTTCCATGCCTCCTTCCCATGGAGACAGACTGCCTTTTCAGTACCTCACCTATTTATTTCCAACTGAAAAACACCTTTGAAAGTATCACTGCCTTCAGAAAGTATTTTAATAAAAAGATGTCCTTTAAAAAAAAAGGCGGGGGGAGGGAGGGGAGAGTGGGGGAGAGTCAAAGCAGTGCTAGGTAGGTGCCTGGTTCCATTAGGTATATAAATATTTCAATCCCAGCAGCACCATCTAATGGAGAGCTCACCAATTTTTTTCCCCCTTCTTTAACATGACAAACATTTCATTTTAGAGGTGTTAACAAATAGGCCATGTGTTAAAGTATCAGTTAATTACAAAAACTGATTATCTGCACAGAAGCCAAATCCTTTTTCCACAGACAACAATCAGACAGTTTTTCTGCAGATATTATTTTCACATGCATATTTAAGTACAATAGGAAGTTTGTTTAACCAGGAGATAAGATTTTAGTTAGAAATACTGTATAAAGAAGCAATGCCAGTTTAAAAACACCTTAGGAATGTTTAAGCTTCCCCTCCAAAAGCACAACAGGGAAAGCTAAAGTCTAAGGAATACAGACAACCCTGAATCTTAACCATAGCAACCAAAGGCACCATCCACACCTGCTTAAAACGAAGTTAGGCACTCCAAGACATCTCTAAGGTTGCTCTTCTGCTACCAAACATACCGTGAGAGATGGGCAGCAAACAAACAAAAGGTGTCAATAAAGCATGTAGCATGGTAACTGCCGGCAATTTCCAGTATTTATCTCATTAACAACATTTTCTCATGAAAACAAACATGACAGGAGAGTGAAAGTTACATATGAAGTGGGTCTATAAGAACTTCCTTCCTCACTGCATTTTGTCCTCTTTATTCTCTGCATGGTTTATAATACCACAGCAATGCAAGTACCGTTTCAACTACTTTGTACTTTGCCAGCTAACTCAGCACACTGATGCTCTTGTTCTGGAGTAATTGCCTTCTTATGCACAGCTCTAAGGACTTTTGAAGTCTATCAGACCTATCTGGCCTCAGAACAGCCTCCTGATACACTGAGAGTTTGTACTAAAAACAAACCTCTCAGTAAATATTTCTGCAAAGTTACACCATCATACACCAGCTGTATGTACTACAAGTTCTATACACGCAAACAGGACAATTCCAGATCCCTTCCTCGCTTATTTTGGGAGAATCTCCTCAGATAAACAGAGGATACACAAAATGCAGTGGGTGGATGTTTGTTTGCTTGTCCCAAGTCCTNGAAGCCACGCATGCAAACAACCGGGAGAGTAAATCCCCTAAACTCCCTCAAAAAGTTAAAAAAGTTAGTGGCTAAAATACTGAAAGTTACATAGCTAAACAATCCTTTTCAAAATGAAAGTGAAGCTTTCAGGAATTTGTAAGAAGGAAAGGGGAAGAAGGGGAATTTACAGGCTCAGGTACCGAGAAACAACAGATGAAGAACAACACACAAATAACTATAAACTTGTTTTACCTTCCTAGGGATTGCCAAGAGCATTCTTCTGCACATGCTCCAAGAAAGCGTCAAAATACCTTACTACCACATAGATTTAAAAAACTGCCAAGCAGTACGGGCAGCACAACAGCAGTGCCCACCACTGTAACTACAATGAAGGATCCATTGGTATTTCCATTCTGTATTGGCACCACCAGTGAGTAATAAGGCACATTCACCAAAGGCATGTTTCCTAATCTGAAATGCAGCACGTTCACACTCTGCAGATAAAAGAATGATTCAACACCTAACAGGAAACAGAGAAGATGCTGCTGACTTCAAGTGCTGGCAGGTATTACAAACTTCATTTGAAGGTAGCACAAATCCTTCCCTCCTCCAAAAAAAATAAATAAATAAAAGAAAAGAAAAACACCAACAAGTTTTAGAAGGCAATGGAAATACTACTACATGGTTTCAAGACTGCTGGATATGTACAAGTGGTATTCACTTATTTAGGTATGCAACATCCTTCTTCTCAAACTATGCAACCAAATGGCAGCATTTGGAGAGTGTGAAGCTCACAACCACATCACCCTTGGCACCTATTGAACACAGAGCCGGTATCCTAATCAGGTGCAACCATGACTGTCCTAACAACAGAAACATTCTCAGGCAAAGCACAATGCTCCTCTCTCAAGTATACTGTTCTGAATAGAAAAGGAAACAGCAGAAGGGATGGAATAAGAGAGCGTTTGAAAATTTAAGGACATGTATACTGCAGACAACAGGGCACACTGTAGACCCATCTTTAGTGATCTGGAAGAGTCTGTTAATTCACCTTCGGTAGGGAAAAGAAAAAAAAAAGTCAAAGAAACAGGTAGCTACAGAGAGGTCAAAGAAAAGCTGATTTACAGATAAAGATTATTAGTCAGAAGGATGAAAACAAATACAAATCTGGAAAAGAATATTTCAAGAGAAAAGTAATGGAAATGGGGAGTAAAGTAAATGGGAAAATGCAGTCAGTCATTTCACTCGTGTCAGATGTGAACACCTTGGAATTAAAGTCATCCCATCACAACCTAAATTTCCAGGAGATATGGAATGACTGAAAGCAGTTCAAAATAAACCACTTCTAAGAATCAGAGGAACCAACTTGAGAAGTTAAGAGCATTTACACTGTTTGACCAAACAACTTGAAATACTCTTATCCAGATTGTATTTCTCTTCCATCTCATTACTAGCTGAAGAATGTAAAATACAAAAGAGGAGATTAAAACAAGTAGAAGGCAAATGGAAACTTGAAGGCTGTACTTCGTAAGCAGAAATCATGACTTAAAGATGCAAGTCGTTAAACAAACGGTCAGAAGACATCACTCAAGGAAACTTACCCTTGGAAGGTTCTTCTCTGTGGAAGGCAGAAATGGGGATAGGTAAACTGCTACAGTTTACTGGTACAACATATCCATTATGAAAACCTCTAACAATTGCTCTAATTATCTCTCTCTCAAGCACATGGACAAGCTTGCAAAATGAATTTCATTCACATTGCCAAATTTTGTTTCATGAGCTTTGCTATTAAAAAGTTATTTTAGGCACATTTATTGGGAGAATAAGCTGGTTCTATAGAAGAAGGAATAATTGTTAGTGCTCTAGAACATCCAAAGCAGAAAGCTGGGAACAAGTAAAAGCCCCATTCTGACAAATTGTCATGTACACTCAGCTCCATACAGCACTGTATGTTTGCAGTACATGACAGTGTGAGAGCTGTGAAGCAAATCCTGTTTCCTGCCCCATAATGCCGGTGGATCAGAATAGTACAGCTCTGGAGGAGAGACAGAACAGGATGACTCCACACCGCTCCTGCAATTCATTTCTTCTATCAATGGATAATGCTCGTACTGCCCTGATGTGTCTCAGCACCTCATCACCTCTGATGCCCTCAGACTGCAGGAAAGCACCACTATTTCCATTTTACAGACCAGGAAAAGCCAAGACCACGGGTCAGAAGCCAGACAAACTGTATGACAAGTATTCTTAGTCCCAGCCATCTACTACCTAACACTAAAGCACCTAAGTATCAGTCCCCTTCCCCCCTGCCCAGCCCCTTAAAGACATCTGTCCTTATACTGCCTGTTTGACAAGGCTGATCACCTCAGCAAGCATCTCAGGATCAAGTTCAAGCGCACTAGAAAACTAAAAACTAAAGACATCAGTGGGGGCAGCACCAGCAGACTCTGTGCCTTTCCTCCTCTTGGTAATTGTCCTAACCACTTGACTGAGGTTCCTCTTGCTCCGTTGCTCAGGCATGGAGTTTTCATTATTCCTGGCATAGCAGAAAAGTTTCAAGAGGAGGAAGTGACACTATGCTTAACTGGCCTGTGGCTGACTATGAGAATGCTCCCCAGGGAAGTAGAAAACTTGGCTTGGAATCCCCCTTCTGCCCCTGGGACGCCAGCATGATGTCACACCACTCGACAAGGCAACAAAGGCCCCAACAGAATGACTTACAGGAACAAGAAATCAGTCTCCAGGTCTCCCAGCTCTCACATTGGTATCTTCAACAGATCATCTTCTCTTTCACGAGAGATGCCAGAGCTTGTGGGAACAAAGTGGCAGCCAGGAAGGCACTTCTTATCTTACAGTAGCATCTGCAATATGCTTTTCAAGACAGACCAAATCAAAGTAATTCATTTTGCAAGATGCCTAAGAAAGCTGTGAAGACTCCTGGCGTTCCAAGCTTGGCTTGAGTGGGCATATCTTACTTTGCTTACCAAAAGATGTTTTCTTCTGTTCATGCAGAAACCACAAATCCAGCATTACTCCAAGTGTTGTATTTCTATAATAATGAGCTTCCATGCAGCCATCATTATAGCATGTAAAAGAGAAGTTTCTTGACTTCTTTCAACAAAGTTTTTGTCTGGAGCATTTGCTGTGCATACTGTATGTGAAGGGGTGTATTCACTTCAGATCATTTACACTGTATTAAAGAGTTATCAGTGATAATATCACTGTAAATAACCTACAGAATGTTTACTCCATACAGCAGAAAAATCTATTTCAAAAGTGAACTTTTTATGATAGTACATAAAGTAATACTGAAACGATAAAACACTCCAGCCTAAAGCATTTCTGCTGTGCCCAATGCAGTTCTGATGCTTACAATCTGCAGCAATCAATCCTGATGTCAAAGTACACGACGATGCAGTTTACAGAGCGAGGAGGGAGCCAGGGACAGAGGCCACCACACGTCCAATACGGAACTTCTGCATCCAAGAGCATGTTGAGAGCTCCCTTCCCATGCTGCCCTTTGCTAGATGAACTGCAGGATTCTACTGAAATCACACTTTACATGTGCGGAGCAAATCAGCATGGAACAACAACAGCATGGAAATCAAAGGCTTAACACTTTTGGGGTGTGGAGAGGATTAGTGGCCTACAGCTGCTATATATAATTTTAGAGACACTTGCCCTGTTAACCTAGTTACAAAGCCAACAGTCAGCAGCAATTGAAGTCACAGTGGCAACAATATTTTAGTGTCAGTGCTAGAGTAGAAAAAATTTCCAGCAAGAAAAAAAAAAAAAAAATCCAAGAAACTACATACGTATCACAGTTTCCAATACCAAATAATCTTTTACCTTATTTTCTTCTTAAGTTCTTAGATCTTTCTACTGTATGCTTTCCTTACTGGTTTTCTAGGGGGTTTTTTGGTCTCTATTTTTTCTCCCATTAGCACAGACAAGAGAGCATCTCTTCCTACTCTGCAGACACCTAATCATCTTTCATTGCAAGCTGCCACCCCTTTCCTCTCTTTTCTAGTCTCTTCTCTTTTTCTCCTTCTGTCTGAAAAAAAAAAAAAATTAAGGACAGAAATGAAAAGTGTTTGTTATTTCCCAAAACAAACATACACTGACTTTAATCTATCTGCTTAGGATAGCATGGGCTTCCAGCAGGCAGAGCTGGGAGAACATTTATATTCTCTTTGCCAGCCCCTTGCTGCTGTGGATTCTATGTCACCACTTTACCACTGCAGGTTAAAAAACTGCAAGATAAAACCTTGCATGGCTACAGCACTCCTTCTCGTGCTACAATCACACCTTTTTATTTGGTTGCACAAACATACACTGCTCTCCCTCTCTTGGCTTCTTTTCCCCATATCACATCTTGAAATCTCTGATTTCACTCTCTCCTACCACTTTTGGTGTTCCTGAGCCATAGGCCAAAAATGCCAGGAGGTTTTAAATATAAGCATCGTATTCAGAAAGTACCCACCCACAGGCATAAAAAAAAAAAAATAACTTAAGCCTTGGCAATTCTTTAAAGGAACTGTGCACAAGAACACAGACATCTGAAACCAACATGTAATGAGTAGTCTCCAGACATCATAAGATTCAGCACCTTCAATTAAGGAGAACTATTATAATAAAAAAAAAAAAAACGAAATCCAGTTATTGCATCATCTGAGACATTAGACATCAAAATGTGTTATTCTTGCAACATCTATTCATACAAAGCCAACTTAGGATATTGGATTAGATTTAAGTCATACCTATTTATAAACTGCCTTACTTTTCATCTGCAGATCTATGACTGCCTACTGACCAATGGATTTATGTACCAGAGGTTTCACAACTAAAGTCAAAAATCAGGATTTCTAGCTGTATATACTAACTCTATTGAAAAACATGTTCCTCTTCCATCACTTAAACTTTGCATGATGGACAAGAACAATATAGAGATCTAAAATGTAGCAAGATGTTGAAATCCATGAGAGAACAAGCCATATTCGCACGGACCAGTAAGACCTCTGCAAGATTTTTTTGTCACTGATGTTACGTACTGCCATCTTATACAGTTTTCCAAGGCACCAGTAGTAAACGTGCTAACGTGACGATGATCAATTCAGTAAACCCACACCAGAACTGCTTCTCAAAGCCAGGATCATCAAACCTGATTGCAAGAGGACTTTAGGCAAGCCTGAACACTCAGTCATCCAGCACCCTCTTTCGAAGGGAATTCATTTGCTCTGACACTGAACGCACTTCACCTTTTCACATCCTAGGCAAAGCTACTATGGGAAGCTCTGAATCAAGCCACGTTTCAGTAAAACACCTACCGTTCTCGTGTTGTACCGAAGCGACTTTTATAACCTCGCAGCGCAGCCTGCCTGCGATGCCCCAGCTCATGACACATCAGTGTTTCCGTTATCAAGGCGCATTAGAAGGGGTTTCCCAGCCCAGCCGCAAGAAGCTCTGATTCAGTCCAAATGTTCAAGTACCTCTCGTGTGAACATCCAAACCCTCTCCCTGAGCATAACTAACGTCTCCATCCACGTTATTCCATTCACACTTCAGTATGGACTGCCATTAACAATCACCGCTCGTCGAAGGGCTCATCTTAAAGGACAACATACACCCTGCTGCCATCTCTTCAGCCATAGCCCCAATGATCAACACATCTTTTAAATTCACGCCTCTGTGTGCGCCAACAGCTGTTTTACATACAGACTTGTACTATTTCACACCCAGCACCCAGGTGCCTGAGCTCCATCGCCCGCAGGATCGCACACCGAGCTCCCTTCTGCTCCGTGGGCATGAGCTCTGATCAGTGCATCCTACGGGACAAACCCTCAGCGAGAACACACCGCTCCGCTGAGGAGCAACCACATGGATCACAGCCCACAGGGCTCTGGCAGATCACAGTAAGCTTCAGGAGTCCCCAACCCGAGGAGGCTCCAAATTTCAAATCGGATCACTGGAACTTCCCCCATTTATACTACTACAGAAGCAGAAAAAGATGAGAACCGCCTCAGGACGTGGTGAAGATGCAGGCAGAGGGGCAGGCGCAGCGCTCCGTGCCGCACACAGGCTGAGAGGCAGCGCAGCTCGCGCCTCTCTGCATTCACACAGCCTCGCTCGCTTCCCCACACGCAATTCACATCTCAGACGCTCAGACACAAATAAATCAAGATGTGAATGCCTTACCTTCCTATTTTACAAGCCGCTGCAGTTCTCAGATTATGAGTCAGTCATAGGTTCATCTGCAGAGGAATGACTCAGTATAAACTTTTGAACACTCGTTATTCCTCCTAACCTACAACGCGGCAATTCATCGCGGCGATGAAAACGCGATGCTGCAGGAGCGGCGCACGAGACGGATGGCGTAAAAAAAAATAATTAAAAAAAAATAAAAAACAACAACAAAAGCGCTCCTCGCTCCGCTCTCCGCCGCTGCGCTCTGGCACAGCGGCTCCGTCTGCCGCTCCTGCTGGCAGCGGAACGCCCCGGGGCCGCCCCAGCGGGGCCGGAGCCGCAGAGCCGCGAGGCTGCGGGGAGCCCCGCTCAGCAGCGGGCGCGGAGCGGCGCGGCGGCTGCCGGCCGTGCCCCTTTAAAGGCGCTCGGCCCGCCCCCAGCACCGCATATGGAGGGAGCCAGGAGCGGAGCGACGCTCCCGCATTCAAACGCCACCGCGAGCGCCGCTCCCGCGCGGCCCCGCGCCGCCGGGCCGGGCCCCCCCGCGGCACGCAGCCCCCGGAGCGGGGCGGG
>WBMW01002529.1:17197-117018 GCA_013396635.1 Penelope pileata | reverse complement strand
GCGGGGAGCGGGGAGGGGAGGGGAGGGGAGGGGGAGAAGAGTCTGGAAAAGAGCAGAAGAGAGGCGCGAGCCCCGCGCAGGACGGCCCTCGCGGCTGTGTCCCGCGCTGCAGCCGCGGCCGAGGGGGCAGGGATGCGGCCGCGCTGCGGAACGGCCGCACCGAGCGGCGCCCGGGCTGAGCGGGGTCCCGGTGAGGGCGCCCCACTGAGCGGGGACAGCGGGGCGGAGGGCCGCGGGGCCGAGCACGGAGGGATGCGTGGTGCTCGGCCAATTTCACTGGGATGAGGTCACCGTCCCTTTTGGACGTTGTTTATCGAGGGATCGCTGGGGAGGAACGGCGGGATGCTGGTCCCGAGCGGACGGGCTCTGCGTCACAGCCACCGCTCACAGCATCGCCCCGTGTCCCGAAATCCATCCTGACCCTGTTCGATCCGCATCCCCCGCATCTGTGCAACGCCCACGCCAACCTGTGCGGCGAACCAAACATCCCTAGCTCCGGCTGTGTCCTCATCAGACCCCACATGCGAGGCTTGGCTCGCACTGCTAATTCCCTCCTCGCGTGCTGTTTTTCTTCCTCATCCACCTCTCTGCTCCCCCCTCTCACTGCTGTCCCCGCAAGAGGCTTCTGGAATGAAGCCGTGAACCTGGGATCAGGATGACGACCTGAGACTGCTGTCTCCGATGTCCCCACTGCTTTCCCAGGGCTGTGGGGCTGTGCTCAGAGCCTGGGTCTCTCCAGCTGCGGGGCTGCAAAGAAGTTTCCATCAGACATGCCTGCAATTTCCTTCCTTGCCGCTCTTTTTGCTGTTGTATGCGCGTCCTCTTGTTTTGCACTAAAAAAAAAAGGAGGAAACATAATAGGATTGCAATGCTGATAGCTCTGGCAGTTATATTAATCTATTCTTCCCCCAAAAAGAGACTGAAAACAAAGTCTTATGCTATCTTTAAGATGTCAAACAGAGGCTTTTCCATATTTAAAAACGTCAGTAGCTGAAGTGTTGATCTGATTAAATACCTCCCATTCCAAGTGCTTTGTTGTTGTTGTGTTTTTTTCCCCATATCACAGTTACAAGATTTTAAAGAATTCTAATACGATTATGACACGTCCCCCGTGTCTCACCTATAAATGGTTTGGGATTTCATGGCATACAGAGCATTTCCTGTGGGGCCTGAAGCAGCCCCTGCCACGCGGCACTGCCAGCAGCAGCGCTTGGAACTGCAGAAAGAATGGCAAAGGGCACGGAGTAGCTCCATATTTCAGTAGAATGGTTCAGAGAAGTAAAATAAGAGGGCAGTGATTTGGAAAATTACGTGTGAGCAGAATTCAAAGGAAAAAAAATCCATAGTGATAATGGTGGTAATCCATTAGAAACTTGGGTAGGGACAGTTGTCTGTAAAACTATGGAGGAAATGGGACGAATGAGTATCACGTGGTTATAGAAAACCACAGCTTCTCAGACACGGGCTGAAAAATACCACTGGGAGGTGGCAGGGCTTACATGCTCTTGGTGGAAGCTAGACTTCTCAAGGCCTTATATTAATAAGTGGAGAGGGCCTTGTAGAAGGCCACTGTATCTAATGTAATCTCTGAGTAATCGGCGAACTCAGCCCCTGATAAACTGCAAGAGGGACGAGCCTGGATCTTTGTCTGAGCTTGGAGGTCACAGAACTTAAAGAAGGAAGCTCACAATGGGATGGAGGAAACCAGAGCTGGATTTTACCTGCAGATACTGAAAAAAACTAGCAAATGAAATGGCAATTTTGAAAACAAGGATTTGTTCAAAGTTGGAAGGAGTGAATGGAGAAAGGTGGTGATACTGGTAGTATATCCAGCCCTACTTCATGGGCGTATCACTCTGTGAGAAAACAACTGTGAGCTGCCAGCGTGCAGAGCTGCAGAGAAGGCTTGTGTGAGCCTGTGATGCACAGCTGGGGGGCATTTAGCAGAGATAGGAACGCAGTACCATGGCTCTACGCAGCATTGCTAAGGACCCTCATCTGGAAAACTACGTACGGTTCTGGTGACTTACAACCAGAAAAGCTTGACTCAGGTTGCAACAGGTGCAGAGGAGGAATAGTGGGGTGACGGGGGAACGGAGCATCTGCGCTCTCAGGGGGGAGCTGAACGCACGCAGGCTCGGCTTCCTCAGCTAGCCAAACGGAGGCTGCAAAATGGCGAGGTGATTCATTGTAAGTACATTCAATGAGTAAATATCAAAGAAGGAGAGCTATTTAAATTAATGAAAGAATTATACAAGCACAAGGATGTATGGTTAGGAATCAGTCGTGAGCACACTTGGCCTGGAAAGCTTTCTAACTATTCCAGGAGTGAGCAAACAGTGCTCTAGGCACAAGCACTTAAAAGATTTTAAATCAGGGCATGATACTTTGATACATCCAAGGGGAATTTAAAGGGGACTGAGCTGCTGACCTTTTCCGTTGTACTTCTACCATTCCCAAACTTGAGGGCATCTTCTGCTCCTCTACCCCTTCTGCGTTTGGCTTGTCAGGGTTTTTTCAGCTGCCTCAGAAGCACTGCAAATTAGTCAGAGGCAGGATGTCGAAAGGACGCTGGCGGCATTGAATCGTCAGGTGGTTTGTGGTGCATCTTGCTGAACTGATTGACAGATTTGGGTCTCAAATCTTTTCCTTCAGGTGAGGCCAGTAAGGGACTGTTTTGTCCCCCCACTTCCCCCCCCACTGCGAATTGCTCAGAATCTTCTGAGAGATCTGTTTGGCAAATACCTTGTTGCAGGAATGCTGGTGTCATCTCCTGTGGTACTACGCTTGTGAGGTCTGGTCTTTTACCGTAGCTCTTAAATTTATCTGATTCTCAGAAGTGTTTGGTGACCCTGGATGAGTGAGGCTTCAGAAAAGGCGTTCTGTGAGACCTCCTAAACCAAACTTTCCGTGTTGTTGCTTACCATTGTAGTCAGAGGTCATTTCCAGTCCAGTCTTCCTGAACGCAGCATCAACAGATTATCGTCAATGCTGGAGGTAAACCTGAGAAAGGGAGAGAGAGAGGAGAGCAAACCATTGTTTCTCGTGTGAATTGGTTTATTGCAATTAACAGTCATTCAGCTGAACTGCTGTAATTGGTGATGATACAGTACATCCCTATTAGCCCTGCTGTTTCAGGTGCCTTCTGGCTCTGCTTCCGTGCATAATGCTCACTCTAATGTTGTGATTCCTGTGCATTGTGCATGCCCTCTCCACAGTTTCTGCAGTGTATTCTCAGAAGGTGGCTATATCTCATTCCTAATCGATACCTATTGTGTATTTGAGCGAGACTTAGCAGAAGCTATCTTCTGCGTTTCTGGCTATGAGGAAGCTTCTTGACTTGCAGCTTCCCCACCTCAAGCTATGCTTATTAACAGAACAATAAAATCATTAAATTTGTATTACCTTTTATTGCTGTAGCTCAGCCCAAGAGAAACTGCATCATGGGAATAAACATTTATTTATTGCATCCTATATGTGGGATAAAGATTCCCCTGAGTTTATTTCAGCAGCTACTAAGCAATAATGTTTAATGTGATAGCCCTCTTGCTTAGGGAAGAAAAGATTTCCCCTGCCCAAGCAGTGATTATCTACTTTAAATTCCTAGAAAGTGATGGCTTTTTAAATGACAAGCATTTGAGGTGAAACATTTCCCAAGTCTTCCAGAAGTTAGTTATATATGCTATTACAAGTATGCTCTGTGACATTTTGCCTTTCTTTCAAGCTAATTGTAATTCTCACATCAGCTTATACACATCCTTCACGATTGACAAGAAATATTAGTATGGCACATCACAACTGTGTCTCAGTAATCTCACGGCTTTCTTATTACCTTGTTGAGATCCTCAGGCTCCCTTACCATCAAGACTATCTTTGTGCCTGTGCCAAGCTGACTTTGGAGTCAAATGAAAATTTTGAGTGGATGTCCAAGGAGGCCTGTAGGGTGGTTCACATGAACTCCAAGTTGTACCTGGAACAAGAAACAAGACACGGTTCCACAGCAGGGAATTACGAGAGCACAGCAATGCTTCAGCTGTACATCTGTGTCTCAGTACATCTCCAGATCCAGAGCTGTGACGCGAAGAGTGCAGACTCAGCAAGACCAGCTCTCCACCATATGGAGATTTCCCTGTGACAGCTGAATCTGAATATAACCAATAAAAGCATCTTTAAGGCTGCTTTGTGCCTTTTGGGCAGCACAAAGCAGCTTCATCAAGAACAAGGATTTGGTCCAAAAGTTTTCCCCTGACATATAATGTCTGTTATTATACTAGTTTGTAACTAACAAGTGCAAGGATTCTATTAAATACCTGGCAAAGTAAAAGGCTGAGTTGAATGTAACAGCTGTATTGATTTATCCAGATGCTGTCATTTTTCTGGGTGATACATCCATCTCTGAAAATATCTTTAGGATCTTTTCTTCATCAAGAATAACAGATTCTAATCATATATAGGAAAAAGCCTCTCCTATTCTTGACAGAAAGACCAAACGTATACTTTCAGTGCTAAGAATTGGTCATTTTTGTAGAAATTGTTATTGGCTCTTCATGGTAGTCAATAATAGCTGTTTTTTCAGGGTGCAACTATTTTTACTTTCACCTTTTCTGCATGTAGTCATGGGAACAGAAGCCAACCTGTAAGAATCAGACTAAGGAACAATTTGAGCATTTGAGGTGACTGGGAGGCGGTCATTGAGTCTCATCACTTCCCTGGCTTCCAGCTTAGCTGTGTGCCTTACCTCCAGTACCATGAACAGATTTGTTTCCAGTTGTGCTAGCTAAGAGGCATGTTTTTTCCCATTATTGATACTCCTCTAGCAAGTTCTAAAGGGAGGTTTCAGAGTGTCTTTGAAGATTGTTTGAGCCTCTGGGTGCTCTTCTATGTCTACAAAAGATGTATTTCCAAACCCTGAAATCTTCAGCCCTGACTTCATAAACAGGCTGATCCAGACAGACCCTGCTGGCTTTGGTACCAAAGAGGTTACTGCAAGATGGAGCCTCCACGTTTGCTGTGCGGTAATGCCAGCAGATTCCTGGACAGAATCCAGTCAGTAGCAATAATCATCTGAAAAATAGTTGTTCTAGAAGCCTAGAGGAAAATAAAACTTCCCATGTCAGCTTTGTTCCCCTGGGAGCTATAGCTCTTCATCATGGAGTCCTGATTCCCTTTTTTAAATGGCATGGATCTTGTCCTATGTATATGACAGAGACGTTAGCATCCTGTAGCAGGATGTTCCATCCCAGATCTAGTTCTTACAGACACAATTTTGGGACTTTCTGCATGACCTTAACAATTCCCTGCTAGTCTTTGTCTAATATATATCCAGCTATCTAGTGGATCCAAGACATATATTCACCCTGATATGAAAGTATTATATCCTTCTGTCTCTGTCTTCTAGTGCAAAGCTTGTAGTTCCCTGTTGTTCTGCCTCTTGTTACTCAGCGATGTTTTTCCACTATTCTTGGCGGTTTTCTCACCTTGTATAATAAAAAGTAATTCAGATTTGCAGTTTCCAGGCTTCCATTCATTCTGCCTCATGATAATATGTAGAAAATGTGGTAACTCTAGGGGAAAAAACTACCCAGCTGTTTGTCAGAAGATATCTTCTTAGCTGGGATTCTACTTACCCACCTGAGCCTTTAGAATTAGGAGAGGAAAGAAGATCAGCTTACTTGCTGACTGATATTTAGGTTAATTTCACTTTCACCTATATTTTTTTTTATTACAAAGTCTCAGGAGGTCTCTGCTCAGTGCATTTGAAGGAAATGACAAAAAGTCTCCAAGTGGCATCTAGATGAAAGTGGCTGTCTTGTGATGCAAACAACTGAGGTAGCAACCCCAACATACTGCACAGGGGAGATCCAAGACCAGCTATCTACTTAAAATGTGTCTTCAGGGATGCATGATGTTATTCAAATACTTTTCTTGCCGAATTTCAGAATTCTTGGTATCAAATATGTTCAGTTTTCAAGTAAAAAAAAAAATCTAAATGTTCTCAAGACAAATTGAGCCTAGCCCCTAAGAATCAAGCTTCCTTTCTTCCCACCTCTCACCAGCTATGATGAATGTTCTGCAAACCACATGACACCCTAATCAACATTTGCATAATCTTTACTATCTCTATGATTACAGTATGAGGGGGTTATATATAAGCTAGACAGTAATTAAAGAGAGCTAGAAAGAACCCAGCTCCAGTGATTAGCATAAAGAAGTAATGACTCAAGAGCACACAGACTGGGGAGAAAAGCTGAGAAGGAAAAATGTGAGTTGGCTATCCAGATAAGGCTTGCTGTGAACTTGAGAACTGGAGAGCTGTAGGATGCAGAACTGCTAGAGCAGGGACACGGAAGGAGGCCTCATGATCTAAGGAAGGCCCATGCCAGATACTTGCAATGAGCTGTGGCTTTTCAGGTACTGGTAACCCGTCCTCTACCCTGAACTACCCAGACTTCTGGTGCAGACCCACGCCAAGGCCCAAGCAGCAGCAGGAAGCCAGGCAGACCTGTTGGACAGTTTCTTACCAAACAGCCTCAACTATGCAGCCTTGGAGGCTGCTACTTGGAAGCTGGGGTGATGACAGGTTCTCTTGGCACCAACCCACACCAGAGCCATGTCCCCCAGAGAAGCCCCTCCTGCAGGGCAGATGTTGAAAGCCCTGTTGTGGAAGTGGTGAAACATTAGTTCAGATCCTGCAAAGGTCTGAACTAGAAGTATTAGAAAAATTCGTTTGGAACCTTCAGATGGCTGGAACGGAGTGTGCCTGACAAAACCAGCCTGAAGTTGTGGAGAAACCCTTATTTTTCCACAAGAAATGAGTGAACTATTGCTGTTGGCAGTGGTAACTTCTGGTAGCCATGGGACAGCATGTCAATCACAGGCATCCACCCTGCAGAAAAGTGGACAAAGGGAAGTAACACAGCTTCCCTCATGACAAAAAAAGAACTCCTTTGAAACTCAAGAGAGATGCGGAGGCGGCAACTCTGTAAAGAACCCTTGGAACAGCAGGAGATGCATGGAGAAGTTATCTCCATATCTCCATATCTCAGCTTACTTAGGATCCATAGGGGAAAGGGACAAAGGGATTTTGCCATTCCCTAGATCGCCACACAATAGTTCCCAGGTTCCTAACTCTTTTCATTCTTCACAGATGATATCCTAGTGAGATAGGAGCTCGTCTCTGAGCCTGCACTGCTTTCCCATGTTCAGTTTCGAGAGGGCTTGCTCTCGCTGCTGAGAAGGGTGCTTCCACATCCCAAACTAGCTGTATAACTTCCATTTGTGCTTAGCAATGAAGTGCTCCCCTATTGCAAACTGATGTGAGTTAAAATGCACAAAATGTAATGTCATCTTTGCACAGAACTAAAAGTTGCAAAAAGATAAATTCTTGTTTGGGCTCGGTCTTACCTACTGCATGCTGCTTTGTCTTTGTGCAATTGCTGCAGCATCAAACCACAACAATCCAGGGCAGAAGGGGTCCCCAAACTTCTGCTTGACTGTTAGAGATAACATACAGTCATAAAACCAAAACACAGGATCCCTGCCACCTCCAATTTCCACGAGGTATCAGGAAACCTTTTGATCCGATATGCAAAGTGGAAAGTTTTCACTAACTTTCCTGGAGCTGCTCCCACTCCATATTGTGGTAACAGATTGCCGACTCAGCTGAGATCAGATTTTTTTTCCCTCAAGCCAGGCCTCCCATTTCAGTGTTTGTGGAGAGATGGTGACAATCTGTGTCTTTTCCTGGAGAAGTTATTTCTAATGGTATCACCACAAAAGTATAGCCTTGCATCTTTTATGTACTTCAGGAAGTTCTTTATTCGTAAGAAGCGCATATCTAAGACACCTTGGAGGAGCTACAAACTGCCAATTCTCACCATTTTTATCGCAAGTTTTGTGATATTTGAGGCTTTTTCCTCAAAGTACCAGCTCCTGGAGTGGAGTGATTACACGAGAAGCTCTCATTTTTCTTTCATTTAAACAAAAAGGCAGTAATTTTCTTGCTCTCAGAGAGAAAGCTTAAAAGTATGACCTGAGCAACCTGCCGAGGCTCAGGAATCAGAAGGCAATGCAGAATGAGTTGAACATATATTCTCTTCTAAACTTTATAATTAGAAGTCCATGTCATTTTTTTTTTTATTTTATTTTAAGATCTGACTCATGTTTTTAAATTACTTGATTTGGCAATACTATATAGATTGACTGGGCTCTTGGATAAAATTCTTTGTCATGCTGAAGTCTAAATTGAGCCAAGAGTAAATTCACTATAAACAATTACATGTATTTTCTATTCTTGGCTTCTTTAAAACATCATCTACCCTTTACAAAAACTCTATGACACAATGAAGAGTAATGGAAAAGTAAAGCTTTCATCCTGCCGAACCCCAGTGTATGAAAAATATAAAAATTGAAAGGCCCAACAGAAAGAGAAGCTAATAAAACTTGAAATAGGTGAGGTTTATTTCTTTATACTGTAACTTCTCCTATACCCACAGGACCACATTCTGCTCTGGGTTACACTAGGGTAAATCCAGTAAAACAACCTGACTTTATTGGCCACAGCTAATTTGTTTTGCGGTGGATTGATATCAGTTCTGCTAAGTGCGTTTGCCATTCCATTTCTAGTTGCAGCATTTATATCAAAATCTAGTAAGAACAATGTGACTGGGGAATTGAGAAAGTCCTAAAATTAAACCTGAGTGTGCATCTTCAGTGTGACTGATATCCCTTCTGTCCTGCTTCTGATTACTAATTCTGAAGCCTTTAATAACGTGATCATATGTTTTCCACAAGATTCTCTACCTCTCTGAGTAACAGATGGCTCTTTTAGGGGTTGGATGTGAAGTGCGCAGTAAGAGAGACTCTTGACTTCCAGATCCCTGTTCCATCTTAACCTTAAAGAGATACTTGGAGTTACACAAACTAGGTCCAATAGAAAGTAGGTGAAAATGGGGTATTTGCACAATCTGCTGGTAAGGAATCCAACATTGCAAAGAGAGTTTACCATGTTGTGCTTTGAATACCTTGAATGAGAAGGAAAAGCATATGGCCTGCAAAGAAAAAATGATCCAAGTGAATCTTGTAGTCTTCTGATCCATAATCAGAGGGCATTATCCATTGCTTTTGGCAAGGTTTTGCTTGGACAGATGTGCTCTGTAATCAAAGCTGATAGACTGATAATGAAATTTATTTCTAAAACTCCACATAACTTTTCCCCAGAATAACAGAGCAAAAAGAAACCTTTGCCAGGTGGATATGAAGATGAATTGAATGTTTGTGAAGCCCTCAAAACCAGCAGTGATGAGCACTGGAAAAAAATTTAGGACTTGAGCTACCATATAACCAACATAAAGTAGGGGGAGTAGAGGTCTTAAATGGTGGCTCTCACACCCTTCAACTCCACGAGCACCCATCCCTCAAACTATTCTTTAAAATCCTGGTTACTCATTACAAAAAAATTACCTGAATGGGATTCAAAGGGCAGAAAAGAAGGATGTACCGGAGAAAAAATATATGTCATCCTTACCTAGCAGGAAGTAGATGGTCTTTGAAACAAGCCTGTATAAATTCTGTAGGGGACCACACAGACAAAACATAATGACTAAGGGACCTTCTGTCTACCTTGTGTACCAAAGAAATGTAAGTCCTTTGGAAAAAATAGTATCCCATTAAGAACAGGCTCACAGCGGAATCTTTATTCTGTCATTTTTCTGAGTCATCTGAATTTCTGAATCACCTGAACTTCAACCTCATTGTCACTTGTACATGTAGATTTCTATTTTGGGATGAGGGGAAGGAGATTTTTTACTTTCTTTTTTTTTTAACATGACATCTGGAATCATTCATACCGTCATGCTCAGAAAGAGGAGACTCTTTAGATCCACTCCACACATTTCTACTGCTTGACCTAATGGAGTATCTGCCCACAGTAATACAATGCCCTGTATTCTGGAGGGGAGAGGACCTATCCTGCCATCACAGCTTCACAGCTATTTATTGAGAGCAGAACAAGGAGGCTTAGCAACCAGACTGCCTTTCCCTGCACTGATGGGGAGTATCATCACACATCTTTCTGCACCTCTGCCTCACCCTTTTCTCTACATCTCTGCTTAGTCTCATGCTATTCACTATTCTCACTGTTTTGATGTAACTCTCCATTGCTCAGGGATCTCATCCCAGTCTCTCTGATGGCATATTTGTAACTTTCATCTCTGGATTTTCTGTCCAAGTTCAGTTCTCTTTCCACATTGTCAATGACTTTGCACCAGAGACAGCTGCCATTCAGTGAAGTTAATTCCTACTTCACCTCCCTATTGCTAATTTCCCTTTCCCTTTTCCTCCCTTTCATCTCTAGGTCATTGTGAAATCTTTGCCGAAAACAAAAAACAGAAATCAGGTTATTGAAGACTGTTGTGGTGCAATCTGAGCACTGGGTTAGTGTTTGAATACAAATATTGAAATCCTATACAAATATGTGCAGAAGTAAGGGTTAATATGTTTTTCTGCCATTCAGGTTCACAATTTCTGTAGGCTGCCACGCAGTACACTTCACAGAACTTATGATTTTAAATAGTTGTAGGAAGGCACAGGTAACCTGAAAGCCATCAAGAACCATTGGTTCCAGGAATTAAGAACTTTAATTTGTGTTCCTGTCTGCTTAAGAGGTCAAAGGAAGGGGGCTCGTTAGGCTTGACACCCTCTCTCCTACAAGACTAGATTTGGTTTTGCAACCCAAATGAAATGGGTGGAGTAGCCTGGTGAGTATGTTTACTGGAAGTGAAGATATACAATGGAACAATTTGGTAAACCCTAGAACTCAGTCCATCTTGCACCCTAAAAGAATCAGGCAAAAATCACTATGCTTCCTGTGGCATCATCGAAGGCCTTTTCTCATAGAGGAAGATCAAGAACAGGTTTGGAAATCTAAAATTCACCTAATTTCTGAAGCAAGAAAAAAGGATGATTTTACCATGAAGATTTAAGAAAAGACACCACTTGAAAGTAAAAGGGTCAGAGTAAGTACAGCGTATCCTGAAGCCTTCAAAGCGATAGCAATAACGCACTTCATACACCAGTGTCAAATGTTTAGGTCCTTGGTGTATTCCACTAATAACTGATATATAGACTGCTTTGTGTCTCTAAGCTTAAGTGCTTCTTTTCCCACATTTTAGAGAAATGATGCAGTCTGGAATAAAGCTTTGAGGGGTCCAAGACAGAATGAGACTAAGCATGACTAGTTAAAGTATTAGGGATGGCCTGAGATGCTGAGACTCAGAGGTAGATGCTGCAGTCTCTGGAAGAGAGTTTTTCTCAAACTTTCTCCTCCATCCCTTTCCCATCCCTCAAGGATTTCTAATTATTTGATGCAGCACAGAAAAGCTTCAAAAGGTTTGCAAGGTCTTCTCTTCCAGCATAGTTGCAGCTATGCCTGGATGCTCTGCTGATGGACGGGAGGTGAATGGGTCTCTTTGTCAAGTGCTCTAACCCCTGCCTCTTGTCTCATCCCCAGCAGCTGACACAGAAACAACAGAAACAACAACAGAAGGACTAATACAATAAAGCAAAGTTTCAGGCATCTAGCTCCAGTTTGAATTTCGAATGGAGAAAGGCACTGCCTGGTGGTGGGCAGCGAGATGTCCGTGACATGGGAAGGGATAGACTGGGCAGATGGTCTCTTGCAAATGTATCTGTGGCACAGTAAGGGATTAGCTCCTTGTCCTTTGGCTACATTTCCTGGGCTGAAAACTATTGCATTCTCTTAGCAGAGCTGGCAGAGTTGCTCATGACATAGTTCATCTGCTTCAGTGCAATAACCAAGTGATCTGACTTAGCAGGTGAGGAGCATTCAAATGAAGCATTCTGCCATGACAGTGGTAATCTTGGGGAGAGACATGGCGAGCAAACAGCTGAAAGGACAATCAGGTCTTCAACTGCTGCAGCCTCTTCTGAAGCAACAGTGTATAGCTAAGGAGGTCTCCTTCCAGTGCCTCTTTTGGACTGTGTTAGGTAAGGAGCATTTCAGCACAGTGGCATTTGTGAATCCACTCCTGATGTTCTTTACCATCTCTGTGCACCGGGGCACCAAGGATCTAACATAGACCTGTGGGTTCTTTGGTGGCTTGTGCGTATCTCTGTTCTTATTACCCCATCTATAGGACAATTCTCCCTTCGCAGGGAATAAATGCACTAACAATATGAAGGCACTCATAAAAGACAGGAAGGAGGCCATAAAAATGTGAAAATGACACTTTTACAATAACCATAGGATAGGGACTTTTTCCCGTATCAATCTTACCACAAAGTCAGTCAAGCTTAGCCAAAAGCCAGTTGTATCTAAGGAGAATAGCCTTTAGCTAAAACACTGTTGTCACTGTTACATGATAACCCAAAGACTAATTTATAATGTGCCTTTAGCCAAAAAATCCAACATGAGCAGAAAGGTGTGGAGAGGCCAGCTGGTGCCTGCCTGGTCTCTGTGATCGCAGCCACACACCAAGCCAGCAGACTGCCTTTTGAACATGGAATGTTTTTACCATCGACTGACTTTGTTTTTGTCCTGTCTCCTCCCTCGTCATCACTATGGTGACTGCCATACCACAGCCGTTCTAGCTGTCTCTTTCTCTCCCTCATTCATCTTTTCTCCCTTAGCATCTCTTTTCCCTTCAACCCAACCCTGCCCTTTAAATGATAGGATCAGCTCTGGACTGTGGCTGAAGTCATCCCGGCTGTCCAGCCTGTCCCTGCTGCATGCTTCTCTCATTGCTCATCAATCATCTCCTGAACTACCTCAGTTTGCCAAGCAACATTTTAAGGCAAACCGAACTAAGCAGTGGTTCACCTTGAAACACACGCTCCCAACTGTGGCAGCCAAAGAGCTGGCTGACAAGCAGCTGTATAACAGGAGGGAGGCCAACACATGTCCTAAGGTAAACTTTCCCTTCTCTTACTACAGAGCCCTCGATAAATACGGGTAATGAATGCTCATCCATCTTCCCTTATTGATTTAATCTTATGTCAAACCCACCTTTTCACATATGCTGGAAGAGATGCTCTTTCCCTCCACGTGTCACCTCGCATCACCTAGCGCAGCGGCTGAGAGGAGCATGGTTCAGGCATGATAACGAGCTGTGTTCTTTCTGATGCAAGACACGGCCCCAGAGGCTCGAAGGTGCTAACTCAACTTCAACTTGTTAAATGAAGTCCCAGCCTTCAGACAGAGCATCTCAGGCCTGTGTATCCTCCTTAATGCATGGGAAGAGAGAAGAAATATTAAAAGCATCTGAGATGCAAAGGATCAAGTACGGTGGTTCTTTTTAACATTCCTTACTTCATTTCCCATTAACTTTAATCACAATTTCCTATAGAAATAAGGCTTATGAGATCAACTGGGCAATGCACATCTCTCTCTACCATCTTCTTTCCCCCATCAGCCAATCTCAGGAGAATTTAATTGAGAAAGTAGGGCTCTTAGGAGATAATTAAATTTCTGCAGGATTTATAAAAGCCGGTGGCCAGGAAGCAGAGAGCATGGTTTGAACCTTCCCAAGTTGACCTCAGGTGGTTTTTCTCCCATCACCCAATTTCTAGAATATCACTTTTAGCTTTAAAATATGGAATGCTGTCATGGTAAAGGCCGAGCAGGCAGACTGTGCAGCACCACGCGAGCAGCACACCAAAGCAAGGCGGCAAAGGGAAGAGGGCAGGTCAGCACAATGCCACGAAAATGTGAAAGAACAGGAAACCTGCTCACGTAGTTCTGCTGTGAACAAGCTTCTCCTGAACATCATGGCTTTTGGCTCAGACAACGACTTCCCAAACCCTGCTCTAAAGGTCTGAAGTGTGACTTACATGAGGCAGAAAAGGAGATTGGACAGTAGGGACGTGTTATCCTGGAAATGTCTAAATATAGCTTTACATGAAATGAACATGGGGTGCTGACAATGACTGCCATGAATATGTGACCTCAGCATGAGGATGAAAAATTAATCAATTAAAAATGCATGATAGCAGCTGGCTGGCAACAAGGGAGTGCGGAAAGGACTGAGCGACTGCTGGAGAGGAGCAGTTGTGGCTGAGTTCTGCCTTCAGTTGCGTGCTGGTCACTGGTACCAGTGTCACACCTGCTGTGCCACCCCTGTACAAAGGGCTGGGTTGAGCCCCATGCTGTCTGGAGCTGCACAAAAAAGAGCTGCAGCCCCTGCAGTGCAATGGCAGCCAGCAGGATACAAAGAGTTCCCTAACTGGGTTGTGGCCAGTGGGTGAATGGTCAATGGTGGAGGCTGGTGGGTCCCACCTCTGGAACATGGCCAGTTCTGGGGAGTCCACTGTGGCTAATGGGGGAGTTAGAGGCCTTGAAAGAGCACCCGTGACGGGATGTGGGGTGGGCCATCTCCCTGTTCCCCAGGTGCTCCCCTTGCACAGGCAGCTGCTGCTGCTTGGCCACTACCTGCTGCAATGAGCACAGCCCGCCAGGCCCCGCAGAGAGGAGAACACTCGTGTTAGGGGAAGGGATGGGTTAAAAAGGAGGAGGAAATGACAAGACAGTCTCAAGAGAAGCCTGGAGCAGCAGAAAAACACAGAAGCTGTGAGGTGCAGGGAAGATGGAAAGGAGCAGGAAAGTCAGCCCGCCGATGGCAGCAGCAAAGCGATGGAGAGGTCAGGGAGGCAGGGAGGATGAGGAACATGGACATCGCTGAGCACAGTATCATTTATGCTTTATGCAGAGGTAATGGTAGACTTGAGTATAATTCACTTAAAAGTCAATACTGCCCTTTATGTGATAGGAACATAGATCTGCAGAGAAACGGGCTTCGTTATTTTTCCTGCTTACAGAATGACCTAATATCAGGGAAAGCCACCCTTCGGCTGGCTGTTATACGGTACTGGGGGTGACAACAACTGTCCATTTTGGCAAAAAGGGAAAAGGTTATTTTAAATGGGACAGAGCAGACGTTGTTTTCTTTTGTTCCTCCAGAGGAATAAAGACAAGAGCATACAAATGGAGAGAGAGAGGGAAGAGCTGCGGGGACAGAAAACACAGCATCTGTTTTGGTGCCGACTCTTCCTCATTGTGAAAGAAAGGGCACAGCACGCAGCCTTATCATTTCCTTTGAGATGATTTGTTCCAGTTTACAGCCGTTGAGGGCTCTGCCTGTCTGAGCACCCTCAGCACGCTGTGACAAAACTGCAATCACGGCTCGGGCTGATCCAGGCTTTGAGACAGGGGCACGAGGGGACAGAGGAGAGGGGAGGAAACAGGAAGAGGGGAAAAGAAAATAAGAAGTACAAGTCCAGCCTGGTGAAAATGGAGATTTTAGACAGATCCTTTCCTTCAGTTTCCCTGCTTAAATCGTTTTTCCAGGAGCAGGTGGAAGAAACCCATCAATAATTCGGTGGTTTGGGGGTCTGAGAAGGGTCTGGGCAGGGCAGCCCCAACGGCAACAACCTCCTCAGCAGCCTGTCCTCCTCACCCAGCACCTGGTGCAGGCCCCAGGTGGGCAGAAACCCTACTCTTTCATCATTTTATCCTGTATAAATGACCTTTAGTTCACCACACTCACGTTTAACACACCCCTGAGCCTCTGACAATAGGTCTTTCACTGTAATCAATTCCATTTATTTTTAATTTTTTATTACTTCTCATAGCAGGGGGGGTTGGAACAAGATGATCTCTAAGGTCCCTTCCAACACGAACCATTCTATGACTCTATGATTTTTTTAAAACAATGCGCATGATGCACTGAATTGGACCTTCCATCACCCTAGACACCTTAAAGGTGTTGCTTTCTGCATTTCCACCTCACTTTATTAAACCAAAACCAGTCCTTCTCCAAGTTAGAACAGCAGACTGCAAAACCACCACAGCCCAGGAGCTCCCACATGTCCCCTGTCCTGTCTCCTGCCAGGGAAGGGGCTGCAGGCAGCAGGCTGCAGCTGCCAGCAGCAGGAGGGATTGCCTCCACACACATGGAAACATGAGGTGTCCAGCAAATTTTCATTTTGCAAGCCAAGGTGTTCTTTTTGCCATTATTTAGCTAAGGAAAGATTTTTGGGATCATAGTTTCCCCACCTACCTGGTGCAGATCTGCCACTCACTGTTCATGTCTTCCTCTGCAAAGTGGTTTGCAGCACCTGAGAAACCTCCTGCTTGCTCTGGGGAAACGTATTTCTGTGTCCTTTTGCTCATTTAGATGTTATGCGACAGGCTGAGGATCCCAGTTGTTAATTCTTCTCTCTGTGTTTTTCACTGGGGCCAGTCCCACCTGAGTCATGCCAGCAGAAACACTGTAATAGTACAAGCGTGAGAAAAATGAGTTGTTAAATTGTTGACCCTCAAGTACTGAATTAAGCAAAGAGAGCCTCCTGAGAAAGCCTCCTCTGCTGTGTTTTATTAAACAGAAGGATCTTGGAGGCACCAGAGAGCCAGCTATTTGTCCAGGCTCCAGTGAAGAGATCTGATTTTCCTTCTCTTGTCACTGCTCCCTTTACTTCCTGGGAAGGAAGGAAGACAAAAACATCTTGGGTTTGGCAGAAGGGCCCTGTTCAGACCCTGACCAGGCTGCTGAAAACTGAGGATGCTGCTGGCAGGACATTTTATGCACCATAATTTCATGCCAGCAAAAGTGAAAAAGCTAAACAGATATTTAATTCCATAAACGTTCACACTCTGCATTGGTATGGTTTTTGCTTTTGCTTTGTGGCTGACATCTTTTTTAAATAACCCAGTTGTTGCTTCAAGAGAAATCTCAGGAGCTGAAGGAGCATTAATGCTATGAAACATACAGGTAGCCAAAGAACACACTGGCCCAAGAACAAAACCAGCAATCCTTCACAGAAATTAATCATTACTGAAATAGAAAGTAATCTTTTGATAGAGTTTGGAACACGTTTTTTAAGGTATAGAGCCAAGAATTAAATGTGTTATACAGAAGTGTTCCGGACAGTCTAGATTCTCCCCAGGCCCCAGAGAAGACATGTGGTGCTGGGAGTTTAACTGCAAGCACCCACAGAAGGCCACCAGTCTATTTTAGTCCACAGGGTCATTTCTTGCTCTGCCATGGAAATACCCATTTTAAGCCTCTTTGCCCCCATGTGCTCAGGCAGCCCTCAGTCCCATTCCCAGCACTTGGAGGATCTCTATGAGGAGCACGATGCCAGAAGAAAGGTCCCTTGGGAGGCCGTCTAATCCATGGAGTTATCCAGGACATTCGGGAGTATCAGATCTGCCTTGCAGAGGTAAAAGCCCTGGGACTCTCCCAGACTGCTAGGCATTTAGTAGCTAAGCCAGGATGAAAGGACTGTAAAGCTCTCCTGGAGGATGACTCCAGCAGAGAACATCTGTACCCCCAAAAGAGTTGCCAGAGCCAGACATCATAGAAGGGAATAAGGAAGAGAAACAAATACAGTGAGGCATCTTGTAATTTCTCTGCTTGTTGTAAATTCTTGCAACGCCCATTGGGAAAACAATACCCATGCAAGTTAGGGCAGCTTTCCAGAGTTGCTGCATCCGTGCTGCATGCTAAACGGTCCCCTCTGATCTCAGCTGTAAGCTTCTCTCCTTGCACCAGTGTTTCTACCAGCACACCAGCAAACGAGGACTGACAGCACCACTGTGGCTCCTCAGCACCTAATGGATGAGCATGAAACGTGCAGCTGTCTAGGTGGAAGGCACAGCAACTTCCTTCTTCTAGTTGGCCAGTTTAAAATAATTGATTTCATAACAAAGCCCAGGCATTTTTTGTTGTTGTTGTTGTTTTTCTTTTCCAAAAATAGACAGCAGCTTCTAAGTCAGAAAATCACTTCTTTTTCTCTATCCAAATTACTTATTTCCTAGGTTCTTACCAAGCCTTTTAATGTAAGAATCACAAGACTTTGGACAAGAGCCAGAACTCCCAGGGAGAGCCAGGCAGCACAGGCTCCTACAAACGCTGGCACATAGGTGTCAGTGGGCCAGGGCTGCCTGGGATTTTGAAAACAGCACCTCGAGAAGCTGAAATGCACATGCTGCGAAGGAGCAGCTCTCCTCTTGGATGCGTAGCATTTCCAAGAAAAGGACATTCTGTTCTCCACCACCTCTAAAAACAAAACTGATTCTGTCATCTCCGTGTTTGTTTTGCTACAACTGATATTTTTAAATTGTTTATTAAATAAAGTGGTGACTTAATTGAATGTTTGCAATAGCAAGAGATCTGCCCTGTTGGCTTGAGCCAAGAGCCAGAAGGCATGCGGAAAAGCTTCCCTGTCACGCTGCCATTGCCAGGCCTCCATGGCTTGCAGGAAATCCCTTTCTGATCACCGAGTACTAAACCTCCTTAACATCTTCCCCCCACCATCACCACCAATTGGGATGAAACTGTGGAGCAGCTGTGAGATGTTGTCTCAGAGGTCAAATTCGTTTCAACTCTGGAGCCAATGCACAAGGGATCCATCTTTAATTTCACCATAATTGTCAAAAATTGTTTGCCAGATCCTACCATAACCACAATATAGAGAGAGTTTGTGTAAAAATCTTCTCATTGCATTTGCCAGAATCATGGGACTCACGCTGCAGTACTATGGCAGAGGAATCTATTATAATGAAAGCTCATAAAAATTTCATCACAGAAGTGACCAAATATGAAATGCATACAGCAAAACAATGTCAAAGAAAATCTTAAAATATTCCACTTCAGGAAAATGAAAATGTGGAGGGGCTGGTCTGGAAACTGGAGGGGAGACTGTGATTCTGTAATTATAACGCTAAAACAAATAAGAGAAAATATGAAAATCAACTTTGTAGTAATGAAGTAAAGTCAATGCCAATTAAGTGACTACTTACACAAAATACAGCCAAAAAACCAACAACGTTGATGTTAAAATATTAAGACATAAATCCTCAAAAAGGGAATTGTGAATTAAATCAACTTTTGCTTAATTCAATTCTTACAAGAATGTCACTTTTCCAAAAAGATACCTTATTCCCCATTTATTTTCTTTCTACGTATCAGGCAAGAGAGTAAGAATAAATAAATGATTTATTTGCATGGTTTAAATAGTGCTCCATATTTCACAGTCACAGCTAAATGGAATATATGGGATGTGAGACATCCAAAAATCTGAACAAGCTACCCAGACCGTATTTAACTACGGCTGTCTCCCTTCCAAACACTCTCCACAGCCCAAAATCACTTCTGCAGGGAAATCGGTGACATTTACGCCCTCCTACCTCATGCTTTCCCCCAAAACCAAGAGTAAATAACAAGCGATGGAAAGCGTGTTACCTTCCTCAGCTGCTGCCCTTCCCTGCAGAGAAGGTGGGCGGCTGCTCTGTCCCTTGGGGTGGTCCCTCAGCCTTCTCCCCATCGCAGCTGAGCCACCCCCAGGAGATGCCTCCCAACAGCACCAGGGGAGACCGTGCAAGGAGAAACAAGTGAGAAGGGGTGAGCCAGGGGCTGAGAGCACAATGGTTTCACTGAAATGGAGAAGAGGCTCTAGGTGATGTCTCACCCCTGTCAAGGGTTGAACACTGGCCGAAGCCACCAGCACAAGTCCTCAGGTACCTCTATAAGCCGTGCCTGGGCCCAGGTGGAGCAGCACCCAGCCAGGAGGTGAGGGAGTCCAAGGTGAGCTGAGGTGAAGGAGCCAGTCTCCAGGAGGACTGGGATGGTGGAGAGCAAAGGGAGCAAAATAGGAACGGAAGTGACAGGGAATGCATGTGCTAGAGGCCGAGAGAAACAAAGCCAGAGACCAGTGGGAGAAACGTGGCATAGAGGAAAGGAGTGAGGAGGCAAACATTGTGGAAAGGAAGGAGGAACAAAGAAAATTACTTCAGTCAGTTTGAGGAGGAGGCACTGACTCTCATCTAGACAAAGCCTCTCTTCAGTTTTCGAATTCCCCATACAAAAATGTGGACGAGAACAATTTTCCTCCTGCTCCTCGTGAAACAGATTGGAACATGCCCTATAACAAAAGCTACTGCAGCAGAGTCAGCACTGGCACAAGAACAAATGGGTCTGAAGTGGCCATGAATGCATTTAAAGTGGAAGCGAGAGGTGCGGTTCTGGAGCAGCAAGGGGCCGAAGCTTAGTTCAGTGTGAAATGGAGCTTGATGCATTCATTAAAGGGATTAGGTGGTGTGATCGCCCACAAAGACAGGGAGTTTGTTTCAACAGTCCCAAAGACCCCCACACCCATTCCCAAATCCCACTGAGCTTTCTGAGCCTCCCTTTGCCAACCCCTTGTGCTTTCATGGACGCGGCAGCACCATGCTTCAGGAGCAAAGGACAAAGGTGTAACGCAAATTTAGAAACTATCAATGTAACACCATGCATATTTATACTCTTACAGTGATAAGATCAACTTTTTCACTTATGAATATAGGGCCAATCAAGTGCTGCAAGAGCACACACAGATCCATCCCAAAATAATGCTTTATGTATATTTCAGGAACGAGCCTTAACTATACTTAGGATAAGGAATTTGTCTTCATGTGATGAGCCTGACCTCATCATCCACAATGGGAGCGGCTGTGACCAAGCAGACACTGCTCTCATCTGCAAGGTCCGAATCGCCCATATATTTCATATATTTAAAGTTCTGATCTGGAACCCATTGCTGTAGCGTCTGGGTGCCTCGTTGTCTGCCTAAAAATAAACAAATATCAGTTACCCAAGTGGGTGACTCATGATCATACAGAGCCCCTTAGAGTGTGAGCAGGCTGGCTGGTTAATTAACACAAACTCTGACTTAACAGATGATCCTAATACGACCTTCAAACTATCATCAAGCCTCTTTAACCGTTACGTGTAAAAGGGTCAAGGTGCACAAAGGCAACAAACTCATATCCTCTTCCCTTCTACATCATCTGCAGGAAAAAACTCCCTGTTCAGAGACCCAAATTCATCCTTACTGACAAGTAACACTCACTGAGCTCCTTCTGTCCCATATTCAAAATAATGGCAGAGGAGCAGCCATTTTCACTTCACAATATAATGAGGGAAAATACACTGGTATTACCCTTCACCAGACCATGAACCCAGCATAAAATTCAACACACTCTTCAGATACTTGCCATGATGCTGAAGTAGCTTATTGCCGGTATTTCTGATGACTTAACCTCACCATAACCATTAACCATTCCACGCACCTAGCAAAGGCACAGACTATTAGCACAACGCTTTTGAATCTTCACCTCATGGATGATACATTTTAAGTAGTATACAAATATTTTAAAACATTTTTAAATGAGCAGAGCCCTTTGGGCAAGGATGGCTTGTTTCCCTGGCTTTAGTTTTTCATTTAAAAAAAAACTCTCTTATTTACATATATGTACACATACACATGGGCATTTATATACATATATAGATATATGGGACCATATGGAACACTTTTTGCCAAGCCAGACTCAGCCCAGGGGGAGCTTTGCTGGCAAGCACAGAAATCTCTGCTGCCATTTGACTCAGTAGCAGCTCTATCACTGCCAACAATATTAGTTAAGTTATCATTCAAAAATGCAGAATACAATTCTGAGCTTAATTTTCTTACAAAGCCACCACACTCAATTGTTCCAAAAAAAGAAAAAAGAAAAAAAGAGTCGTTGTCATCTCACTGAAGCGTTACAGCTGGCCACCTTTAAGGCACACTTGAAGTTTAAACCCATTTCACACTCCACATGCTCATTGCTTTCCAGTCCAAGAAACTCCTCTGGGCTGGAAAGGGAAGGATGGGGCATCCCAATAGACGTTATTCGTCTATGATCAGCAGCTATAATTGCACTTTCCTTTACCTTACTCTAGCATTTTGCAGGCCAAACACCACCATTCACAAGCAGGGAAAACTCTTTGGAAGTCAATGCAGAACTGCCTCTCCGGAGTCAATGAGAATTGACTTTTTCAGCATGCCTGCAGGTGCTGGCCACAGCCGCTTTTTGACATCCTGCGTTACACCGGCTTTGTGCGTACAAACGAGTGAAGCTGCTCCCTGGTGTCTGACTTGAAGGGACTTATTACTACCGACAGCTGCAGGATCTCTCTTTCTGCTCAAGAGATAAAAATGTGTGTTTTGGAGCCAAAGAGCCAGACAATCAGAGTAAAATACATTGAAGTTGATGATAAAACCCCTACCAACTTCAGTGGGACCAGGAATTCATCCCATCCCCTGGTTACTGGCAGATGTGTGCAGCTGCACCTCACAGCATTGTGCCTTCCTTGCAGCTGGCACTCAAGGATCTGCTTGGCAGCTCTCAGCAACTTCAGGTGTAGCATCAGGGCTCAGACTTCAAAGTGACTCTTATCTAAGTCAATCCTAAGTGAAATATACGCAGGCCAGTGCCATCCAATAAACAAAAACAAGATCTGGTTGCACAATGGCTTCTGGGGATCCCTCAAACCCGACTGAGATCATACTCCCGAGGGCTGAATGCGCATTTCTCTTCATGTTGCTACTTGAATTTTCTATCAGCATTCCAAAATGTGTGAAAACAAAGATAATTCAAGTTTTCACCTTACTTTATTGACTATTTCAAAGTGATGTTCAATAGTGTGTACATAATTATCTAAGTGGGATAATACCACACAGCAACAAATGCCTTCAGAGCCACAGAACAGCATCAGTGGATGAGCTGTGCATGCTGCTTGTACCATGAAATACACTATCAAATTAAGACTTTGTTCTATGTTATTCTTCAAACGTGTTTTGTTTGTTTTTTTTTCAGGAGTTATGAAAGCATGTGAAAACAAATGGAAAAAACGTGCTGCAAAGGCAGACACAATGCTCACCACAGAAGCCAGCCCAAAGGAAAAAAGAATTCCAACGCTGTTTTGTAAGGGTTTTGTTTCACAGAGAATAATTAGTATGAGCAGCGTGAATATGCGTTCTCTGACCTCACTAAAATATGAACAAAGGCAAGAAAATCTTCATGCTGCGGAGGTTTTTCCTTTAACGTGACTGTGAATTTTGTGGGACAGTTTCAGACTGATGTTGAGAAAGTGTCAAAAACATGGGCAATTTCACATGCTGCACCTGACCCTTCTCTCTACAATGAACGCTTTACTGGATATATAACTGCAGTTTCATTCTAAGCTTCCTCTTCAGTCTGCAAGAATCACCCAGAGCTGCAAGGGAAACAAACCAGTGAGACTGATTACACACAACATATCCTTGAATTACCTGGCAAACACACTAGGAAAAATGGAGATATTTTAATTGTTTTGTGTAAAAGTAGTGTGGTACTGGAGCTGGTAGCACCCTTTCAGCATTAGCAAAAGCTAACAGTTTGGTTTGTTTGTTTTTTTGGGTCTAATTCTGTTAAAGAAAGCAGGGAATGACAAAATATATTTTAAAAATATATCATGAAAGAAAAGGATGAGCTTAAAAGAAAATTCAAAGCATGTGCTTTATTTTTGTTTAAAATACATCCTTTGTGTCAATGTACTGCATGCTATGACATTACATTGCAGTAAAGTGAATCCTGCCACAAATGTTGCTAAAGAAGAACAATTTCTATCATAACTTCCTGCCTGGAGACTTGTGTCTGGATTTTTTTTTTTGAACCAAGATCTTTTTCTCACTTTACTGTTCCTGTGTAAAAAGATGGTTTTGCTTTATTTTAAATTTCAGCATCTAAAAGGGAATTCAGCTCTTTCGGTTGGACGAATCCCTGTGGTGGAGGAAGAGCCCATGCCAAGAGGACTGCCCATCTGCAGGATGAACCCTTCCCATCTGCTCCCTGGGACCCTGGGGAAAGGGCTGCCCACTTCTTCCTCACCTTCTCCTTGTTGCCAGGAGCCCAGAGGTGGTGCTCCCACGAGTACCTCATCCACTGCTTGTCTGCTGAGCATTTCCTCCAGCATCCAAATGGTGTGGCCTTGGCGCTCATCTCCTTTGTCTGCAAATGAAGCAAGAAGAGAAATGAGCAGCATCGTCTGAGCCTGCAGCAGTGCACTCAGGTCAATGTGGTGACCTGGTCTGCGGCAGCAGCACATGCTCTCAGCCTTTGAGCAGAACCCAGAGGTATCTTGGTACCTTGGCACAAACTATGCCCAAGTTGTCACACCCATCCTCCTGAAATGCAAGGAGGAAATTACAGCTGTAACCCCCCCATCTCTATCAATCCATCGTCATTTCCATCAGCAGACGTGAGAAAGGCTGTCCTGCACTCGGGCTTTGGGCAAACCCTGAGTCTCAGCATCACGGGGCCCTACCTGGGATCTTCATACAATAAAACCAAGGAAAACGGATAATATTACATGCACCAAAACAAATAAAGCTCTGTTTTCTGTGGACATCACCTTTAAGTGAGCCTGGAGCCTTCCCAGACACCAGGGCAAAGACCAGTCACTGCTCCTTCCCTGTCCTGTGGAAGGAACTGAGAGCAGGGGACAGGACAACAGCAGGACATGTGCCATGGGACCATGCTTGCCATGGCAAAATGTGTGTGGCACACACCTCAAACAGCACTGTGTGGGTGAGCACCCATTGCTCCTTTACCCTCAGTGGCCCGACAAAGCCAGGGGACTGCTAACATAGTGAAACAAAGAGCTGAGCTTTCACAATGAGGGTAGAGTTGCAAGACCAAGATCCCAAGGATCCATTCCTTGCTCAAGAAGAAACCAAGACCAAAGAATCCTCTCTCTTTTGAGGAGATTCTCTGAGCTGCCTTCTCTGGAACACGTCAGGGACCTGGCTCCATGCAGACGTTTCAGGCTCCCAGCTGTGCTCTGAGCTGGAACAGCTGAGATAGGGACTCCTGTCTGCTGCTACACAAGCAGTAACATCCTGCAAGGGCCGGGGTGCTCAGATAGGGACAAACAGGCTTCATGGGTCCTCTTGGCTCATCCCTGACCCAGCTCTCAGTCTTTGTGGCTTAGCCATCCCCACAAAGATAAGATGACCCTTTCTCCTTCTTGTGCCTGTCTGGCTCCTGCAGTAACTGCAGCGGCTCAAAAAAGCACGTGGTGCAGTGCCCCAGGAACCTGGTGCTTGTTTCTTCACCTTGCTGGTATCAGAAATGCATGCAGCTTCGCTAATGATTGCTTAGCTTTGTGAAAAGGAAATCTTTTCCCTTCTGAACATCCCCGGCTATGGGCAGCCTCTCCCAGCCCACCCTGCCAGCAATGCAGCCCATTGCAGGGCCCTGCGGCTGGGCCACCTCGGGCTGGCTCTGGAGAAAGAGCAAACAGTGCCAGCAAAGTCCTCTGAAAGCAATACAACTGCATCAGCACTGGGACATCTGCCAGCACAACCATTTTTTGGCAAGAGAAGGGTAAAAAGCCCCTGCTCTGACCAATGTAACTAGCTGGAAAGCAGGAGCACAGGACATTGCTCCTCTGACTGGCTCTGCCTCCTGTGCACCCCTTCTCCACCCCCACGTTCTCCCGGCACCGCTCCCACACACAGCTCCTGGTCTGCTCGGGACAGGAGGGATGTGCCAATGGCTCCTCCTGGGGACACAGCTGGCACAGGGGACCTGCAGGAGACAAGGCTGAATGCCGTGAGTCAGTTCACAGCTCGCTCCGTCCCTCCTGACCTCACTGAGCCCATATCCCAACAGCATCAGCACAGCCCTTGTTTGTTGCAAGCTACAGAGCTTTTGTTTCAAAGGAAAACAGCTTGAATGGTCTTTGTGCGGGGGAAAACAAAAAAAGAAAAAAGAAAAAAAAGGCAGTGTTTTTTCTGTGATAGCTGCAGTGCTGCTGCTTCATCTGTGAGCGCTGCTGGAAGCAGCAAGCAGCCAAAACACTGCTGCAGCCCATTCACATAACGAGCAATGAACTTCATGGGTGAGTTGGGGCTGTTTGGTCGATAGCGTTATTAAGCAAAGCTCACTTGCCCCACCCCACCCCCCACCCTGCTTTTCCACATCAAGAAGAGCAGCCCAATACCGAGCTGTGTGCTAATGCAACTGCAAAATGACAGCTTAAAAAATTCCTTGGGAAGGGGAAGCAGCACGCCGGGGCTGGCAGTGGCCATGCCCCTCGCATGCTCAGCTGTCCCAGGGCGAGGGGAGGGCACCCCAGCAGTGCCACAGCCCCCAGTGCCGTACTGGGGCACAGCAGAGCATGCTTGGCTCAGGCTGGGAGCTGCCTCCAGCTCTGCAGGCTCACACCTCGGCTCTTATCGCAGCAAGCAGTGCGTGGTGCAGCACCCAGGGGAAGGCTGTGCCACAGCTACACGTGATGCGAGCACATCCAGCAACAGCCCAAAGCTAAAGTATGCACAGCCACATCTCCGCGCGTAAATGCTGCCTCTCATCCTTCCTGTTAATGTATCTAGATGTCCTCCTGCTTATGGTTTAGCTACTGGGGCAAAATACCACAATCGACATTTAAGTTGGCAGGAATGGTGAATTCTGGCTTTGAATAATGTTGACACAATTCCTAGCTTGAAAGCTTATAGCTTACAAACAACGTAACACGTAACAACACTGTGTATTGATTTCATTAAATAACAGCACTGGGTGGAGGGAGACTGCTCCCAACAGCAGCTTTTAAGAAAATCACTCTGTAGCCCAAATACCTGATAGAAACGTGCTGCTGGCAACCTAGAGCAAGGGGAGAAAGAGCTGAATCAGAGGACCCCGGGATGCAGTGTCGGTCTCTGCTGCAGGGGTGTGGGAATCCTGCAGCAAACGTTACTGATTCTCCTCCAGCCCTGCAGCAGCAGCATGTGACTGCGTGCGGCCTCGTTGCCGCGCAGAGCTGCTGCTGCCCTGCCTGCCCACCGAGCACAGCCCCAGCCCTCGGCTTGGGCATGGCCTCAGTCCGGGCGTGCAGAGCTCGTGCTGCCCCTGGGCAGGTTGTGCTGCCCCTGGGCAGGTTGTGCTGCAGAGCAAAACGTGGCAGGGCAGCCAGGAGCGGTTTGGATGGCAGCTGCTGGGATTTTGCACCAAGGAAAGCAGCCTAGGTGCAGACACCATTCCTCTGCAAAACGGAATTTCTGCCTAAATGTTCCCAATCTCTCCTCTGCACCCCCAGACAAGCCCCAGTAAGGGGAAAATCTGCTTGGGGTATGTCCAAGGGTTTTTTCCCAACGTGATTCTGCGAAGCAGTGATTGCATCTCACCACACCTCCAGCTAGCACAGCCCTGCCAGTACGAGTGAGGCCAGAGCATGGCCTGGAGCAGGATGCCAGGGAAAAGCCCCCGGCATGTCCAATCAGCTCAAGCTCTGAGGAGCGTGGACTGCATTAGGATCCAGCAGGGCATCAGTTTAACCTCTCCGTTAGTTCCCATCAGCAAATGCTGCTGTCCCTGCCAGGGTGGAGCCCAGCTAATTGGGCTCGTGACCTCCACATTCTCCGTCTCCTCTCATTCAGAGTAGACTCATAAAAGCACAGCCACTGCCAGCCAGGAGTGTGCTATTAGCAGAAGTAGTAGCGACGCTGTTATTATTAGCAAGCCTTTTATTTGTTTTTTAGGAAGTTTTAGTGCCGGACTGCAGACCTGTCTGTAATGCTTTTCTAAGTGAGGGTGGGAAGAGCAGACTGCCCGGCACCGAACCCATCATTAATCTATTTTGAAAATAAGATCTTGTTTTCCAAATCTCCCTGCGTGACTCGCTCAGATTCTGCCAACACATTTTTATGGTGGTTTGGGATTTTTAGGGGGTTTCTTGGTGGTGGGGAAGAATGTAAATGATTGATAAGCACATTGGCTGGCTTTGCAGTGAGTCAGGAGGACAAACTGCAGCCTGTGCCCTTGCACCGAGCGAGCAAAGCCTTGCTGAAGCCCCTCTGCACGGGGCACCATGTGTTACTGCTCCCAGCCAGTGGCTGCGCTGCTGCAGGGCTCAGCATTGTCTGGAGGTGCTGGCACCACCATCCACACGTGCTGGGGATGTTTGTCCCAGGAGCGTGGTTAACCCTGCAAAACACCAGAGTGACTGCAGCCTGCCAGCCTCAGAGACAGATCCTCAGCTGATGCTCTGCAATGCTGGCTTTCACCGGTGCATTCCCAAAGTGACAGCTGCTTCTCTCACTGTGACATGCCACTAGCTCCCAGCCAGGCCACCCTGCAGCAGAGGAACCACGGGGCACCATCCTGCCTGCCTGAGTGGTGCTCATCCTGGGCAGAAGTCCACCTTTTGTCATTGCTGTGATTAAAGCTGAGCCTCGGCTATAGGCTGTGATGTCAGAGATGATCTGAGTGGTTTACAATGCTGAAGAGAGGACTGGCGCTGCAAATCTGAAGAGATTTGTCCTGCATCTCAGCTAAGACTAGCTCAGGATCAGAAGCTGGTTCAGCCTCTAGATGCTGCTAAGGAGAGGTGTACTGTCCCCGCAGGAAGAAATCACTGCAACGGGTTCACCGGAGGAGAAGCGAGCTATGCTAGCAGCCTTTGCAGGCAGCAGCAGCGGAGGGGAGCGGCAGTTTTGCTGTGAAGATGCTCAGGAGAACGAAACAATAGCACTTCAGCTCATAGCTTTGGACCTTGTTTGGGGAATTCCCAGCATGAAATACTCTTTCGTTTGCTTTTTCTTGGGGTCTCTAGGGGCTTTTGTGCAGTTATAACTGTGTGGCAGAGCATAAAACCTGTTTTGCCCCCTGGATAAGTGAGGCAGCCAGGTCCTGTACCAGGGACTTCCAGCACTGTGGAGGGGCCATGCTGCAGCTCTGCCTCCTTGCCCTCCAGATTGGCACAAACACTGGTAAAAGGCATCAGAGCAAGCAGCAACCCAGAGGTGAGAGCACAGACCTCAGGAAATGCCATCGCTACTTCCAGTACCATCTCTGCCTCCCAGTGATCCCATACAACACCCCTCACTCACTCTGTGCCTCAATTTCCCTCTCTGTAAAATGTGCTGGTGGGCATCATTCTGACCCAGGCTTTGACAGGTTCTGAGGGGAAGGGGAAACAGCAATCCTGGCCAGGGGAAAAGAAACAAACAGTCTGGTGAGACGTCTGACACAGATGGAGAAAGAAAGGCAGAAAGAAGCTTCAGCTGGGAGCTAATTCACTGACACTCTCAGTAGAAGGTCTCATCAACTATTGAGACTGGGACAATCCTGTCAGACAGAAGTTCATATTTTACCTTAAATAATGTAAAAAATCCCAGCTGCTGCAGGGAGAGGAGTCCTCCCCCTAGGACAGAGCCAGGACGGCTCAGGACAACGTGAGCATGCTGCAAAGCAAACCTCACGTAGAGGCTACTGCATGCTTTTCTCATTTAAAACGGTGTTGTGCTTATTCATCTTTGTGCAATGTCCCCTGTGATTGCACACGGCTGCATGCAATACTGGGGAAGTTAGGAGAAATTCAATTATATTGATTTACAGAAGAAAGAGACAGTAACAAATGTAATGGGTAGTTGTTATTCCATATTTTATCGTGATCCATTAAGACTTCGGTTTCTAATATCCTCTACCTTTAGTGTAAGAATGAAATTAAAACAATCATTTTCAGGATGAGGCTTTTCTCCTTGCAAAGCCCTGGGCTGCCAGCTAACCAAGGGCAGGCACACATAAATCAAGACCTACTCAAATCTGGGTGCGTTCAGATCCTTGCTGGAAACAAATTGCACTGGGTTCCCCTCAGAAAAGATGCTTCCCAATAGAAAACATGCCAAGTGGTCATCCCACTCTAACACTATGCAAATCTAGTTGTGGAGTAAATAAATATGCAGTGGGAAACTGGAGCTTTTTGTTAACGTGCATGCTTTGAAGATGTGCCTCCTAATGACTGGGAAGGTGACCACGCAGCCACAGCAGGGGAACAGCAAACTCCAAGCATTACGCTAAAGCAAGAGGAGCATTGCCAGTCTGTAGCATGTTCCAGGCACCAATGACCAAAACCTGAGTGATTTTAGGGGAGCCTTGAAAAAAGAGAGATTTTTGAGAGAGGGAAAGAAATCAGTCATCCAGACTTGAGGGTACTGGCATCTCCTGCTGCTGGATACGCATATCACCGGTGACAGCTTAATGTGCTGCTGCTCTGCCACCCGGCGCACAGCTCCATTTGCACAAGCTAAAGCCCTTGAGCCTCTCCAAATTCCCTTTCCTCCTCTATCTCACCTGTCACGAGGGTTCACACTGCCATGCAACAGGAGGGCCCAGACAAAACACAAAGTGCAGTTGGTTCTCCAAATCCCTTCCAACAACAAGACCTGAACCTTGCTTGCTCGTAGCCATGCTACCCCCACAGGAATTTCCCTCCCCAGGGTTCAGACCCTGCTGCTGACAGCACAGCCACTTCTCTCTAAAACACGTGGAAAATGACTGCTCTTGATTATGGTCAGCAGCTAAAAAGCTGGTGAAGCACATTCCAGTGCTGTGATACCGCTCTGAACAAGAGCGATAGGGTGCAGCCCTGGCTGCTTGAGGTAGAGCATTTTTATGTTAATTGTGGCTTGGGAGCCACGCTCAGGAGTTGAACGATTGACTGTGTGTTTGCAGCATCTTAAGCTATTACTGCATCCAGTTTATGGCAATTTAACAGAGTATTTATAGCTGAGGTTAACCATTTCCCTGCAGTATTTCTTAGCACATTGCCATCACTTGACATCTTGAACAGTTCCTCCACATCCACCTTCCAAAACTGCCTGGACCAGGCAACAATGTGTTGCTGAGCCTGCAGACAGCCCTCCTTCAGTGCTCCAGCACCTCAGAAGCAATCTCTGCCTAGCTGAAGTGTTGCCTCCTATCCCCAGATAGGCCATTTCTCAGCCCTCTCTGCATAAAACCTGCAGGCACCTCGTGGGCCCACAGCACCAGTGGGCAGCAAGCGGCCACTCCAGCCCCAGGTTCTCCCCAGAGCACCCCCCTGCAGAAGGTCTCCAAAGGGCTCATGGTTTCTCTCAGCAAGCTCCTTTCCCTGGGGTGAGATGGAGGGAGCCACCCTCATGCCCTTCATGCTGCCTCAGAGCGTAGTTTTCACATCCTTGTGGATGGGTGGCTTTGTCAGCACCTCCACCTCATTAAGGCGACTTCAGGGCACACTCTTTCCAAATGAATTGCTCCTGGCTAACATACAGGCCAGCAGCAGGCACAGGTTACTGCAGGCTGGCTCTGCCCCAGCCCTGAGACCACCTCATGGTACCCCTGGGGCTTTTGGCCCACCTCTGGGAGCGAGGGCCGGGGTCTGGGTGGAGGCTCAGCAAGGGGAAGCGCAGCTGCAGGCCCTCCCTGGGGAGCAGAGGGGAGTTTCGGTGGCAGTTTTAAAGGCACACGTTTCTCACAGTTAACCCTCCAGCCTCCCTGCATGCCACGTGCCTGCCCATTGCTGCCTCCTCAGCATTTCGGGGGTTTAGGGTGAGCTCCTCCAGCTCTACAAGAGGGCTCCAAGAGGAGCTCTCTACAAGAGGGGGAGCAATGGGGCTGCATGCACTTCCATTCAGCTGAACAAGGCCCTGTGTGGTGCTGGGGGCTTTGAGGCACCAGCATGGCTGAGGCTGAGCTCCTCTGGAAGCTGTTTGTCTACCTCACTGCATAAGGCAGGGCAGCCAAAGCAGGTTGTTTGGCCAAGATTTGAGTATCTCCAAGGGTGGAGATACCACTTCCTCTTTGGACAACTTGTTTGATCCCTAATGACATCCAGACAGGCCAGTCAACATCTGAATGTGTTATCAAAGTAAGTCCAGAACCAGTTACCTGTATCCTTACTCCCAGCCTCCTCCTCTTCTGCATCAAACTGATGTCCAGTGCAGGGCCGCAGCACAGCTCTGCTCCTTGGTGTCTGCAGGAGTCTCCACCACCTCGGAAGTATGACCATGTAAGCACAGGAGATGCGGTCTCCCCACTAGATCTTCTCCTCTGATTTCACCATCCATATATTCAATAATTCACGGATTTAAATATTCTACCTTTTGCCATTTAACCTTTGTCAACAAAGTTAATTTGCAGAGGCAGATTGTGAGCTCTGTGGGACAGAAATCACATTTTTCTGGCTTGTTGTACATAGTAACAGTTTCTATGTAATATTCCATATAAATATGAGTCTTTACAGAACTGGCTAAATATAACAACTCTAATGAAGTTACCTTTGGTCTTAAACATAGCATGCTGCCTTCCGAACGGCAGGGTTTCAGCACATTCATTGTTCCCGTCCATCGAAAATAGGGGAGCAGGGTGGTTGTTTTTCTGTCCTTGGGCAACTTTTCCTGCCTCCTGTTTGGCCCTTTGCTTTTTAAATAATGTGTGGTGACCCCTGGGAAGTGTCACCACCCTCCTGCACCACCTCCTCCTGTCCAGGCCACTTCCCCAGCTCTCTCCCACCACCAGTGCTCTTCCTGACCTCCTGGACTTCACCTCTGCCATTGTAAGAGCCTTCTAAGGGGCATCTCCTTGCCTCGCCAATTCACGTCACAACCCAAATTCTAGTGGTAAACAGCTTTGCCACATTTAAATATCTTTCTTTATTTCTGGTTACTATCTCTGTAAAAGGGAGGAGATAAAGCATCCGTGAAAGAAAACAAAATCATTCACCATCATCAGGATGAACAAACTGAACAAACTGAGTTGCCCGGCTAGACAGGGCAGAAACGACATTTCCCTTCAGAAGTTCACAGTGTAGTTTCTTCAAAACCAAGGAACTGTAATGATCTCCAATAATCATGTCTATGAATTCGTTTGCTTGGGCCTATCTCTTCTTGTGAATTATACAGGATCGCACACAACCCAGCAACACAACTGTCCGTGCTAAAGACACACACAATAACTTCAAGGGTTTGGACAGCAATGGCAGACTTGGCCATCCAAGAGCTCTTGGATTGCTGCACCCTAATGTGCATGGTCAATAAATGCATTTATTTGGGCCACCTGCTCCTAGAGCGACTGCGAGAAGGCAGGGGAGGCAGAGGGAGGCTGCTTACAATAGCTGCTTGTGTTTAGTGCGTCTTATCTGGAACCTGGGTCACAGCTGGCTGCTGGTCCAGAACGGAGAAGTGAAAGATACCCAAATGAAACGTAGTCAGCTGGAGCGCCGGTCTAGCATTTCACTACAGGCTGCCTCTCTTAAAATCACCCGCAACTTGCATTACGTGCACAGAGGGAAAGAGCACACCAGGAATTACAGATACTCTGTAGATGTAGAAACAAACAGTGGCTTAGCTAAACTGTGTATAGTTGCAAGGGGGAATCAGTATCTCAATTTTGCATTTCAAGGATATCCATTCTATTATCCATTCCATAGAAAATAAGAATTTGATTTTCCTTTTCCCACTGTCTGCTTTCTGTTACACTGCAGGCAGTATCTGAAGAATCCAAATGAGCAAAGAGTGCCTGATGTCACTCTCGACCTGAGTGCACTGCTGCTACCACTTGTTATTTGCACAGAATCTTCTCTGTGATATAAAACACAGCAACACAGAGACCCAGTCCCAGTGCCCCTTCACATTTCACACCTACTCTCTGTACCCAAAGGAACTGGCTGCGTGGGTTGAACACTGGGAGTTCATTTGAAACATCCATTTTGCATTCCCTTTAAAGGCCAGATCCAGCCAATAGCGTTCAGTCCCGCATGCATTGCAATAAGCTGTAGATCATAGTTTGGCAGGAGACTGACCTGCAGGTTGCCAAGTTGTCCAGGAGATAGTAAACCAGAGATCTTGCTGCCTGCAGCTGACACAGGCGTGCTGGGGACCTGTAAAGCGAGCACTAGGTCCAGGTCATGAAGTCACTCTCTTTGGCAGTAGCGACAGACACATCTGGCTGCACCTCGAGTCACAGCTGACAGCCTTCTGGCTTGGGCTGTGCTGCACACTGCCCCATGGTCTTCCTCTGCAGAGGGCAGCCAGCCAGGGTCGGGGCTGGTGCCACTACTCTGATGACGATGACTAATGCTCAGATATCGCTGGAGTATCATCTGCCTGGAGGCACATTTGAACTTGGGATGTTCAAATTCCAAGGAATAGTTCAATTTACCGTCATGGACTCTGTGCTCACTGCAGCCTGAGACACTCTTGTAACACTGCTCACTCGGGGCTGGGGACACAACATGACACCAAACCACCCCTGCATGACATGTCCTCATGTTCTGTTTCCCCACTCTGCAATGTGTTTGCTCAATCACCTGTCACTACTGAGAAAAGGATGTTTAGCAATTGCATTCACATCGGCACCCACTGCTCGAAATCACGGCAGGGCAGGGGGCTGCCCTAGAACTGCAGGACAGGGGGTGGCAGGTGGGAGAGATGCTCTTCCTTCTGCCCTGCTCTCTGTTCTGCCTTTGCTCCTTCATCACTTGGTTGCTGCTTTACCTTTTGTAGCTGCTTTCTTCCTCCTCCCTCCTTGGTCATGGCCCCTCCTTGTTTCCCACCAAACCAAGGTCCATGTACATCAAGGGGCTTCCCCTGGTGTGCACCAGCTGGGCACCAGCCCAGTGCTGACCTGAGAGCTGTGCTCTTCTCAGGGAAAGAGCATCAGCTCCCCGTCCAAAACAGTCCCCTATCTCCACACCTCCATTTCCTTCCACAGCTTTTTCCCCCTGAGTCCAAAGGGCCACAGGCTGTCTGGCTGAGGTTAGTGCTGCACACCACAAGCAGATGCCCACAGCAACACAGGACTGACTTCTGGAAACACACTGCTTTGCTGGGTCACCACAGCCCCCGGAAGCTCCTCACCTTGCCCAGACTGCTAACGCAGTGCAAGAGCAGGGAGTGCTCCAACACACAGCCACCAACAAATTCAGATCTGCTGCTAGTAAATGTAAGGAGAATCTTTGTACCTTATTCATCCACAGCCTCATCTTGGTCATAGTAATTAATTATTGCTACTGGCTTACCTGCCACCTCCCCTTACATTTTCCAAAATGGGGTGTGTCAGATGGGGAAAGGCAGCTTCCAAGAAGTGCTTCCCCCACGTTCGAGGAGAGGGGCTACAGAACATGCCCAGCTCAAGGAGAAAGCATCAGAAAAAAACAGTCTGGCACCAAGAAATTCTACAGGAAAGTTAGACATGATCTCCACTGAAGCACAAGCGGAGATGGCTGGGCATTTGTCAGAGTTTTGGCATGTATACTTTTTTTTTTTTTTTTCGCTTTTATATAAATTAATTTAGAAATGGAATGCAGAGGTGCCCCTTTTATATTGGCTCAGCTCAGACAATGTTGATTTGCAGTTTTAGGGGGGGTTAGAAGATAACGCTCCTCTTGCTTTGGATGCAGAAGCTTCCAGGCAATGGGCACGCTGCTTTGCTTCCCCTTTGCTAGCATATTGTCGTGTGACACTGCGTATGAGAGATGTATGTATATAAAATATATGTAAAAACAAACGTTATACAAATGTTATAAAAGCAAACATATTTATATATGTTTGTTTTCCCAGTCTGTATTTCAGAACTCCTTTTTTTCTCTCGAGGGAACCCTATTGATGGGCCAATAAATACTACAGCGTCTCTTTACCATGGATTCAAAGGGCTGGAAATATCTGCTCAAATGCTCAGAATAATCCATTTTTTTCACTGCACATAATAGGGGAGGGAAGAAAAAGACTCATAAGCCATGATGGGCGATCAGGCAGGGGAACAGCATGTACACAAAATACTCTGCAGCGGGTACGGAATTACACCGTGCCCAGTTTTGAAAGCTTAATTTGTCATTTCAGGGTTTTGTATACCAGAGGATACAGCTGCAGGCTTGAATCGTATTCCCACCAGGGCAGCTCACAGAAATCATCCAGGAAGCAAACCTTGTAACGGCATCGCGATGTATGTTGTTTTCAGGAGGGCAGCTAAGGAAGGGTTTGCCAAAAAATGGGGCACTGCAGAAATAAACAGTGTGCCCATAGGTGTGAAAGGTCGCAGGTCCTCGAGTCGAGAGAAAGCTCCTGGGCTTCTACAGCAGCCCGCTGCCTCCAGGTGCCCCAGAGGGGGTGCTTCCCAGCTACCTGCTGCATTTGGGACCCAGAGGAAAGCCACGCCAGAGCTGCAGGCAGGATTTGCATCTCCAGTGTATTCTGGATGCAGATCATGCAACAGAAATTACTGAAATCGCTGCTTTTCCACAAAAAAATTAATCGCTTCTCCTTATTGCAGGGAATTTAGCCGCTGAGACACGAAGCTTTAAGAATCCAGGGAAGCAAGTGGATAAAAACAGGGAAGGTGAAGGAGAAACAAGATATGAAATTAAATCACGGATTATAACGCTTGTCTCCTGCCTGCGAGAATTTGGAAATTGTAAGGCAGTGAGGTGCCCAGCACCAGAAGCACCATCAAAATAGGCTCATGCGAGATTTTATTTTTATGAAGATGTGCTCAAAAGGAAGACAAGCAAAGCATGGCTTTAAAATAAATATGATTTTTCACAGTCAAAAAGATTCGTTTTGCTCAATAGTCTACGGTTAAGTGGGAAGAACAAGCTGGTTATTAGACTACACAAGAAAAGAAATAGAAGAACACTGCAGTCTTACAAAAAAAAAAAAAAAAAGGGATATCGGTTTCATACGACAGAATCTGCCAAGGTTTGAAATAGCAGATTTATATCAATCCCACGGCCTAGAAAATGCCTAGTTTAAGGCTGTCAGAGACACAAAGCTGGAAAGGAATCTGCTAAAAGGGCCTGATTTGATGTCAGCCTGAACAGAGCAGCAAAAACTCACAGTGCTGCAGACCCTGTGCAGAAAGCTGTGCTGTGCCACCACGGGCTGAGCCAGCAGATCCCAGCCCCACAGAAAGGCAAAGCCAGAACTTCAAGATCAGCAAAACCCAGTGTGTTTGCCACGAGGAGCACAGGGCGTTTTCCATGCAGCATTAAAGCACACGGAGGCTTCTACAGCAGATAACTCTTTGGGCAAAGCTGCTGTTTGAAAAGTACAATAAATGTTAGGCTAGGTGAGGAAGCGTGAACCACCCAAAGCCTTGCAAGATACTGCTGCTTGCCAATTCATGGAAAATTAAACCCCATTGGCATCTCGAGCATTTTGTCTCAGGAGCAACTGGTGACCAAAACCATTGTGAGGACCCACAGAACCCAACAGGACATAGCTTTAGGAACCCCTGCAGGTACACAGCCGGCACGGAGCAGATAACTTCAGTGACCCAGGGCAAAGACCAGCAGCAGGTGAGGAGGGAAGTCGAGGCATCCTTGAGGGAAACATCAGCATGAATTTGAAGATGCCTCAGAAATTGAGCACTCGTGTGAGGGTGGATTGTCTGAAGTTTCAATAAAAGAGTTGAAAAGAAAACATAATCACTGCTGAACAAGTGAACTCATATCACAGTGGGAAAATGATTTCTGTTGTAGATATAAGCAAGCTGGATGTCAGAGGAAATGGGATATGGAGGGGTTTGTTTCAAGGAACGGCTTCCTATTCCAGCGTCCTTGGAGAGGAGAGGGCAGCCGGGGTGCAGCCCACGTGAGCAAGGTCAGACATATGTCTTAGATCTCACTTAGGTGGAGATACTGGGATGAGCCATATCCCATGAGCAGGTGCTTTGCTCCATTAGACAAAAAGGGCACCTTTGCCACACAGATACCTGCACGTCAATGGCTGGCCATCAGCATCTGGAATGGGGGTGGGATCCACCTCACTGCACTGATCTGAAGGTTGCATCATAGGACGGGAACCTGCAAAAAAACAGAGAGAAGCAGAACTGAAGATGGGAAGAAAAGCCCAATTCCCAACAGTAGGTAAAGGCAATAGAGAAAGCAATACCTCTAAAGCAAAATGAGAGAGAGACAGAACTACAAAAATAATAATAATAATAAAAAAGACAACTAATGTTTCTGAGCATCCTGGAGGAAGCCAGATTCACAATCCAAGGTTGGCAGAGCCCTTTTTGTGCTGGGAAAATATATATTGATTTTGGATCATTGCTCTTAGAATCCAAAGAATAACGTTATTAAAGATTGCAAACCAGTAACCATGTGGTCTCCTGTTTAAGTCTGTCTGTCAGTCAGAGCATAACAGCTATGGAAACAGCAGCTAACTAACCACAGCTTGTAACAAGTTAAAGTGTTTCAGAGGGGAAAATAAAACACGATTATGAGGAAAGTCCTTTGAGTCTGAGGGAATTTGGCCCATCCTGGGATCATCTGCTCACTCGCCTTGCAGGCAGCGATGCTCGCTGTCCAGCCCAGCACACAAACGAGGTGTTGTTCTGGGGGCAGGGGCAGTTCCACGTTCCTCGTGCCCATGACAGGATTGGTGGAGGAAAGCTATTCTGTAAGAGAAAAGAAGGAAAGCCTTCATCAAGCTCCCCTGGAACAAGGGGAGGTGGCAGCTCTGGTTGTTCCCGGTGCTGGGCTGAGCTCATTGCAGAGGTGACGACAGTGAGGGGGACGCAGGGGTCATAGAACCATAGAATGTGTTAGGTTGGAAGGGATCTTAAAGCCCACCTACTGCCAACCCCCTGCCGTGGGCTGGTTGCCCCCTGCCAGATCAGGCTGCCCAGGGCCCCATCCAACCTGGCTTTGAGCACCAACAGGGATGGGGCACCCACAGCTCTCTGGGGAACCTGTGCCAGTGCTTCATCACCCTCTGAGCAAAAAATTTCACCCTAACATCTAATGTAAAACTCCCGTCTTCCAGGTTAACACCATTAAAACCAGGTCTTCCCAGAACCTTCTCTTCTCCAAGTTGAACAAGGCCAGCTGCCTCAGCCTTTCTTCACAGGAGGGGTGCTGCAGCCCTCTGACCACCTTCATGGCCCTCTGGGCCCACTCCAACAGCTCCACATCCTTCTTGTGCTGGGGGCCCCAGGCCTGGATGCAACACTCCTGATGGGGCCTCACGAGGGCAGAGCAGAAGGGGACAATTCCCTTCCTCTCCCTTCTGCCACCCCTCTGTTGATGCAGCCCAGGATGCTGTTGGCTTTCTGGGCTGCAGATGCACACTGCTGGCTCGTGTCAAGCTTTTTATCCACCAGGACCCCCAGGTCCTTCTCCACAGGGTGGGTGCAGAGATGCTTGGGAGGCACAAGAGCAAGGCCAGCCCTGAGTACCACTGAGTCCTGCTGCCTTGCTCTTGCGATGCTGTGCAAGTTCTTTCCAAACGGCCCTTTGAGACACCAGGGCTGAATCTTCAGTGGCCCCCGGGAATCGCTGCAGCTTCTGCTAAAACTGTTCCACGGACAAAGTGCTTGAGATGTTAATGGGTTTTAATTTTCCACGAATTTGCACAGCAGTATCCCACAAAGCTTCGGGTGATTGTTCATGCCTCCTCACCTAGTCTAACATTTATTATATTTTTCAAATAGACATTAGTATTAATTTAATCGTTTTTGGGTTTTTTTTCCCCCGAAGCAGGCTATAATTAAATGTCCTTTTCCCATGACATTTGTTAGGATGTAGCGTAGCCAGAGCATTTGTAAAGACTCATTCAATATAACTAGCATTTCAATTAGTGTAAGTGCATGAAGTAAACATTAAAAAACATCCCGCTCCCTTGAACTCACGCACACGGGACAGTTTGATTTTTGACTGCAATTTTTAAAATTTTTTTTTTAAATGAGAGGAAGCCTGACTGAACAGTGGAAGTCCTGGCAAAGAGTGCATGTAAAAGCATGCTGGACTTCTTTTCATTTTCTCCTCAGAGCTGTGATATATTTTCCTTTCCACAGCTGGAGCTTCATGTTGACACTTCATCTCTATGCTGTTGCCCTCACTCAGTTGGATTTTCACGTAGGAAATTTCCTACCAAGCACCACTGCTGTATGAACATACCTCGTTCCCTCGGTCCACCCCATCAACATGCCCAAGCACAGGCAGGCAAAATTCTGCACGACATTCCCAGCGACTTACCATGTCTTCTTAAAAGCAATCAGAGAAATATGGTATTCTCCTCGTTCTTGTTTTTCAGGGATGATTTCTAAAAAAAGGCCTCCTCCGGGGGCTCACGGATGGCAGCTCTGCCCCGAGAGCGAGGCCATGAAGCAGGAGCCGCATCCCGATGGGTGCTGGCGCAGCACCTCGTGCTGCAGCCCCTGACCTTGCTCGGGGTGCCGGGCACGCTTACGCAGCACCGTACGCTACCAGCAGTAATTGAGCCTTTAATAAGTTGTCTCCAATTACCATAGGAGGCATTAAGGAAAGGGACATTTAATTACAGTTCTCTGTTAGAGGCGGGGGGAAAAAAGCCACCATCGTTTTAATTCATCCTCTGCAGAGGCTGCTGCAACGCAGGGACAGATCCCATGGGCACAGTGAGGCGTAGGGTGGGGACACGGGGAGCACGCCTCAGGCTGCCACACGTCACGCGGTGCTCGGGCCCTGGTTACCACCAAGGCACAGAGAAACATGGGGATGGTGCTCAGGAGGACAGCCAACATCCACACCAGTCCTCTTCCCAATACCTCTGTTGCAGCACCGAAATGTTTATAAAAGCCAAGTTTATTTCTAAAAATAAAGGAAATACCAGTAAATGTCTGCATATGAAATGCAGCATTTTATCTAACGCTACGAATTGCACTAAATGCTGTGCTGCACACTCTGCTGTTGCCAGAATAAGCACAGTGCATCTCAAATTGATTTACCCTTATTACTCATTTTGCACCGGGGTTTGCAAATTTCTCTCCCAGTGCAGAACATAATTCCTGTCTGCTGCTCACGGATGGCAGCGGGCTGACTCCAATAAATCCCACTTGGTCAGAACTGAGCATCTCCATCATGATTCCTTCTCCCCGACCAGTCAAAGCCCTGCCCGCGCTTCCCCATCAGCGCTAATGGGAAGTGATTTCCATAGTTTCATTTACTGTTCCTTTAGCCTCCTTCGTATTATTTCAGACTCCAATTATTTCAGACTCCAGAGATGCTTCCACCAACGTAGGAGCGTAGCGATGCTCTGGGAGGAGATGAGCTGTGAGCACTGTCATTCCCAACCAGGAATTCACCTTCGTGAAGGTTCAAACTTCAACCAGCCCTGACGGGAACCGAGCACCCCGCTGTCCTTTTCCCATTCCAACCCATTGCCCCTGGGTTGAGTTGGAACAAAGCAGGCCATGTTGTCGGGGTAAAGATTTACAAGCAATTTAGCAACGCTGCTAGGAGGTGTTTATTTTTGCGCAGCCGGTTACTACAGTTACTACGTACTGACAAGTGTCCTCAGCGCTGCGCTCGGCTCCCTTTTGTGCATGGCATTTCCTGCCTGACAAGTCCACACAGGGCTCTTATTAATAACCCCTTGGCGCTAGCTCACGGGGCTCCGGCGAGGATCAGCGTTTGGGTTCCCTGGTGCTGATCCCCCCTTTTTGGATGGCACTGCAACAGGTGGGTACAGGAGATAACGGGGGGAGGAGGAGGAGGAGAAGTTCAGCGCGGCAGCCAACCTGCCTGGCATACTGATGAGCCGCCTCGGCGCGCTGCCTGGCGGCAGTGATTTCCCCAAGCCTCCCCACGGCAGCGAAAGCACAGTGCAGAGGAGCGCTGCGGGAACGCCACGCGTTAGCAGTGCCTCTTCTGTAAGGCGACATCGAGATATCTCCTCGCATGACCCGATCTGTTGCACTCCTCATCACCTCCAGCATCCCTGCAAAGGGACCCAAAGCTCCGTCCCTGCCCTAGGGACTGGTGGAGCCTCCAGATCCCAGTGAGCACCCCCCCAGGCCTCAACAGCAAGCCGCAATTTGCATTAGGGACATCACTTTTAGCACCTGAAGCCTCTTCTCTCGACTTTGCCAATTAGAGGCATAGTTGCAGAGACTGCAGAATTGCTCTCATTTTGTGTTTCATTTTTTCGGTTAGATTAGTTCAGGGATCAGGAAATGAATGAGCTTAGCTCCAGTCCCGCAAGCCTGCTCTTCCTCCAGGCAGCCAAACACACTGCTCTGCTTGCTAGACAAACAGTTAATGAAGTCTGCGCTCAGAATCCCCCACCATGCTGGGAGATGGGCTCTTGCCATGTTCCAACAGGCAAAGCAGCCACACATGAGCTTATCTCCCACTGTTGGCAAGTCGTGGCCAGCACATGAGGGTGGACACAAAGAAAGGGAATCAGTTTTCTAAGGGAGAAGCCTTGTAAACAGGGTCATATTAAAAAGGCTCTCTGACTTCAAAGCATCTTCAACGTAACTACAAATCAGGAGCCCATCTGATAATACAACTACCAGACAATTATCTCAGAAAACACAGGTGAGCACCATCGTGTGCTAACCAATACTGAGTACCATGCTATTGAGCGGAGGATGACAGGAGTGATTTCAGTTCTGTAAAGTTTGTTTTTTCATGAGAACAGCAGAAAACTCATTTTTCTCAGTTTATCCAAAGTGAGTCTCAGATGCAGCCAGCTCCTCACCTGAAAGTGCCCGGCTGGGAAGAAGTGCCAGGTGATAGCCTTTAACCCGGCAGGAGATGCAACGAGAGACACCAAGTAGAAAAAAAAGATGCTGAGCAAAGTAAGGCAGCAAAGACAACTTACTACTGAAGTAACTTGCTTAGGGACCTTGCGAATTCATTGTTGCTTGAAGTCAAACCTGGGCACCTTTCCAAGAGCTACAGCTCAAGAATAAATTACAGGTGTGACAGAGCTGATGTTCTGGAAGCACAGAGATATGACGAAGGCCAGGGAAACATTCACATCAAGCAGAAGTTGTTATGAATAAATTGGTGTTCCTCACCTGACGAAACCGCTGAAGTGCATGGGAGAGGAAAGGGGAGAATGAGGGGATGAAGGCAAGCTCCCACCATTGCCTCCATAGGTGGTTTGTCCTCTGAGACATCCTCTCCTGAAGAGGACAGCACTGGCAAGCTCAGAAAGATTGGGGAGGTCCTCGAGTGAGATACCAAACTGCCCCTCCAGAGGAACCACCTCACGCTGACGCAATGTGAAGATGCCATGCCCCATGTCACCTGCTCCCACCGCCCCCCTGCCAACTGCACGCACGTGCACTCACCTCCCAGGACAGGGCCTGGGCCTGCTGCTATCGCTGGCAGCTGCGGAGGTCACACTGAAGCTGGACACATGGAAATCGTCACAGTAAACAAGAAGGCAGTGTTAAAACCCTCCCCTAGAGGGACAGAGGAGTGGGACAGGGACACATAGGTGTGCTTGAGGAGCCACAGGCCAGCCCAGGGGTCAGGAAGGGGCTCCTGTGCAAAAGCTCTCAGGCAGATTCTGAGAGATGAATTAGGGCTATTAATGTCTGAGTGGTAACAGGGTGGGCTAATCCTCACAAATCATCACTATGGGCCTCGCTGGCCTTCAAAACCTACATGAATTCATCCCACTTAATCATTTATCACTAGAGGTGTGGGTCCTTCATGCTTTCCAGCACAGATCATGCCTCCTCCTCAAATTATACTCGTCTAGATTTCTCTTCAGAGAAAACCCCAAAATAAATCACTTGTGATTCATAATTTATTCAAGCATTTCCCAACCCATTGGGCTACACATTGCTTGGGTTGTCATCTGACAAGATTAATAGCTTTAGGAGCTGCTGGGAACACCTTCCCCGTCCCCTTCTCCTCAGAGCTTTGCTGACTCTGGCGAAGCACAGGCTGGAAGTGCCACCTGGCAGTCCTGCACGGAACACAGGCTGTCAAGGAACAGGCTGTGCAGAAAGACATCGGAACTCAAAGTTTCACAGCAATAAAAGTTGTGACACATCTGTCACTCAGCTCTGCTAATGATTAATTCTCTTTGCCACTTCACTTTCAGGAATTCCTTTGCCAAGAACTCATTTCTAACCTTACCGCAGCCTGGGCTGAAGCTCCCACCTGTGCACCCTCTGCGATCAGAAGCTGTGTCCCAAAGAAGTCCTTCAGATCAGCAACATACACCACATACCTCCTTCCCACATGCCAAGAACCCGTGTCATTTTCCACTGACACCTCTCCACTCCTGGCATCGCCCTTCTGAACCCACAGCTTCCCAGCCAGACAAGAGATGGGTGGATTAATAGCAGATTTCAGCATCTTCAAATGGCTGGAGGAATCTGGACTAGCATCAGGCTTAGCACACAAAATAGCATTTTCATACTGGGGGAAGTGGAGAGAAAGCGTAAGGACACATTCATGCCTCTTCCTCCTGTAGGGTCTGCGCTTTCTTCCCAAGCTTGTGCTGTAGGTATCTAAGAGAGCTGCACACACTGCCCAGCTCCCGGTCATGAACACGTGGCTTCCAAAGGCTTCTGCAAGCATTAATCAAACACTTAAGGACACACAATTTTCACATGCTAATTTACTTAAATGACATGTTACTTTGTCTTCACAACTGAGACACCTAAACAGCTGAACAGAAATCACAAACAATCTCATAGGAATAATTAGTATATGAAAAATAAAACAAACCAAGCTAGAGCCACTGAGGCAAGCAGCCCTTGGGGTCTGTCAACAAAACAACTCATTTAGAATCAGAACGGTCACACGCTAAAGATATTTGCACAGCTTTCTCCAGAGCTCCAGCTATTCTAAGGAAATGATCTGCTATAAAAATTGTCATGAAAGACAGACCTTGAGATGTACAGACAGACCCAGCTTGGCAAACAGAGCCGAGTGATCACCTACTGCTCAGGAATGGTCGCAGAGGCAGGACCAAGGCAGAGGCCCCAGGCCCAAATCCTTCCACAGCCTGTGGCAGCACTCCCAGCACAGACTCAGAGGTACCTGTTGTCGATTTCTAGATCCCCACCCTAGTCTGCAGTTGGAACAGAGCCCAGCAATCTCCTTGATGCGTATAATAACATCAGGACATTCTCGTTGTGCCTCTGTTTGCCCTTAATAAAGAAACTTGAAGTTACATTTCTCAAACATGGGGTTATCTGAGGATTTTCCTCTGTACTTTGGTTATCCCTGGTTAGGAGCTTCTAGAAAGTCTGCTACAAATACCATCATTGCCAAGGAGCAAGGCAACACCAAGGGCAAGGCCCTTCGAGCAGCAGAGACCACCACCTTTCAGCAGCAAGCCCACGCTGATGGCCCTCCAGAAGTCTCCTGCCCCCAGCCAAGGGCTCGCCCACCAGCCAGGTGTTCAAACCCCCGACCTCAGCCCCTGCCATGTTCCCCCAACAGGGCCACACACAACTCCTCGGGTCAATGACCTTCAAGTTTTCATAGGGCTTGTCCAACACTAGCCAAAACCAATCCTCTGCTACTTCACAACATCTACTACAAATCTCTTGTATGACGCTATATTTGCATGTGCTGTCTAAAATGGGGCTTTTGGTGCATCACAGCTGCTAGGAAATACTTTCTTCCTTATATATATAATTGCTCTTCAATGACTGTGAAACATTAACTACGTTCTTCACCTGCAGGTTGGCAAACCAAGCCCTACCTAGGCATTACCCTAGGAGTTCCTTAACATCCATAGGAAGGACGCGCTGATACTTCCCCTCTGCAGACACCACTGCTTTCACACTGACATTGTTGCTCTCTGCCCTGGGCTCACAGGTGAGTTAATGTTGGCTTAGTTCTGGCAGAAATAAGCAGAAATTACAGTTTGGTCCTCCTCCACGAGCACATTAATGACTCTGAGCAATGCTGTGAGTCCCCCCAAGCGAGCAGCCTTTACAGGCTCTGAATTTTCAAACCAAGGCTTATTCTCCCGAGTGTTTACAGGCATTAAATAAACATTACACTTTACTAAAAAGTGCAAAGACATTTAAAACCATCTCAATTACTCAGCTTTCATTTACACAGCACTGTGACCTCCTTATCCCAGGAGGCTGGAGAAACAAGGCTGAGTTACTACAGGAAAAATAAAACAAATGCACCTTTGCAAGAAAATCAGAAATGACTCCGCTACCTTTTATGCAACCTTCAAATGTGAAGGCAGCATCAAAAATGGTGTCAGCCCCCTTCATTTCATTTCACAGCTTACTTTTTCTTTTCATACCAGAGCAAAACAAAAACATCACAAAAAGAAAACTGGGCCATACCCAGGTCTGAAGGCACTGCCTACTTCCTAACTCATAGCTCAGTACTGAAACGCTTGAGGACAACCAATTAGATCCATGAAATGACCACCTCCGGTGGACAAAATAAAAACCAAAGAGTTTTCTGAATGCAACGTATTCTCTCCTCAAAGTCCTCCCCAGAGGTTCACTGACCAAGCAGAAGCTGTTCAGAGGTGCCAGATGCCCTCTCCAGCTGATAAAGCATTGCAAGGACCTTGCTGCTCCTCACAGCCTGCTGATGGATTCCTTTGCTGGCAAGGCACATCCTTCCTTGTCAAGTTTCTGCTTGACCCCAGCTGCTAACAAGAGGCTGGCAGGTAATCATTTAAAACTGCATTTGCTCTGAAGTTGTGAAGTTATTTACCGTCCCCCTGGTCCAACTCTTACTGCAGATGATGGAAAAGCACCTAAAAAGGCTTTAATTAGGCTCTGTACTATTTAGTGCCTGTAAGCAGAAGCAACCCAGCGTGGGGAGTATTGCAGATTTAAAGCATTAAAACAAAAATATCTTGGGAAATCCAGCAGAAGGTAGGGAGTCATTAATTAATTTACAGATATCAAGTTTTCTCCTCCTATTTTAAGAGATTTTCTATGCATCTTGAGAGGCAGGCAGGCAGAAGAGTGAATTTCACGTTAGGGGCCACAACAGGCAGTGCACAACAGGCACCGGAGACGCAGGGCAGTTTGTAGTTGTTTATTACGCTTCCTTTTCCCTGACGCTGGGTTCTGAACTGCAGACCTGGAGCCACGGGCAGATCCCAGCACTTACTGCTAACGATGCGCAAACAAAACAAGAGTTCCTGCTGGAGGAAGAGAAGATATCCATCCACGCCTTGGGCTAAAGGCAGCGTTCGCAACAAATTGCGCGTTGAGTTTATCTTCCTTATGTCCGTACCACAACTCCCTCAAATTATTTTTCTGCTGCGAAATCCCCCCGTGGTTCTGGGTCACTCACTGCAAGGCAAGGTGAGCTCCTGCCGGCGATGGAGCACAGGCATGGGAGCAGCGTGCTGCCCCTGCACAACCCAGGGCCTCGCATGATCAATGGTGGGAAGTAGGACCTCTACACAAATGCTTTAAGGGAGGATTTGATTAAGTTCAAAAGGTATCTTCTAGGAACGTTGGTACCAGTGAGACCTGATCATGCAGGGAGAAGAGAGAACTAGCCGTGCAGCAAAGGGAAATTAGCTTAAAGGAGAATATCCAATTAGCTGCTTTTCTTTCTCGGCTACATTAATAACAGAATGATAAAAGACGCGCCTTTGAGTTTCAGAACGTTAACAGGACAACGTGCTGATCAGAGGCACAAAGTTACTTTGGCACCAGAAGAGCTGTCCTCACAGTGCTGGCCCAGACTCTCCACTCTGTCCTGTGGCAGGAAGCAGACTGAGCCCTCCTTCATGGGGCATGAGCACGGGACAGGAGGATGGACCCTTCCTGCAGCAAAGCAGGACAAGAAATTGAGTTATCGGTGATGGAGACAGACAAGCCCACAGGACATGCCAGGCTGCAGTTTGGGGAAACTCAACACTTAGTAAATGTTAAAAATAAAATAAACGGATTCTTCCAAACTCATCCCTTCCAACTCGTCCCCTCCTGGGGGAGCGTGGCCGAGGCCCAGCTCCCACATCTGAGGCACAGCCCCACACTCCGTGTAACCACAGGAGAGAAATGAGCACTCTCAGGATGCAATGCATTGGATCAGTTTTCAACACATAATTTAGGATTAATTTAATTACACCCTAGAAAAGCTTATTTCTCTCTAAGGGATTCTGGACAACTATCTCAGCAGTGATAACCATGCCCACTGATGAGAGATTGACTGATCTGGCACGAGTCTTTCTCTGCCAAACCCATTGTGCCCATTCTTCTATTAATCCACCTCGGTCTCCTTTCAATCAGGGGAATTCTAAACCTTGCATGCAGAAGGTAATAAAGAAGCCTGCAGCTGCCTAGGTCTCCTATTCATCTTTTCCTTTTGGATCATCAGCTCGCTTTTGTCAGACACACCACATCATCTGCCATTCTGAAAGCTTATTCAGGACCTGCTAAGCCACACAGCTCCACGTGCCAGGTCTCAGACAAGCTACACCTGTTCTCCCGAAGCGTGCAGGTGGGTAAAAGCTTCTCCCAGTTCCTACGTGCTCATTTTACTTCCATTATCTCACGTGTCTTCCAAACTACCCTAGAGAAAGCTACAGCAAAACATCCACCTAAGATGAGAGCGGGTCTCTGCCTCTCCCTCCCGCCACCTCTGGTTGACAAAGACCATCAGCCATCTGTCAGTTCTCGCTCCCATTTCCTGATCTCCCCAGCAAAAACTTCTTGGCTGAGCAATGCTGTAAGTCCCTGCCCTTTGCTGCTATTTTCCATGCTGCCTGTGCAAACTTCCACACGAACTTTCCCCACCTCAGTAAGGGAAACTTCCAGGTGATTTCTCCATTTTTCATAAAAGCTCTGACCTCCTGCACATTGCTGTCAAGATTTTCCCTTCTTGATGACTTCAGCAGTAATTCCCTTAGTACGTTTCTAGTAATTCCCTCCCTAGCCCTCCAACAAGAGCAAACAACTCTCCTACCACTGGCAGCAGCCTTTTTCTGCTTGGTTTTTAAAAACAGACGTTAACTAGTACACATTTACTAAAAGCAAGATCAGAAATTACATCTCTTACTGGTTCCATCCGGTAGATGAGCCAGAGCACGCTGTAGAGGGGAATGGGATGTGAGTTTGGGTGCTGTTTTCTCTCCATGAGAACGCTGTACCTTACAGACTCTTTATAGAATGAAAACTAGGCTTGTTTGTAAGCACCTGCTTCAGGAACTAAGGTTTGCTTTACCTTTGCTTCGCAGACCCTTCAAGAGGTTCCTCAGGGAGGTGCTTGGGCACAGTAAGCTCTGGGTTTCTCACCTCCGCGTGCTCCCTGGCTCCACTTGGTTTTGTTTGAGGCTGGGGTAAGCGCGTGGGCAGGAAGAGGCAGTTTGTTTGGAGGTTCCAGGGATGGATCTGATGGATCTGAGTCAAAGAGCTCTGCTGAAGAAGTAATTCCCCCTTACAGTGCTGCTACTGCATACTTTTCAATGCACCCAGGTTCCCACGGGCCTTCTTGGCCACCAGCGCACACTGCGGGCTCACAGCCAACCTGCTGGCCACCAGGACCCCCAGGTCCCTGACTGCAGAGCTCCTCTGCAGCAGCTCAGCCCCCAGCCTGTACTGATGAATGCAGTTAATCCTCCCCAGGTTTAGGACTCTGCACTTGCCCTTGCTGAACCCCATCAGGTTCCTCTCCACCCAGCTCTCAGCCTGTCCAGGTCTGCTGACTGGCAGCCCGGCCTTCTGGCGTGCCAGCCACTCCTCCCAGCCCCATATCACCAAACTTGCTGAGGGTGCACTCCATCCCTTCATCCAGGTCACTGATTACAATGTTTAACAAGACCGGACGCGGCACCAAAACCCACCTGCAGAATGCAGCACCAACCTACCTTTACCCACCCGAAAGCACACTGCACATATCGGTTTCTTCCACCAGCACGGGCAGACATAAAACACCGACAGCCGACGGTCTGAGCCCAGTGCCAAGTTTCCCGCCGCTTTGAGCACCTGAGGCAGCGCCATCCACACACTGCGAGGCCGGAAGGGTGAGGCTCAGTTTTTGCCATATATTTTAAACGCGTTCCTTTTGTTGTGTGACAAAGCAGACAACGTTACCTCGCACAGCCCAAAGCAGAGCCACATACAGCAGCAGTCGCAGGTAGCCAGGCAGCCTCCATCCACACCCTACGGCACGGGCTCTGCCTCCTGCCCGTGCCAGGATCCCAGTCCCAAGCTCCCAGGCACACAAGCCACCAGCAGCAGTGCTGCCAGCTGGCTGCATGGCCCAGGGAAGAGCTGCACCACCAGGCAAGGAGCTGCTGGCACGCCCAGCGCCTGCCTCCGGGCGCAGGCAGCTCCTGCTCACCGTGCCGGGCTCCGAGCAAGCACCCTGCAGCCGGGGCTCTGCGGGGACGGGCACCCGGAGCTCCAGCACCTCCGCACCCACCCTGCGGCACGGGAAGGGGTGAGCCCCAGCCGGCTCCCCTGGCCGAAATCGGAGAGGTAGGTGATGGATTTCTGAAGAGCATTTTACATCAATAACGTTTTACTACGTGTTTTATTACATCAATGGCTTGAAAAATTTTTATTGGATGTCAGCAAACATTGGAAATCATAGAAAAATGAATTATGTAGAATTTCACAAAGGAATTTACCCCACTATAATTCCTCATACAGTAAAATAATTCAAAACCAAATGTTACTTTTCAGTGGCTAAGCAATTTTATAATGCTATGAACATTCATCACAGTAAGTGTGCTGAATAATAGAAAACAGGCAAAAAAGACATTTAAAATATTACTTACAACAGCATTATTACAACATACTTTCTTTAAAATCCCAACGAGTATTTTATCACTTCAAAAGCTATACAGCATTTCCATTATATTTGCAAACTTAACCTTATACATCTTTTAAAATCTTGAAAAAACTTCTTTTAAGCAATCTATAAGCAGTTAACAAAATTGATAAAATCTACATAATGGAATACTATACACTCCAGTATAAATTTTATTTTAGGAGAATATGAATGTAAACACTCATTATTATACAACATGCATAGACTATACTGACCTTCCATCTTCTGAACTGTAACTTTCACTGCAATTGTGCTTTACTATCAACAGGAAAAGCTGCATTAATCCAGGGAGTGGCAGAAAGTATTTGCTTTAGGGGCATTGCACAAGATCACTAGATTTTGACTCGCTGAAGACAAGCTGGAGCTCATAAAATCTTTTTTTTTCTTCTTTTTTTCTTTCTTTTTTTTTTTTTTCCCTCAAGAGTAAGTATCAGTCCATTCGTCATTGAATGGGGTATGCATAATTTTATACAGATTTGAAAAAAATGCAATTATCAGAGAAATCTCTTCGGATGGTTTTGCGCTTTGCTGACTTGGGGATTTATGTTCACAAACCCAGTGATCAAGTTAGTGTAATGCACTGCTTGGCTCGTATTTGGTGTGCAAGAATACCAACAGCATCTTAGCAATATAGAGAATAAAAACTGAAATTTAAAGTGACAATGAGCATATTTTATTACATAATGTTTCAGATGTCTTTGTACAGGAAAGAAAAACATTTGTCAGGACATTGCTTTAGGAGAAGAAGAGCTTCACGCTTACAGTAGCTATTAAAAAAGTGTTCTAGTGAATACTTATGGGGTTTTCCTGGTTGCAAACTTGTAAAAATATACTAAGATCTCATTAATCCCCATCAGTATTAAATATATCAAGCCAACCATTGTGGTTGCACTACCAGTTATGGCTACTATGGTCTTAAGCATCTGATTGTACATTGTTGCTATGTGGTTAAGCACAACTGAGGCGTGTATTTTTTTTTTCCCTTGGTTATAAGATTATATTACAAAAATTGATCACTGTTTCAAACCAGTTAAACACGAATATTCAAGTAACAAGGTTGTTTTAATGGATAAGCGAAAAAAAGAAGTTACCTAGCACTTTACACAACTACATAGAAATTAAATAGAACAAATGAAATTTGTTTATGCATATGCAATACACTTTTATATCTTTAAGATTTCTAAAACTAAAACTTAAACTATCATTTTCTTTAACGATACCATATTTTGCACAATAACTTATACTTAGGAGAAATTATTTCCCATTTTCCACAAAATATATATAATTATGACATTCACATTGATAGTTTAAGAAACAAAATTTAAGTGGATATTCTATCTTACGCAGTTATCTTTGTGGACCCTTCTAATCAGAATGCAACCAGTTGATGTATCTAATGCTTGATCCATTTATAAAAGAAAAAGAGGGTCTTCACCTAAACAAGACCAAACCATTTAAACTTTCGAAAGCTAAAATGACTTCATCGCATTTAAAAACATAGTTAAAGGTAAAAAACTAAACGTTTAAAATACAGTGCTATTATATTGTATGTATCAACTACAATAAGATAGCCGTCAACTGAAAAGTAATTTAACAACTTTTTTCTTCCTAATATCACGAATTATACACATTTCCCCCTACCCCTTGGGGATGAAGCCAAAACACAACTTTTCTGATCACAAGATGGACAGATTTGAGGGCAAAAACTGAGGAAAGTCCTCACAGGTACCTCGGAGGCCAGCAGGAGCCCTGGCTGATGAGCTCCAGCAGCCGGGATGAGGGCTTACGCCGTCCTCTCTCACTGTACACTGATACCAGCGGGAAGTTTAACACCAGGGTATTTCTAATGAGCAGCATTGCTTTGCACCAGAACTGTCAGCTGAATTCACAGTGCTGTTTGCCCACCGTTAGTCCTAACTCACACTGGCTAACGACTGTCCCTTCCCAGCAGGGGCAGGCGCAGGACCGCAGGGATGCGAGCAGAGCTTCCACTTCAGAGACAGCTGTAGCCATGCTGCCACAGACTTGGGTCACCTTTAGTGACTCCAGGTTTCCAACAGAGAGGACAGGGAACAGCTCCCTCCCAGTCTCTCATCAACTCTGAGGATCTCGCTGGAGCTACCGAAACGAAACTGCTCAGAAATGGCAGCAGAAGTGGCTGATACAGGCCCCTTTTGGCTAAAGGCTGCAGCTTACCCTAAGAAATGCCCATCAGCTCCTTCACCTGTGTGTCACTGCTTGATTTCTGATGACGAATCACTTTCCCCACACAAGGGAGAGACAAGCCCAGAGGTAACTGAGGCCACCTCCCTGCCTTTCCTTGGGCTGTGTCCACGCAGAGGTGTAACCGCAGCGCTCCGGCAGCCAGCTGGCACTGACCTAGCTGCTGCAGGTACAGAGACCAGAGCTGGCACAGCACAGCACAGCCCCATGGCTCAAGCATCAGCACCAAGTTTGGGGCTAGACCCCGAGCACAGCACCTCAGCTGCAGGGCAGGACAAGGGCTAGCTCACTTCAGGTGGTGTGAGGCGGCTGGTGCCACACTGCTGCCCTGGCCCTACTCCTCTGTAGAGGCAGAGAGGCAAAGGTCCGTTTCTCCGCCTGCAAAGACACCTGACCTGTTGGTTTCTTCCAACATCATTAAATTAACCATTTTTAAATGCTTTGTGACTAGTGTTATTTTGCAGCTTTCCATCATGCAAAAATAATACTGCTGCCTCGAGCTCCTCTAAACACTGCCTGCTCAGCAGCCAGCAACCGCCTCGCTCAAGGTGCAAAGTCCTACCTGTGACTTTTGAGAACAGCTCCAGCTCCAGCCAGCTAAACAGGCTGCAGGATCAGCTGAGCAGAGGGCTGTGGGTCTGAAAGCTGCATGCACCAAGTATTTGGAAAAGCACCTCTTCGATTTTAAATTGCATATTTTGGTTCAGAGCATGAAAGCGATGTGTGCTTCAGAGGGGTTAAAATGGCCAATGAAATTACCCCGGTTCTTCTCCATTGAACTTCCAAGAGACCAAAAACTACTCGAAGGCTGAATTTTGTGCTCCAGCCCTTGCCTAGACTTCCAGTGGGAGAAGTAGTTGATGTCTTTGGCAAACAGCGCCCTGAAGAGGAATGAGACACTGGGACGGAAAGTGACCTATGGTAGCCAAATGTAAAAAGGCACATATTCCAAAAAGGAGAGGCACCAGACAAAGTTGTTTTGACTTAATCCCACAGAGGATCAGGAAAAAGAAAGTTGTGTAGCACTCATTTAACAAGTTACAATGCAAATGCTGAATGCCAGGGGTTAAAAAGCGTATCAAACAGTTTCAGGTTACGTATTCCCTTTTGCACTAAATAAAAGCCATTAAAATATACAGGAATAAAATGCTCAATTAGGGAGCTTTCTATGAAGCAAGAACACGCAAATACAGTGGAAAGAATTGCACAAACCAGAAGTGTAATGAATTACATTTACAACCTCGGACTGACCAAACCTTAGGCATAACATTTCCTATCACTTTGCATTACTCAAGATTGCTTGTTACCACGCCCTGTCAATTCAGAACAACCCTGACACCACTGGCATGTGCACAGGCCTCTCCTTTATAGAAAGCTCGCTAACAATAGTGTCATCGTAAGAATACACAGGAAGCGGAGACCACAAGGCCATGCAGCAATACGTACTTATACCCTACGGACCGAGTATTATAACAACTTCTAACATGTAGAGTTACTGTGGGGCTGCTAAGGAGCTCCTTGTTTTGCAGGTTGGTCAAAATTACAGACAGGTGTTACTGGTTCTAGAAATCCCCATGCTTAAGCAGGACGTCGATGCAATGGAGAGCTGAGCTATCTGGGTGCTTTTGAAAGAAAGTGGAGGCAGTATGGAGGAATGAGGGGAGATTAAGGCAGATGTAGCACAGGACTGGAAGCGTTTGCCTTTTTTTGGTAATAGCTGCTTGTCCACAGATATGATGCAGATGGCTGTCTGAGGTTTGCTAATACCTGATATCCTGGATAACACAGTAGTCAACACAAATTGTTCTAGGCTACAGCACCTTCTCACGAAGCAGATGCATATCTGACATCAAGAACAGAAGTAGCCTGGAAAGAAGGGGGAGGGGAAAAAAAAAGACATTTAGTTCAAAAATAAATACATATAGGCTTTCTTGTATCTCCAAACACTATCCCAGATACAAGGTACTGAACGCAACAAGACAGCCAACCCTGGCATATGGGGAAAATCACAGCAGCTTCCCCTGTTCTGAGCCATGCCAGGATATGTTGGTAGAACAACAATCAAGACCAGAGCTGAGGGTGCTTTATAACGAGCAGTCTCACCTCCCCACTTCAAAGGAAAAAAAGAAGAAAAAAGAGGAACTTGCTACAAAAACACACTGAAGGGGAAAGCCCAGAGAAGGCAGAGGGCTGACGAAGCTTTTGTTGAGCTGACAGCCAGGCAGACAAGGCATGCCAGAGGAGACAGCACCCGAGGCACTGCAGCATTAGGGCCAGCAACATCTTCTCCTGCCCTCCCAAGCAGCCTTTGCAAGAAGTGCTCAAGAGCAGGCTGCAGCTGCACGGCACTGCGTGGCTCAGGAGGGACTGGGAATGCCCCTCCAAGCCCAAAGAGATTGCTTACACTATAATCCAAGTCACACTTCTCATGGCCAGAACCACTCAGCCAGGCACCAGAGAGCCAGCTCCTTGCAGCACTGTGCTCATGTTACCTCTGAAGGCAGGAGCTCCACATCAAGAGGCAACATTCATGTCTGATTTGCTCAGAGAGTGCAGTGGTCATCAGAAGTCCACCATGGGACACCCTTGTGCCCCTTACTCTAGCATTGCTATGAAAAGCTGAAGGCTTGGTAATTAAAATCTGCTCCTTCCAGCCACAGCACATCAGTTGCTGCCATTCAGAAGAGGATTCATCGAGAACCACAAACCACGTGGTGCTAGTTTAAAGCACACACAGTTTGTCACGGCTGGCAGCTCCTGCCACCCTGCGTCAGCCTGGTGCAGACAAGCTGTCCCCATCCCTTCCTGCACTGCAGGCACTGCGAACTGTTCTACTCTCACGATATCTCCTCTTTATCTGCACTTTGCAACTATTCCCACCAGCAAGTTGTTTTGGTCCCCTTTCTACTGCTCAGCACTTGCTTGACTCCAGCCTAGGTGCTTTCCACCATTAGTTTGAGGACCATGACTCCTGATCCACCAGCCATATCACCAGACCTTGCTGTCATGCCTCCAGTCTGCTTCCTCCTCCTCTGCCAACTTGTCTGGAATCCACCTCGCTCCAAGATCCAAACACTTGTCTGTACCAACAAACTCCAGATCCTGCTGCTAATAGACGTTTGCTTTCTACCTCAAGTGAGATTCCTTTTTTTGATTTCAACTTTGAGGAGAAAAGGTGCATTTGAGGCCAGAAAATCTGAGGGCTCAGAAGTTCAGCACTGGCAAGAGAGACAGCTCTGCTGGTCACAGGAAAAGGCAGTGACATCAGCTGTTCTTCACAGATGGCTATGGACTAGTACACTTGCCTCTTTGTTCCACCTCCCAATTCTGGAGGAATGAGAATTTCATTCACATCCTTCTGGGAACTCAAGTTTTTCCAAGTTTGGTTTTGTTCATACCTTTGGACCTACCCCCCCAGATGTAAGTATCTTTGGAGAACATATTACTAGGATTTGTGAAGCAATGAAGTTCTGCTCTCCAAACGTCTGAACAATAAACAATCTACAAATGAACCAAACACAATCAGGGCAACTTGGGGAAAAAAAAATGCAGTACATGGAGAAATCTTACATGGAAAATTATTTAGCCCATGTCAGACTAAAATTCACCTTATGCTGTTGACTGCATTTGAGAACATGCAGCTTTTGTGCCAAGCTGTCTTGTAAAATTAGCCCAAAAGGAGCCCTAGATCAGATATTTTTACATACAAACCCTCAGCAGCATTTTCTTTTGCAGTAATGTGTCAATACTGCGTTTTTTAAAACCAACTTTCATATTTAGATACTTCACAGTCTCTTAGTTAACTTTAAGCACACACTGACTTTGGATAAAGGTTACCTCAGTGAGCCTCCATCAAGGAGAGCAGAAAGGCTGTTTCTAGAAAGCCTTCACAGAAACTGCTGTAAATTCAAGGAAATTTTGCCTCTAGCTAATTCCAGAGCAAACAGTTATCGCACACTGCCCTTATTTACAGCTTTCTTCCCTTCCCTCAAGTGAAACCACTCCATGATCAAAATGAATAACAGCTTTGCCTCAGAAATCTGTAAGGTCTCACAAAGCCAAACCTAGAACAGCTTAGAGAACTGAGCACAGGGAAAACATCCAAGTGATATAAATACCTATGGGGTTTCAGCAGCAAGAATCATTAAAATGTCCATGTGCTGATGGGATATCAGAGGGCTGCAAATCAAGTGTTCTCTTTCCACTGTCATGTGTCTAGAATTCCCAAAATCAACAGTGGGATCTGTATATCCAAACAAAGCGAAATATGCTCAGATGTACTTTATTTATTTTAGAAGTAAAACCTGACTGATTGAAGATTCATACACACACACGCATCTATACGCACACGAACTGAGCTCAGCTTGGGAACTTGACGTGACTTCTAAATTGTAATTACCTCATCTTCCTCTTCGGACATTTTAGTGGAATTATCGGGGGATTTTACAGGCTTCTGGCTATTGGTTCCATTTGTCTCCTCTTTGCCATGTTCTGCCTCCCACTCCTGTAGGACTTCATCTATGTTGAAACGACGTCGGTAATTTACAAAAAAGTTTTTCACTTGCACCACAGATTTGTTACCAATCACATCAGAGATTGCCTGAAAGTCTCGTCCATACTTCCTGATTGCTAAAAGCAACAAGAAGAAAAACAAGTGTTATTTCCACAATGACCACAAATCAGGCTCAAGTCACAGCATGAGGATCCAAAGCTGAACTTCTGTCTAGTTTGCAAGCCTTTCCCTGATTAAACCAGCATGAAAAAGTCTCAACTGTGCATGAGACACAATTAAGAGTAGCCCTGGAGAAGGAAATGGAGTTGTAGCAAAGATGTGGAGAACAAAATCTCAAAAGACCCACGTAAATGTGCCTGTATTACTTCTGAAGTCATACAGGCGATGAGCAAAGCAGCGACCCCAGTAATGCTTCCCTTCAGAAAGCTTGGATGAGCAGAGACTATTTGCAAGCACTCATATGGTACAATTTACATTGCTGGGGGAGGGACTGACAATGGTTTCCTTGTCCAGTTCTGTTTTTTAGGCATTAATAAACAGCAACATCAAAATCCTTCAGTAGCTGCTGAAGTGAAGCAGCTCTGAAATGCAAGAGATTTTACTGTAACCTCCTGAAGTACAAAGACACTTGTAGTGCCATACCTTGCACAGCAAGGAGCTGTTCGTCTGTGGTCCAACGTGCATTAAATTTCTGAACAACCTAGATGGTACGAAAAAAAGTTAGATAACTTACATTAACATAACCAACAACGTTCACTTGTATCTGAGCTCATAAAAACCTCACAAAAACAGGGCAAGTAATCCACCATTACCAAACTGTCACTCATTTTAGTAGCAACCTTGTTTTCACCAAAGAAGGGTGTGAGGCATCTATTCAGTTAACTGTGACATACACCACGTCTGTAAGTCACCAGGTAACACGTAATGATAGGGAATGGTTTAAGCAGATATCCAGGAGCCACAAACTCTTCAGAAGCACCTACTTGTCTTTATCACAGACACCCTCTGTAATCTTGGTCCAATTATTTCCAGCATGAAGTACCAGAGTTGGAAGAAAAACAGCAAAAGCACCAAGTGCCAAGTGAGAAGACAGGCCATTAATGTCCCTCCTCTATTTCTCAACTTCTAGAGCAAAGCAACCACATCTCACAGGTGCATGTGGATGCAACAGTGAAAAAACATGGTGTACCTGGGACACTAGTACTTCTGCTAGAAATCATCTGTACATGTTAAGCATTGCTCTTACTTTCTTCTTGCCTCTCATTCCCATTACACAACAACAGTGAACACGGTAATGGTCTCGATTCACTCTGATAACTAGCAGGACATGGGGACTAGTGTACTGGCAAGACAAATAGCCCTGATTTGAGGAGACAGATAGCTTTTATCTCCACAAGAAACAGGGGTCAGAAAATAAACCTACCTCTGGAAGTCTGTATTGTTCTATCCCACCTTCAAGTTTTTCTTTGAGAGCGCTGTTTGTCTGTTTGATATTTTGAATCTGCAAAGAAAGTTTCACCCCTTTAACAAGGATAAAAACCTCTGACAGGCCATCTTCAAGCAGCCCCAGTGGGAACCACACCACCTCAGCATTCTACTTCTCCTCATTACCCATGTTTTCCAATAGAAGAGCTTTATTTGGAATAAACGAATGTAGGAGAAACTAGCACATCAGGAGACCCTGTTTACTTGATTCTATCCTATCTGCAACTCATTTGGAGCAAGAACTGCTCCAACCCCCAGGTCTGTATAAAGCCCAGTATAAGACGAAAGCCCTGTTCACAGCAAGTAATGAATCAAAAAACTGCTGGAGAGCTCTGCTTCTCCCAGAGCGCCAAGAAGGCTCCAGGCCAAAATACCAATTCTATTAAGTTTAATAAAGAGCTTGAGCCAGATCTCTGCTTTAAAAACACTGAAAATGTTCTCATCTAGGAAACAGACACATGTAGTAAACCTGTCTATACCAATAGATATTTGAAAAACATTTGTCTGTAACATTTGTCCATAACTACTTAAAAGACAGATCCATCAGACAAACAAAAGGTACATGGAAAAGTTTGTATGATGCCTGTCTAGGAATGAAGAAAAAAAATTTGTCTACTCCAGAAGTACCATAGGGAAAGGTAATTGAAATTAACTGCTGAAATCAAGCAATTGATTAAATTGAAATCAAACTCCTGAAACCAATGACATCTGAAGGAAATTCATAGTTAAAAAAACATGGGACTCTGATCTGCAATAAACAGTAAGAGCCAAAAATGTTCCTTCAGGTCAGTGCTACAGATTTTCCCTTGCTTCACTTATGATACAAAGTAGGCAGCTCATAGAACTAAAGCATAAGAGAAAAAAGCACGTGGCTGCATTAATTTATAGCATAAGGCTCGCAGCTTGTCAATTAAGCCATGTAACAATGCACATCATCACCATCTAACTACAAATTTCTGGGAATTTTGCAGATGTGACAGACACTGCCACCAAAACTAGCAGTTAGTTACTCCTGAGCTACCTCACCCATACCTGTCGTTTGATTGAGACTAATTCCATGTCCAGTTGTCTGAGTACAGTGGTAGCAGCTGTTGCGTTGGCAGAAACGGCCTCCACGTCTTCTTGGGAAAGGAACATCCCTTTGGGAGGTTTCCTCTTGGCTCTGTTCTTGGCCTGCGTACTGTGCTTCTCCTTCTTCACCTGAGGAACAGTTTCAGCGGGCGGCACCTGGGAAACAGCCGTTCTCTAAAACACGTGCCATGCTTTAAGTGACCAAAGAAACACTAATGCAAGCTGTGGATGCTCTTCTCAAGAGTTCTAGAGCGATCACAAAATCCTATTCTAGATACCACAGTCATTTCTCAAACAAGGATTTACGCTCTCAGATTAGCGAGATGCTTTAGTTGTTCATTTTCAGTCACTCTCAAAGTTTGCAGAATGAAAGAAGTAGCTTGGAATCAGGAAGAATTTTTTTGTTTGTTTTAAGTAGCATGTCATACATACACTGTTTTTACAAATCTTTCTTCTAGGCAGCTTTCAACGTTTCCAGGAGATACTGGTTGCCTTCTTAGCCCATTCCCATTGTGGGAATTTTCAGTCAGTTAAATATTCTGGATATTTGCAAAGACTCCAAAACCTCTCTTCCTGTGCTCAACACCAGGTCTCAAGGTATCAGTTTAACCAAATGCCAGAGGAAAACAAAGTGGAGTTTAGAGATAACAGAAAAGCATAGCTAGAAAAGTTTATAAAGATTTGTTTTTTCTGTATGTCAGACAAGAAAAGGGATATAGCAAACCCGTTTAAAAGCCAAGGATGAAGGAGTGAGGTGGCTACAAAACAGTTCTTAGATTATTATGCAGTTTCTTGGAAGCTAACTTTTCCTGCATAGCACTGATATATAATGTTCAATTAAAGTGATGCAGTTTGCCCACAAACAAAATTTGAATCTCTTTTGGAAAAGGGAATATTTCACGCACCACTAATTTTTATGCATTCTGGCTAAAGGAAAGAATTAGGCACACACTGCTAACAGGTATGTTAGGCGAGATGCAATACTACAGATCCTTTCAAGAGCACATTTCACTCTCTAATACCAAACCCATCTCTTCCAGAAGTTACTTTCAATAAGCAACATGCACCCGAGATTTATTATCCAGTGGCTGGAATATTGCCCAGAACACAGAATAGAAGAAGGGCAGCAGAGGGAGAAAGCAGGGAGGGGAGGCCACACATCTGAAATCCTCTACTCACTCACTGCCAGCTTTAAAACATTGGCCTCAGTTAGCACTGTTGTTCCCCTCCTAATCTGCAGCTACATGCAGTTTCAACCCAGTCTGCAGCATTTGCTCATTAGCAAACATTAAAACCCACATGAGGTTGCACAAAGCCCCTCTAAGTGCTTGGCTCTGCCTCCCAGAGACTGGAGAAGCCCAGAGCAGCTGCAGCAGACAAAAGCCTGCATGCTCTGCGTGGGCTCAAAGGCCAGAGACACTTTGGAGCAGCGATGCAGTCAATTGTCTGTCCTCAGCTTTCTTCTTGCCTCTTCTAGCACAAAGAACTCCATGAGAGACAATGACTAAGGCAAGTCCAGGAGGAAGAAGTAACTATTGTTGTTGCAGAAGATAGACTCGATTTCTTTTTTTGCAGTAGAGAGTAGGGAGCAGGAGAAACCAGGCTGGTTTAGCTACAAACAAGTGAGGTAAGCTCTGCACTCTGCTTCAGAAGCAAGCACTTTGATAGCTGAGTCAGGTAAATTATTCAACATGGTTAGATGTTTCAGATTTATTTATATTTCATCTGCATACAGAATTTCACAGTATCATCCAGCAACGCCTCCCAACAAGTTCAAGCTGTAGGGTGACCAAAAGGCAGTGCCAGCAGTGCAAACATCTCACAAGCTTCAAGTTTAAGTAAAAAATGAAACAAGTTTCAAATCAAGGTTTTACACAGTGCAAAGAATGCAAAGCTCTTCTGTGTTGTGGACAAGAAGCCAGAGCTCCAGCTCCATGATACCACACAGGCTCTGAAAACTTGAAAGTCCACCCTTTCTTGGGAGCTCTTGCTTTCTTGGCCACATATACATTTCTATAGAATTAAAGCAATTCATGAAAAACAGAATTAAAGTGTAGGGATTTAGCAGTGCTCCTCTTATTCAGAGATTGCCCACTGCTATCCAGGACACTTCATATGAACCCCCTCAATACAAACAAGGTTTCCTCAGATTTCATGGCTTTAAAAAAAAAAAAAAAAAAGACCAAACAATCCATGTAAAAGCACGGGATGAAATGAGAGGTATTTCCAAGAACAACTGCCTCAGGAAGAAAGAAGATGTTAAGAAAGCAGCCCTGACCTCAGCACTGTGGAGTCACCATCTGAGGAAACCTGAGCAGTTGTACTAACACTGAAAGTACTAAGAAAAGGGAAGATTCCCCCTCCAATGATCCCCAAAAGAGGAAACACCACAGATGAGAGATTTCAGATACTCTGAGAAGTCCCAGTATTACTCGACAGCTCATACAGCAACTGACACGTCTTAGAGCTGGAAAAACTGCCTGTGTGGGGCTGGGACAGGGAGGCTCTTTACGGTAACACTCTGGGGCTACTGGTGCATCACTGACCAAGTCGTTAAAATGAACTTAACTATCAGAAACAGCCACTATTCCCGGATACCTGCTCTCTCAAGACATTTTCAGTCAGCCCCAGGCTCAAGTACTGCAAAATCAAATTAACTGTGATCAGTCAGAGCAGGTTGCTGTGCCCAGCAGTACAACCAGTGTCCAGAAAAGCTCCCAGAAAGCTGCCTGCCCTGGCACCCAGCGTGACCACACACACTTGGTGAGTTCAGGTGACCTCTGAGACAGGTTAGAGCATGCTGTGGCCTGGGGGTAGTGCCAAAGGGGGGCTTTCAAGAACTCCCATACAAGACTTTGTCTTGATGGTAGCTATTTGCCATCTGCTCTGCTTTGGCCTTTAAGCGGAGGTAGCTAAATTGGCAAAGAACTACTTTTCCCCCACTTCTGGGGCAAGTTCCCAGCAAGCCAGCATGTTAGGAAAGGAAGCAGTAACAAAAGGGATTGAAAGGTCTCTTACAGATGCAAGCTTCCAGACAACTTAAAGAGTGAAACGCTAACTAGAAGTGTTTTTATTGAAGAAAATGGGAAATGAGATGATAGTGTTAATTATTCACAAGGCATACTGGCCAGCTGCACTACACCACTGATACTTATCCACATGAGAATCCTTCAAGTTTGGGTGTTGCTGAGGCTTTCAAGAACTCAGCTTCTTGTAAGAATGAATTTGTGGATTCACACCAACCCTGCTCCTGGGAATCAGAGATACTGATGGTGGAAGACTGTTCTGGGAAGCCTATAGAGCACTCCCGCATGGGTGGAGAACAGACCACAGTGCTGTGATTTTCTTAGTTACTTCCCTTCAGAATAATTTGTCAGAAGAATTAATCTCACTGACAGTGACTGACTAAAACCATTGCTCTAGGCTCTTGCTTTTGCCCATTGTGCAATCATGGTTTTAAATAATTCTAGTGGTTTTTTTCTCCTATACATAGCCTCCTTAAAAAAAATAATTGAAAAAATATCAGATGACAATATGACAATGACTGTCATCCCTGAGAGAAAGCAGACTGCAAGAAACCAGGAGATGGAGCAACTTCAAGGAGAAGACCTTAGGGTAAATGTCTTTCTCACTCATACTTACAACCCATACTGCTGCTCAACTGAGAGATTCTTTTGTTTAGTACCAAATAACCAGCAAGTTACACACCTGAAAATAAAGTATACCCTGTCCAGTTAAGCATCACAGAGTAGGTTTTCAGAAGTATCTGTTTTATTTCTGTGGCTTCATCCAGAACTGTACACCGACTTAAAATTAAGTTTCTCAACTGATGTTCAAGTATGGTGTTTTAAGGTCAAATATTCTGCACATAATGACAAGGTCCCTCTGCCAGACAAAAACTGTCCACACAAAAGCTCTCTCCTTTACCATCCGCCACTGCAGTTGCAATCCTGGTGTCACTGTAATCCTCAGAACTATTCCTGAGTATTTCAGTACATCAGGAGTATTACCTTAGAGTCTATGTTGCAGACAAACACACTGCTGGTCTACCTGAAACAACTTCCCTTCCATCAAGCCATCCAAGGAGAGACAGAAGTGCTTCTACTCCATTCTCAGCAGTCAGGTTGACTTCAAGGTAACACAGTCAACCCGGAACCAACAACTCAACATCCACATAGTAGTACACCATCATGCAGTGGTAAAGTCTTCAAATTTTCTAGTTTCACCCTTATTTGTCTATACTTGTCTTGATCTAAGAATAATTCTGAAGACAATTCTTGTATGACAACCATACAAAGCACAAATAAAGAAAATTAGATACTGTCAGCTTCTACATCAAGTAGTTAGAAAGTAAACAGTTCCATTTGTACAACAGTAAGAAAAAATTATACCTCCTTTTTGCTCTCCTTGTTTTGTTCAACTTCAATATCAATAGGGTTATTTCCGTTTGCTTCCTCCATTTCATCCTCACTGCAAGACAAAAGCAAACAGTACTGTATTACTTGAAGCTTTGTTTCTCTGTAAATAGCATACTGAAAAAAAATGCACGGATGCAACAACAAATCCAACAGCTTTCCTGATGTTTTTCACCAGAGTGGGCTTCTCAAGGGGTCTGCAATATTATTTTTCCACCACCACCACTTATTTAATTGAAGTAATTCCTAATTGTAAACATACTAGAGACCATTTCTTTTAGGGAAGGACTTCAGTGGTGTAATAACAATAAGTCTGCTCAAATGAAGGCTAGATACATTACATAGATAACATAAGTTATCTTTTAAAGAACTTTGGACATTGAGAATTTGAACTTCAGGCAAACCCAGACAGAAATGAAGATTTAGAGTACCAGCAAGCAGCTCTAACACAGATTTCACACAGCCCTAACATTTAGCGAAGAAGATATGCACAAGATGAACTCCCTCAAGAACAAGCATTAAAATGTTTTTTCTCAGTCACAATCTCACAATTCATTCTCCCTTGGAAAAGAAAAAGAGCTATCAGTTACAGAATAATAAAATGCATGAAATTGGGGCCATATTGCAAGTGACCTTGGCACACCTGGACAGTTTGGCTTCACTGGAATTTTAATCAGACATTAAATCGAATATATTTTCACCATTTAGAGTTTTTGTACTGTACACAACTAAAGTTAATTGCACCATTTGGGATGATGCCCAGAAACTGAAGAAATAAGCTGATCTAATCAGAGTGGTTTTTTTTGAACTNAAAGCCTATTTTGTCACATCAAACTTCACAGCCTGGATGAGGAACTCCAGCTGAAGAGGGATGTCCCAGCAGCACCATGCAAGGCAGGGCTGGGCAGAGGAACCCAAGTGGGAGCTGCATTCAGTGTGGGCTGGTTGGAGCCAGCCTGTGGGTGTCCCAGAAGGAACAGGGGACAGCAGGAGCAGGGGACAGCGGGCTGGTGGGTGTCACAGGTAAGGCAGGTGCTTAGGAGTGTTTGCAACAGCACACTTAACTCACAGCTGTCTCCCTGCAGCTGTGCAGATGTCACCTAAGGAACATGCTGCTGGGTGACTTGAGCTGGTGTCCATCACAAGGGCAGTCACTTGTACAAGCCATGCCTGCAAGCCCCCAGCTGATCCGCGAGGTATTTCGTTTGTACAGTTATGATTCCAAGGAAAACATTTCTCAGGCACCTGCCCCAGAGCTGCACATACAAGGCCCCCCGCACACAAGTAGGAAGAACTCCTGAAAACCTGGTCCCAGACACACTGGGAGCTATTTTTGTGACAACCTAAGCAATAAGGGAATTTCCCTGCCTAGCCACAAAAGAGATAGTGCAGAACCTGAGCAAGGCTGCCTCCTTCCTTTAACCTCATCCCCAGCAGAGCTGCCTTGTATTCTCACTTGGGTTCAGCTGTCAGCCCTTCTGCAGAAGCCAAACCCCACAGGCTTTGCTGCTTTGGCACTTTGCTCTCACATGCCAGCAAGTTCTCTAGACGTGAGCTATGTCAAAACCCACTCACTCACTTTCGCAGTTTTCAACATTGATCACTACTAACTGAAGGACATTTTTGAAGCTTTGCCAACACGCGGTGGCCCAGTACAACATCAAAACTCGGGTACCCCAAATTCACCCAGCCCTGCTCCCACACCTCAAGTGGGTACACTGACAAACCCTTTGGGTTTGTAGGGGATTGACTGTTCTACGTAGCAGAGGGGAATAAGGGAAGCCTAATACCAAGCTGAAGGCCTGGTGCTGAGCTTGCTGCAGATGTAAACCAAATCTATGCATTTCCAACCCAGCTGCCTTCCTCAAAAGGCTCCACAATGACAGCACAAGGCTGCCCAGACGGTTCTTTCCTAGCCTTCCTGTGGCCAGGGGTGCTGCTTCACCCAGCAAACAAGAATATGTACCAGAGGTGCATTTCCAAATTGCAGTGATTGCATTTATGAGTACAGAACAAAATTAGAGAGGTAGTATAAGAAAGATCTCAAACTACACAGAGTAGACAAACACACATTCCTTATAAGTTATATTTTTCCCCTTATAAATTAGGAGGAAAAAAACAAGCAGAATGGGAAGAACAAAATCAGGACAGTCTTTGCAGAGAAGAACACAGAGAAGAGAAAGCCTGGTCAGAAAACTACCACCCAAACACTGAGCAAGTTGGCTTGTAGTTTTCTCCCCAGTCCTGCCTGTTAAACAAGCACTGTTGATCTAGGGGAAAAATGGGAGAGGTTGAGTGACTCATCGGTGTAGTACGTCTCAACCCTGGAAATACGTCTCTTCCCCTTTCCCGAACAGGGCTCCGTCACCCAGCCCTGGAGCCAGCACACGGCTCCCTGGGAAGCACTAGAGCAGCAACTCCTTTGAGGGAAAAGCTTTTGCAGAACTTTGCTCAAGTTAGGAGCCTTTCAGAGCCAAACAGACTTCAAGATCAGGCAAGTTTGGTTGCAAAGACGTAAGCAGCATTTTAGCACCTACGTGAAGCAGATGGACTTGCTGTTGTTCAGAGTGATGGTTTTTCCTCCCCCACCCCTGAGGCCACTGCATTTCTGAGGCCATAGAGCCCCAGAATGAGGCAGAGTAGCAGTTCTAACTGTGCAGCTATTTCCAGTGATACACGAGGTCACCGGCTGAGCCACCTCTGTTAAGGGCACACATGGGTATCCAGAAGGGTGAACTTGCACAAAGCTGTACAAGCAAGAACCTAAAGCTCCTCTGGGGAAGGTCAGCAGCTAGGGACCTCCTAACCACCACCACCACCGTGCCCCAGATCCCAATGCAACCAGAACTCCTTGGGACGCCCCTGCCAGAGGGCTTATCCTACGTTCTCCTGTGCGACCTCTTCTCAGTCACTTCATTTCTCTCAGGGAATACAGCTTGGCCTGAAAGCCTTACACAGAGTTTACCATGTGAAAGGCAGAGGGAAGGGGGTGTGAGTGCACATGCACAGGCTCTGAGGTACTGCACTGCAGCCTATGCCCCACTGATTGCACATTCTCATTCTACTGAGCATCACATGGAGGAAATTTCTAGCCCTTTTATGACTTCCTTTTATTGTGCTGCTCATCAGCTTTTCTGGCTCTGCTGACACCAGGGCCAAACAGCTTGTAAACAACAGTTTTAATTTCATTTTCTCCACCACGAGCAGTACCAGAAAAAGCACCTAGCATGCTGGGATGGTGACCACTGCACTAGAGGGCAACCAGGAATTGCGCAGCGTTGGAGAAAGGAGCACACCTAATTGCTGACACATTCTTTTTGGCTTTAAGCAAAGCAAAGTACGCACAGCAGGGAAGAGGGGTGGGGAAAGAAGACACTGTGTACCAGGAAACACTTGAGGGAAAATCCTACAACTAGTTTCTTAGAAGCTAACAGTAACGTCTGATAGTCCAAAGAAATCAGTGTGTGCCAATACACAGCCTTTCTGCTTGCAAACCTACCTTTCCTCACGTTCCCTTTTTTGTTTACGAGCATGACGGTCCATCACGCTAGTTTTAGTCCTTGTCTTCTTCCAGGAGTAGTAAAATTTCACCAGGCTGGCTATTGATTTGTCAGGAAGCTGTAAATTAAACATGTATCCTTTTATATGCTTATATGTAAAGTATCCCCAGGAGTACACACAATTGGTCCGTTTTTGTCAAGGAACATCTGATCTCTCTACTTTGAATTCTCTCAAAATTTCAAGCAAGGCAGTTCTGCAGCCTCTTAAAAAAACAAACAAAAAAAAAAAAACACACACCATGATGGAGGACTGTTTCAGGTTAATGCGTACTATCTGCGACATCAACATCTCTGAAGAGCATCTCAGCAAGCCTTTAACCAACCAGGCCAGGTAGCTGGCTCCCTTCAGAACAGAGGAACATATCAAGAGCAAATCCAAACCAGGACCTTGAAAGGGAGTAAACAGTTTTAAAGTCTAACAGAGGCACGTGTAATGTAGGAATTGCTGAATTGCAGGCTATATCCCACACGTATCGTTGATGTTAGGTTAAAAAGCCCCATTCATATCATTCATACGATCCAATCTATTCAAAGTTCTCAACAAAAGATGTTTTCAAAAGGTGAAACATTATCATATGGTTAACTGAGGATATAGGAAAACCACAAGTCAGATATTTTTTTTGTCCTCTTACACTAACGTCATTGCCCTGTGGTTATGAATAAAGACTCTCAGAAAAGTTTGAAGCTCAGAAAAGACTGAAGCTACATTAAGAATAATTCTCTACTTCGGAGGTATTCAGCATGCATGTTCTTACATAGGACTTCTACAAGTTAAAGTCCAGCTTTTGTTGAATAAAACATGTTTTAGGTAAGCGTCTGAATCATCTTGGGAGGGCTGGATGAGTGGGAAGAAAAAAAACTGAGTAACAGCCAGATCTCTCTTACTCAGATACCAGGGCTTAAGTCTTCACTTGAGATAAGCTGGTTCTCAAACTGCAGATTGACTTCATCTTAATAATGGATCATACCAGAACTGCCACCCTGGCCCACAATTGCACACAGGCATAAACCCATCTGCTCTGGCAAAAACACCTACTGTGCCTCCACAGTGAGCTATGCTGACGCTGGGCTGCCAATAGCCATGCAGCACGGCTGGTACGCTGGAATTAAAGAGTTCCACAGAACAAACTCAGGGACAGGGCTGCTTGTCACAAACATCAGCTTGGCTATAAGCACATGCTAAGAGTGCCAAAATATCAGAATCAGCTCCGGTAAATAACGTAACTCACTTTTCATTCTCTGGCTTCAAAGGCTCTCCCCTCAGATCCAAGCTGCGCCAGTGCTAATGGGCCAACAGATATAAACTAACAACTAACACGCTCCCGAGCCATTGATTCCTGTCCCCTGCTAAACACAAAGCTTCGTGCCATTTAATTCCTTTTATGCAGGATGGCTTTTCTGGGAGCAACAGTAAAAAAAAAAAGAAATATATCATTACCCAGGGAACAGTGTATGAACTTGGCATCCCTGCATCACAATGCACTTCACTCAGGGACAGTCATGTTTCTGCACATAAACTGAACTGATTTTTTTTTTTTTTGCTTTGGTGTTAAACCAAGCAACAGGTCACATTCCTTCCTCCCCCGCAGGACATGCTCCCCTTTTTCTAACCCTATGTAGGAACAGAGGAATAAAGAAGAAAACTGCTTCACTCTTCAGGAGTCCACAACTCTCCAGCCTGTCTGCATTAGCTGTCTGTAGCATGCGCAAGCCTTGCCACTTGAACCAAGGCAGCTGGGCACTGCAGGACTCTGAGAACAAACAGCGAAGGGACATTCAGGGAGGACATGAGGAAAACAGGCCTCTTCCTGCCACCTTTTTGAAAAGGGACCTGGCAGTTTTCCTTCACACTTAGAAAGCAGGTTGCCTTTCATTTTCAATAGGAGCAGCACCACAGGCTGCTTTAAAAAGGATGAACAAACTGCAGCTGCATAGGTCACAAGCATGGTTGAAAGAGAGTGAAGAACAGTTTGGTTCCCATCCAGGTGACAAACTAGTCAAAGAAAGTTTCACATTTTAAAAATCTACATCCCATTCCCTCCATATTTCAAAAGGAAGGCTCACCATCTTTTGCTTGAAGTCAGCTTTTGTAACATCCTGCCCCTCACCCACACACACCCCAGCAGTTCCCTTTCAGGCAAAAAAAACCTTGAAGTTTCCAATGACAGTTTTAAAAATACTGTTAGAAATTGAAAGCAAAGGACTGAATACTTGAAATGATATACAAACCTCTACTCCACATCCACTGACGGTCCCAAATCACATTAAACCCAGACTTCATATTCAAATAAAACGAATTCCTAAAAAGCAGGCTGCAACTTTGCACAGAGATAATCTTTACTCCGTGTGTGGGTGGGCATGTGTGTACAGACCATGCCTGAACTCCAACTGAGACAAACACTACCACAGCACACAGGGGACTGAAAACCATAATTTCCAACCAATAAAAATTACACAGTCAAAATTTATCCTGAGCTGGTAAAGCACTTCAGGAAAACACTTCTACAGAGACTCCAGAAGCCGTGTTGTTTTTATCTAGTGGCAGTATTATTTTTCCTCCAACGTTCCCTTTGGCCTGCTCTCTCACAAAAGCATTAGACAGCAGCCCTGCACTGAAGATTGTCCAATTGCCTGTTCTGCTTTCCAGTCCTCTGACACCACTTACCATCTGCTGGATCCTGTGAAAGGTTTTCCCATGGAAACTGAAGGCCTGTTCAAACAAGACCTTGTCTTCCACTGTCCACTCATCTGGGAACGGAGTAAAGTTTGGCAGATCCGCCAAAGACTTCTCAATGTTGTGCTTGTGCCAAAACAGCATCCCAAGAGCCTAGAAATAACAAAGACACCACAGGGACAACTGTAATCACAGGAACTATTATTATATGCATACAAAGGGACAGCTACAGCATTTTTCTCAGGCAGCAGGTCAACCATAATTTTCAAGTTTTGGCTACATCGGACATTTTCCTGCGTGCAAGAAACCTGGAATCTGACCCACGTCTTTCCAGGTTTAGAAGAACAAACTGAAATTTACCCAAATTATGGAAGTAGTAAAGTAAGAAGGAAGTAACAGAGCGATAGGAGAATAGAAGTGAAGCCATTCCAATTCTACTGATCATTACATGCACAGGAAAGCTAAGAAAAGCCTTGAGAGGCCCACCTAAAAACCAGACTGGATTGAGGAAGTTTCTTGCCATTTCTGAACTCCCACCATTTCTCATGCAGTCAGGAGGACTGGTTAGTGGACTGGAATTCTCTTTGGTTGTTTAGGGGCTTTTTTTGAGGGGGAGGGCAAGAAAGCACGAGAGGGCGGGGAAAAAACAAAGAAAAGCACAGGGCAAACAGTATGTACAATCCTGACTTGCTGCTAAGATGTCCCTAGCCAAAAGGGGGAATTAATCTCATTCATTTAGGGGCCGCTCATTTGTTTCCCCTGGCTGTGTCTCGTTTCGCTGCAGCAGTCTCCGTTCTCAGTTCACCACCTTCATGCTTCACCACCTGCACACAGTCCCCTCCCGCGTCCCCCAGACACGTGTCCAAAGCCACCCCTGTCCCCAGGCGCACAGCTCACACACGTTATGACACATCACTGCATCTGGCACAGCGGTGACCACTGCGAGTCATTCTGGGAAGGCCTGACTCTGCAGAGCTGGAAACCAGGCACAAGGGCTGCAAGTGAAAACAACCCCTAACTTGCTCAGTAAAACACTAGCGTAACCTGCTCATCATATGCAAACTCAGTTTGGGTTTCATAGCCTCAGTTACCCCCATCTAGTAGTTTCATCCAGTCTGCTCAGAGCTACAAAATCCCTCTGAATTTGGGGTTTCCCCGCTATGCTTTGCTATGCAAAAAAGCAGTTCCGTTCTGGGTTCTTGCTTCACTGAAACTCTGCAGAGGACAGGACTATAAACATTAACCTTATCCGAGATCTCACCTGGCCTTGTTGGCCTCTCAGTGCTGTCAGAGCACCCTCCTTCCCCCCACTCAGAAGCCCCTTTGGCTAAGAGGCAGAACAACAAAAAGTCTTGGTCACAGCACAGTCCCTCAAGATGTCCCATAAGACACAAACCCAGTTACATCCATCCACTCTGACAAGCATGAAGCCAAAGAAGGCACGAAGGACCGAGTTTTCTCTCCCGCCATCCCCACCAGCACTATACAAAATATCCCTGTGAGAAAACAAGGGAAAGACACAGAGGGAGCCACCTGGGTGCAAAAATACTGCTGAGGCCAAGGGGATAGCTGCTTACCCATAGCAAAGGGAAAACAAGGTTTTCCTTATTGCTCTAAGAAAGCAATATGCATAAAAAAAAAAAAAACCACAACATCTAAGATGATGGTGTTGTCAGCTGTATGTAGTAAGCCAAAACACCAACAATGTTCATTATACATCCCTCCATCCCCATCCTGCCCAAGGAGAGCTCTTTGCGCTCTCACACACAGCTTTTCCAGCCTTGTTTGGCCCAGGATGTGTGATCCAGGCTGGCAGGAGCTCACAGAGGCCTGTAACTGCTACAGCACAGCACAACCACCCGCTGCTGTTTGCCAGCACTAGCTGAAGCAGGGTTGCCTGCCCAGAGGCCACCCTTTGCCTGCCTGGAGCTGGCGAGGCCGAGGGGAGCCCCACCAGTGCAGCCTTGAGCCCTCTGCAGTCACCCACTGACAGTGGAGCCAAGAACGTGGCACTGGGCCATGGGGACAGAAGGGACAATGGTGCGGAAGCCGCTCGCAGCACGGACATGGCCAGCTGGATGGGAGAGCCACAGGGCAGAGCTGGGTGCATGCCCCAGCCACCAGCCAGGCAGCTCGCCTCAACACGCCAGCACATCTTCATCGGCAGCAGGAGGCTTTGGGCAGGGGGCACGGATGGAGAAATGGAATCGGTGTTACAGTGTTAGCCAAGCCACCTGCAGAGGGGCCCAAGGAGAATGGCTGTCTGGGGATGCATGTATGGATGGGCTGCACATCAGCCAGCCATGCCCAAACGGTGGCCAAATTCTAAAGCTTGCTCTGACTGGCTTCCAGAGTCTGTACGGGCTCTTCCAGAGCTACCCAGCCAACAGCGACTCTGACACCTGCTGAAGAGGAAATGTCCCTTGGAGACACAAATCATCCTGATTTGAAAGCCCTGACACTAGTCTCTCTGATACAAAGTGAGAACGTGCCTTGCAGATACAAGGCAGATCCTTCCCAGGTATTTCCTAGAAGTGCCTAGCTTGGCTGTCTCAGAAATCCGGAAGGACCTGGGACACGTTCACTTCCAGAGCATTATCTGAGTGCTATGGAAAGAATGAGAAAAATGTTAGGGGAGCATTTTTAACACACAGCTCAGCTACTCTGTGTCCTGGTTTGAAGTTCCCAAACTTCTGCTTCTGTACACAGAAGATAGGGGGCAGGGAGGAAGGCAGATGGAGAGGAGGTGCTTGAGGGAAGGGTGGGAGGTATCTATTGCAGCATTTACATCAACACAAATCCATGTTAGCCAAATAAAGTGCTCCAAAATAGAATTCAGCCTGTTTAAAAAGCTCAAGCTTCATTTTTTTCAGTCTTCCGGATCAGTCTACTCTGTGAACACTTCTCCACTGAAATCACAAAACCCTGAGAGAATCTCTTTTAGTAAATATTACCCACAAATTCCAGTACTAGGATATACGCAACTCAACTAAAGTGAGCCATTCAGAGATTTTTCTGGATTTACGTCTGCAGCCTTTGGTGCCTTTTTCTTCCTTTTATTGCTGTTTTCTGCTCTTAGAAACTATAAATATCATCTCTGATCATCCTTGATTTTGCTGAAAGTTTTGCTGGCTAACTCAATTTCAATCTCACTTCCTACAAAGTCTTTTTGAGGATGAATATCAGCCACTGAAAGCCTGACTCAAAGATGACAGCAGAGTAATTTAAACAGAACCCCTGCCTGACCAAATCACTGGCTTCTATGCTAATGGCCTGTGCCTGAACAATTTCATAAACTTTCAAGTTTTCTGAGAATCTCTTTGCAGAGACAGTGTGTAATTTGCCCATACAGTAAGTCATGCAATTCCCCGCCTTACCTTTCCGAGAAAGTATTAGTGCATAAGGAAATTCTAGAGAGAGTTTAGAAAAACTTCCCAGTCTCTCTCATCTCCCCTGACAAGTGTTGAAATCGATGTTAGTTACAGGGAAGATTAGTACACAAACCTAGACCAAGTGGAGTAAAGGAGAGGTGTGCCCCTCAAAATAGGATTCCAATTTCTAAGCTAAAGGCACTGCCTAGCCTCAGGGAGAGCTAGACAGCCGGGCTGTTATCTGTGAACTGCAATATGGTTTGCAACACAGTTTTAAGGTAAAAGGCCCTAGATATTGTTTAGCTCTGGATAATGGTTTGTGATGGTTCAATACCTCATTAATAACTGCCAAGACATCCGTGAAGCAGAGGTGGAGCAGGCAATTCAAAAATGCAACATAAGCAGGCAGCTGTCCAAAGACAAGTCATCCCCACTAACCAGTCTTTTTAACACTGTTCAGGGGTTCCAAAAGTGTTCAAGAGGTAGTCACCATAGAAAGCACAATACCCACGGCCAAACTCTGCTAGAAATTATGATGCTGGTTTTGTTTTTCTCTTCATGTAAAATTCAGGGTGGACTCTACGTCCCCAGAGGACCATCATCACTAGGAACAGTCAGTTTAGGGAGAAACAGAAGAGGAGAAAACACAGACAGTACAAAACGGAAGAGGCACTTGTAGGCAGTCACGTTATGTCAAGTTTCAATACCTGCTGAAAATAACTTTTTAAATAAAGTAAGCAATCAAAGGGTTGTTACCTGCTCCATGTTGTATCCGTGTTTCTCTTTAGCAATGGCAATATATTCATCCACTGAAAAACAAAAGAGAAGACATAAGGGCATTTCACACAATGATCTCATCTCCTCTTCCCAGGCTAAAACCCAGTCCTGCAGCTCTGACTCCAGCCATGGTCACTGTACCCTCCACAGAGAATCCCCCTGAAGAACTGCTCCTTCCAACAATTCAAGAAAGGAAGGAAACCAAAGGAAAACACCAGTCACCAAACTACATATTTTCCTTAACAAGCTTAAATGATACATGATATCCAAGCCTGTATCATGAAACATTGCATATCATATTTCAAAACTACAGGTATTTTTGAGCTAAAAGCACAAGCCTTTTTTCCTATGGTCTGCTCTCATCTAGTCTCTGAAAAGTTTCTAATGCAGATCTTGTTCACCAGAACTATAGACACACGTCTCGCTCTTTTTTTTTTTTTTTTTTTTTTTTTAAATCCCCCACCCCAAAGCAGCTGTTTTCTTAAGAACAAAACACCCAAACAGAATCCATACCTTCCAATACTGCCAGAATCCTAGCATTGCACAATCACTGCAGATATCTTGGCAAATTTTTCAGTTCCTATGCCTCAGCAATTCTCATCTTGGATCAAACCCCACCTCTATGAATTATTAGGCTCCTGCGAGCTTTTAACCTTTATAATGTGAGGATGCCCTGAGGAGTTATATTTTGTATGGATGAGACTAAAACCCAAATGTCTATTTTAGTATGAGTGACTGAGCTTATATTACACCCAACTGCACCCATTTGAGGACTGGATCAAAGTCAGTACTTAGTGCTGTTCTTCTGAAATCCGTGCCCTTGTGCTTAGTTATTTGACACACCGTAAAGATAAGACCCTTGAAAAACAAGCTAAAACAGGAGACTCCCACTTCACCTGATGGAGTGGAGGATGCTGGAAGCGGTGGTTGTCTGTTGGATCCCTGATGTGCAAGTCCCTTGGAAGGCTTTGAACAGGTACACACAGCCAGAATTCAAACCGTGTATTGATTTTGAACTTCACCACGCGTCACTTCATAATGAGCTCAGACATCCTCCTCCCTTCTTCCTCTGCAGGTACCCAGGGATGCACCCAAATTCCTGTGCGGAGCACCCCGCTCCCATAGTGACACGGAGAGCATGCGCAGCACCCGAGGAAGGAAATGGGTCTGTGAGCTCTGCAGCTGAGGAAGCCACAATTCCCACAGTTTGTGCCTCATGATTAACTTCAGCTCTCACATGTGCTTCTCCCACGGTTTTTTTTGCCTTTATGAGAATTCACAGCGAGTCTCTGGCATTTCTTAATGTTTTTTCTTCATGCTGGGATGCTCCTCAATTCTTTCTTCAACTGAGCAGTCTAAGTAGTGAGCGCAAGAATTATGGGGCAAACAGAGAGGCTAGATCAAAAAAGGCAGAGCCTCTTCTTTTCAGCACATCATCATCAGAAACAAATGAAACCTGGGCAGTTAGACACCCTACCTCACCAGACAATAGAGCATTTGACATCAATGCCAGTCCTTTATTTGGCAAGAAGATGCATTAACCAATTTTCACACAAAGGTGTTGCAAAAAAAGGTTTTTTGTTAAGCGCCATGGAGGAGCCACATGTTGTGACAGGAGAACACGAGCGTGCGAGGACGCTCAGGGCTCCAGCGCTCCCAAGCTCCCACTCGCTCTCGCCACCCACCTGGGCACAACGGGCACTCCCAAGGGCTGACAAAATTGTTTGTTGGACCTTGTTCTGGAGGGGTTCAGTCAAAGTGTTATTAGGCCTCCAAGGAGAGGTGTAGCCACAGCCACTCGCTTGCACCCCTGCAGCATAAACACGTCTCTTCAAGTCAGCAAATTGTTTCTAGGGCATAAAACTATCCCTTCTTGCAAACAACCTTTTCTTGCGTTATGCAAACATAAAACAATTGCACAGATGGTGGAGGTGACAGAGAAGCTTCTTAGACTGAAATTGCTGCATTGCTTAATTGAACATCCTGTGAATTACAGGAGAGTAGGAACCTCTGAACTCAGCCTTGCTACAGGAAAAAAAAAGCTCGCAGATCCACACCCCAGGGGATAACAGAATCTAGGAGGATCTCATGGGGACAGCAAAGGGAACTGCCTCCTCCTCACACACCATCCCTTCCCTCCACACATCGAGCAACAAAGGGAACATCAGCAGGAAGTGGGCAGAAGTGCAATTTCTGATGCTCCCAGACTTCATAATCATATCAAAAGCAAAAGCTGCCAGGAAATCCTAAGCGTGGCATTTCCCAGTACTTCAGCTAAGTGTGCTCGGCTTCCTTAGGACAGGTATTCCACATGCAGTGTTATACATTCTGTCTAAGGGGGAGGTGAAAGAAGGGGGAGGGAGAGGAGCAGAATTCTCTAAAGTCCAAGGCTGAATTAAGCCCTTGAATGCTAAGTACTGCTGCATTAACTAGCAAATTCTCACTGTAGAACGATCCACAGTTGCTGATTTGACTTGAGCATCTCATCTTGCACATATAGAGAGAAGAGATGAGGCCGTTCTCCTCTCCAGCATATTGCCTTTCTTATGCCAGANCTCCCTACTCCCAAAAATTGTCATGGCTTTTTCTCTCCTAACCCTACAAGAACGTTAGCAAGGATCCCCCATTCTAACAGGGCTTTTCTTGAATGAAGCCAGAACACCACAGAGCCAGATAATCTATCAGCAATCAGACACTGTGAAAGGAGACAGGATGCTCTTTTTTATTTTTTTCTTTGTCATGGTGGGGGCTGTTATACCCGGTTGTGACAGGGAAGGAAGAGAGGAGAGACAGTAAGGTCATTAACCAACCACGAGCACACAGGAAAGCTCCTTCTAGAAGCATTTGCAGACAAAGAAAAGACAAGGAGACACTGTACTTTGCTCTTGGATACAAGCTAGCCCACTCTGCTTGTCATTTCTCAGTTAATCGTGGGCTCACTCGCTTTGATGCTTGCACCATCTGAAACGTCTGACAGTCTCTTGAGCAATCCCTCTGATTACTCCTCTTTACCCTCCCCCTCCACACCAAGTGAGCAAGAAAGAGCATGGCACCAGCTGAGTCACAGGATCCCTTTAGTCTCCCATACCAGTAGAGCCTGGAATTGCCACAAGCTTAATGCTTCACATGCCACGCCAGATAAATAAGTGCTCTCTTCCATCTCTGCCTTCCTCGCGCACTTCCAGCAAACCCAGGGTGGCGGGCACGTGAAATTCTGCTCCACTGCATTTCAGTGGCATTCAGTCATGCTCAGCGTGTAACCCAGCAATCTGTTTAGACATCAGAGCTCAGAGCCAGGAGCCTGGAGCAGAGTCCCGCTTACACCAGAAGAGACAGCTTGCCAGCATGGCTCTTAGCTGCTTTCCAGAAGAGTGAGCAGCAGAGCGATCTCATCCCATTGCCCCAGCATCAGCTATGCCACCACACACTCTTATACCAGCATAACTTTATCCAACCTGGGGAGAGGAGGACATCCTCCCTTCCACCCAACCCATTTCTCAATGCTGGAAGAATATTTGTGCACAGACCAGGCCAAAAAGGCAGCAGTTGGGTACAGACAGTTGTGTGACACGGGAGATGCACCGCTCCTGTGAAGGCTCTTGTTGCTACTAGAAACCAGATTGAGGGGGGGAAGGATAGAGAAGAGAGCCATAAACTGGCATTTCTTTACCAATTTGGCTACGTTCCTTCTCTTGCATGCATTTTAGCTGTGCAGCGATAAACCCCCCTGACCACAGCAAAGTGAGCATTAACCCAAAGAGCTCTTCCTATAGCTAGCCATGCTCAGGAAGGCAGGAGGAGCACAGAAAGCGGGGGCACAAAGGGAACAGAGCCCTGCATACATTGTCACAGCAGAAAGGAGCACAGAGTGCTCAGATGTATTAAAAAAAAAAAAAAAAAAAAAAAGAAACCTCTCCCTAACACAAGAAGGAAGATGACCAAAAGACCCTGAGTACAGCATTAACACAGAGAAGGGAGAGAAGGGAGATGTAGGGGAATGAGAAAGGAAGCAAAAAAAAGATACTCTCTTACAACAAGGCAGAGGGGAAGCACATGACCAAAATGGTACCATCAGCCCCCTGAATTTTGTGGTCATCTCCAGCTGTTTTTCTCATACAGCCTCTTCTGCTAACCATCTTCCTGCAAGAATTCCTCACTCCAGGCAGAAGAAAGAAGCCCTCCTGGCTGACACAAGAAACAACTGCATTGCTGATTTTTAGTCCCGCATCCTAGAGCAGTGAACTCAGATGTAAAACACGAGCATTAATTTTGGGGTGGGAAAGCTCTGAGAAGAGGAATGCCTGAAAGCAATGACTCCCCTCATCACCATTTGATCAGATAAAGCAATTTCTCCAAGAGGGTCTTTTGGGAGAATTCCCCTCTCACATCCAATTTGATTTTGAAGACCCCACAAGTATCACATAATGCTCAGTGGACTCAGTGACCCCAAGCAGGGTTTGCAGCAGAAGCGCTAAAGCCCACAGAAGGCAACAGGAATGCAGAGGTAGAGCTGTTGCTGCAACCTCAGTTCACCCCTATTACTGGGGTACTGCAGGAGCTCTGAACACTTTGCATATTACGTGATGCAATACCCTGAAAGAACAGGGTGAAATAAGGACAAAAGCAGCCTTCACAGCCTCAGTAATGTGCTTCATAGGGTTTGATCAATGCTGGAACCTGGGAGGAATTTTGGATGCGACTGTTCATCTCCCCCTCCTCTCCTTCTCCCTTGAGAGCAGTGAAAAGTCAAGACCCAGAACAAATCAACGTTATATAAAGGAAATAAGGAGCATGGATTAGACACATATGTGAAATCCTTCCAAATTTCAAAACACAGTTATGACAGTACACAAACAACTAACCACAGCTTCTGCCTCGGCTGTGGGAGCAGCAGCTGCAGTGCCGGCCCATGGCTTCGGTGGAGCACTCCTGCCACCTCGCGGCCCCAGCACACGGCAGGGAGGCACAGCAGCGAGGAGTTCAGTTTCACTGAGAGCTGCAACAGGAGGCAGCGGGGAGCAGGCAGAGATCAAAGCGAGATGGGCTTGACTGCTTTTCTCTGGGCAGAATCACTTACAAAAGCAAACAAAACCCTCTGCTGAAAAGGCTCTTCTGCCTTGGAAACACCTACTTCCTCTTCTTGGCAAGATAAAGAGTGTCACGGGCAGGAGGGGAGCAGAGAGCCAGCACACACAGCCATGTTGCTGCCCCTTGCTGCACAGGTACATGGCCTCCTCTCAGACTGGGTGCAGGAACAGAGAGCACTACTGACAGCAACACAAAAGGCTGCTTACAGCCTTCCAGCGACTGAAGGCATGAGAGGATTTAGGCCTTAACTCACTCGTATCTATGAGCAGGTGGGGTAGGAGTCTGGTGCAACTTCAAGGCAAAGAAAAACTGATCTTACCCGAACAGGAGCAAGACGAAATACCCTGCAGCAGGGGCACGCTACCCCGAGCCAAGGGACTGCACAGCAGGCCCAAAGCTCCCACCCACCTACTCCCTGCGGCTCATGCTTGTCCCTCATCTCCTCTGGCAGCAGGGCCATGTCAGGCATCCCTCACCCCTGGCCACCCCTCACCCCCAGTCCCCTCATCCCACCTGGGAGCACAGACATTTGCCTGCACCCCCAGAGAACCAGGCTGGGAACAAGACCTACCCAAAAAAGCAGCCCCCTCCCGCTGTGTTAGCCCCCTCATCCAAACAGCAGCGAGTCACACAAGCACTGAGTGTTGTTAGTCAAAGACACTGAGGAGCCCTCCAGAGCAGCTGCTACCAGAAGAGGCAGCGCTACTCCAGCCCTGGCTGGGCAGGCTTTCCCCCGTATTTGACTTCAATGAGCTACATAAAGAACTGCAACAGCTGACAACCACCACCACAGGGCCGCACTACACTTAAAACAAGCAGCTTCACACTTCTTTTGCAGTTTTATAGCTGCTCAGCTCATCAAATCACTTCACCAGGAGGTTACACAAGCCTCAGAAAGGGAGAGGCCTGGTTGGCAGGGCCTGCCCCCCTCATTCCACTGAGCTGTTAGAGCAGCCCAGCTGAACATGAGGTTTGGTCCTTACACAGCATGAGGGCAGGGAGGAGCAGGTGGACAGGAACAGACATGGATAGATGGAAACCAGTGCCAGTGAGGAAAGCGTTGCTCACAGCCACACCTGGAGTCAGGAAACTGCAGGCTCAGATGGTAGGAAACAAGGAATAAACTCGAGTGCCTTGCTGCTGTGAGATCTAACCCTTTTGGAAAGCCATGATGCCTACTGAAAGCTTTCCTCCTCAAATTCAACCAGCCCTCACCCAAACAGTGCACACTAATAAGCTAGCAAAAAAACCACACCTGTTTCCCACCTTTTTTCTTCCTTTCTTAATCCTTCTCTTTGCATGGCCTGCATCTAGGGGTGAGCCCAAAGCTGCAGTCCCAGGGCTGGTTACAGACCTGACCCACCTGCCTTTCAGCTGTGCCGTATCAGCAAGAAGGCTGTACTGCAGACACAGGTGTACTGAAATCCAACACAGTTTATGCAGCTTGTCAAAACTATTTTAAGCTATTTACTGGGAAAGGCCTTTTGTTAGTATGTATGTTTCTTTTAAAGCTTTTACCAGCACAGGTTCATTCCTCAAGTCACCCTCTCGGCTGATGCTATCACATCAGGGAAGGAAAGGCTCAGTCGCTGTTTTCAGTAGGGATGCACTGGGTGTGGTGGGGGGAGGAAGGTGTTAATGAGGACTACTAGAAGGAAAGCCAGCCAGCCATACACACTTGCCTTGCTCCCTCTCTAATCCTTCCACTGCTCTGCCTCAAAGGTCACTGTAAGGACACAGAAGAAAGACTACTTCTTACACATGCAACACATTCAAGCTTTAGCTAGGAATTTGCTCTGCCCTAGAAGGAGATACTGCTTTACCAGAGGAGCAGCACACTTTCTGTACCTGCAGAGAGCCCCAGGTGCCTCCATACATACCACAGAAGGGAAGGATGAGGGAGATCTAACAGCCAAGAGGAGCAGTACCTTTGGGACGCAGCACAGAACGGGCAGAGCCACGCCAAATCACTTTGGAAACCTAATCCATGAACATATAGGATCTGAGCAAGGCTGGATCATTCAGCAGCGCTAATTTGATCCTAAATCAGACAGAGGCACTTGACTTTACTAAATGTAATTAGCTAAAACACTCGTTATTGGGTCTGGAGCCCCAGTAAGAACCTGCTGGCAGGAAGGAAATACTCTATCTCACTTATAACCTTCCAAGACATGGACAAGAAGTTAACAGAGGATAAATGAATAGGGCATATGCCTGAACAACAAAGCAAGTTTACGGCACAACAGTTCTTTGCATTATTCAGTACAGTGCTCTCAATTCAGTACAAGGAGCCCTAAAGCCAGATTTATTCTGCTGTCAAACCATGGCTTGAGTTAACTTTACAGACAAGCCATGGCCTCAGATTATATACTTCGAGGCAGGAGCATGCCCAAGCAATGCAAAGTAGCAACATTATCAATACACTGGTCACAAAAGGTAGAAGATTAAAAATATATATATGTGATCATACAGTTTGATATAGGAGACAACTTGGATTAGAAAATGACTCCCACATGCAGATTTTGTTACAGAAATTATTCATTTTTGCACTCCCAAATAATGCCTGAACCAGTGCATCATTTCCAAAAGCCACAGATTCACTACTTTGAAAAAAAAAAAAAAAGTTTGACACACTAACAAAGACAGAATGGGAAAGCACAGATTCAGACTACTAGCAGTCTCACGCAAGGCTCACACCTAGGAACATTCTCCAATTATTCATATCCATGTGTCACGCTGTATACACTGAAATTAGTGGTCTGCAAAATGGCTGGATATTACTGCTTGTTATCATAGCGAACAGCAAAACAGTATGAAAACTGTTTTCTGAATAAGTGAATAAAGCAACTCATGATAGAAGCAGGCTCACATGCAAAAAATAAATTGAAAGGAAAAAAAAAAAAACAACACAGAGCACCCACTCTGGGTCAGCAGAGACTACTAAAGGCCTGATCAAGCAGGCTGCTGCCAGCCAGCCTCAGAAGCCACCAATGAAAATCCAGATACAAAGCCCTCTAAAGAGGATGGAACCTTCCACTGGGTCCATTTCTCACCCTCAGTAAGATTTTGAAAGCCCTTTTCTGAAACAAAACCCTTACATTCTGCATTGGTATGAGGAATACAAACTAACAAAAAAGCACTGTATCAGAGCCAAGCCTCCTAAACAGCATGGGTAATTCCACTATGCCACAACCTGGGGTTTTGTGCAGCATGAGGGCACGCACACAGAAGGAGTGTGTAGGAGCAGAATAGCCATCAGGTTAAATTACAGCTCATTATTATTGTTACTGATAATAAAACACGTCACGAGAGTAGAAGCCACGCTGACTCCCTTTATAATGCATACAAAAGCCAAAGAAATGAACAATTTGTCCATTAGCCACCTCCTTAAAGAACGGCACTTAGGCAGATAAGACACATCAGGCAAGACAGCAGACAGCAAGAGGAAATGTCAGAGCCATGCCAAGGGGCCACCCACAGCTGCTGGCAGCAGGGGTGTGTGGTCACCTGTCCCCAGCTCCACAGCAGCTGGAGCAGGACAGCCTCTACTCCCAGATGGCGAGGGGTCCAGTCACTGAAGTGATGCTTATCACTGCAGTTATTCTTTGCCCCCTTCACTCCCAAGTCCAGCTAGATGTGTGAAAAGGGTCTGGAGCAGATGGAAGTTCTCAGCCACCCAGCAAGCACTGAAGCACTGCTGAGATGCTTTTGTTCCTCCTAGATCTACAGCTAAAAACTCATTTTCAGACATTTGGGGCTGGCCCCTTCTGAGAAGGCAGGGACCCTCCCACAAGAGCACCCTTTGCACTACTGTGTCTGGGAGCTGAGAATCAAAAATTCCATCTCAAACTTGCTTGGAAGGCTGCATTACCCTTGAGTACAAGAATGTTAGAAGGAAGCAGAACAGCAGAGACAAGACAAATATACCCAGCACGCAGGGTACTGCATAACCTGTAGGGAATGACTTATCCCCAGGGTGGTTGTGGCTCTGACCCCCAGCTGCCTGCCCCGTCAATCTGTCAAAAGTTCTACTCCTGCTGGCTGCAAGAGCAGGCCAGCTGCTTCGCCACTGAGTATGGCAGGCCATGAACTCAGGCAACAAACAATTGCAGTGGTTCAGAAAATAGGAGAACGTGAGCAACAAAGCATGTTTAGATGAAAGACACTGTCTCTACGGGAGATCAGAAGCCACCTTTGGACAAACTCACTGAGATTGCCCTACCACAGACAGGCTGGTGTTCAGGAAACATTAACACTCAATGCATCCATTCCTACACTTGTTTACTTCCACAGGTCTGAAACCAGTGAGCTGCAGAAGTGTTTGACTCCTCCACGGAGTCCTCACAGAAAGACAGCAGCTCACACAGCCAGATCTTGGACAACATATTCTTCAAAGTGGGATCAAAACCAAAGTATGTTATGTTGACACGTATTAAGATACTAAAAAAATGCATTAAGTCAATTTAGAAAAAGTCAGCCTACAGATCCATATAGCACATGCTGAATCGTGGATTATACATGGACTGTCTCTTCAAGGCTGATCACAAGAGACTGAGCAGAAAAGCCTGCAATAAACCAATGTTACTAACTAGATCCTGGAGTATCAGTGGTAAGTGGTCACTGCTTTTAGGATTTAGAAGTTCAGTCCTTACTTAAACGTTATACATATTGTTTCTGATGCTTGCAGTGCTACAAAATTCACAGCTACTTCCACCATCACATGATGCATGAGAAGCACATGATCAGAAAATAACTTCAATGTGGAAAGTAAAAAAAAAAAAAAATGTACAGGAAAACAATTAGCAGGAGTGGCTCCTAATTAGAGCAAATAATGCTACAGCAAACACATTCTGGTGAGGGAAGCTCTGGCACACGTCCTTGAGAGAGTCTAGCTGCTCTGCCTCCTGCAGCAGCACCCCTGCAAAAGCCATACTCAGCAGCAGCATTAGCTCATCCCAGCCAACTTACAGCCATGACTTCCTCAAGCATTCCTCAGTGAAGGACATACCCCACAAGAGCTCCTCCCTGCCTGCATGCAGCTCTCGTCACATCCCCATATGCACTCACTGGTGCTTTTGCTGACTAATCTGCTCTAGGACCAAAAGAAAAAAAAAAAAAAAATCACCCTTCAGATCCTGACCCTTCTTATTCTTCCCTTGAAGCTACAGTAAAAGACAAGAGGCCAGGAAAAAAGATCTAGTCCTCTGAAACACTTGGAGCCTGCCATTCCCACTAAAGCCAGCAAGGCTGGGGCATGCTCAGCCCGTTCCAGGGCTGGGCCCAAGCAGCAGGATGTAGCTGCAGCCTGCTGCTTCTCGTCCTGCTGGTCCTACAACTTGCACAGCACCTACCAGGCTGGCGAGCACTGCTCCCAGACACATTTCAGATCAAGGCTTGCCAGGGTGACTCTTAACACTGCCATCATCACTCCATTACACGCACATCATCTCGCCTCTAAACTTCTCTTATAAAAACATCTTGTCTGAGTGCCAGCACTGGTTCAATCCCTGCAACAGTAGCGGCAGCTGGCATTTTCAAACTGGGTCATCTCCACACGTTCGGAGGCCTGTTTCACACTGCAGTGAGAAAGAGGAACAAACAGGTGGCAGGAGAGAACAAGGCACATGAAGAAAGTGGGGACTGCCTGCCCTCCCAGCGCAGCAAAAAGAAATTCCTCCAGGATTACACAGCTACCTTAGATAAGACACCCTTTTCCTGGATACTCTCCAGCACAATCTCTTCCTATGGGGATCCGGGGGGGCAGGAGGGGGAAGGCAGGGTTTGTTTTCATTTTATTATTGTTTTTTCTTGAAAAAAAAGTCTGCTTGGGTGAAATGCATCCCACACACACACACACACCCCACACACCCTTTCAAACTAACCTGCTTTCCCAGCTCTAACACAAACCACTGCTGTGAAAGGGTTAAAGCCTCATCTTCATTTAAATATGCATTCAGGATCCAGAAATATCAAGCTGCAGGAATAATTATTTCCACACAGCATTGCAACAGCAACTAGCACAGCAGCTGACAAACAAAGGGGAACTGCAGCTCAGCTGGAGGCAACCCAGCCAGGTCTGGGATACACCCACAGCCTTTGAAGCCTGGTATCTTTTTGCCCTGTGTAATATTGCCACTTTAAGCATTAAAAGTTGCCTCAGCTAAAATGAAATACTGCATCCCTTCACCTTCATCTTTTGAAGCATTTGCTTGAGTGCAGCAACTGCAGCTGCTGGTAGAAGTGGCCATGACTGTATTATTTCTACAGCTACGCTCAAGTAGAATCTTAAATTAAACACCAGTTATCTCATTTCTGGATTCATGGAGTTGTATTCTTCGGTTACTGCATTTGCATCCAAGCTCCACAGCTGCCAGGTTCACTGCATAATATGAAATTTGGATTAGAGATAAACACAAACCCAATTCTGCTTTTCCATTAATCCTTTTTGCTGTCACTGGGACAGCCAAACTGTTATTTCTAGGGAAGAAACAGAAAGATCAGAAGTGCTTGCTGAATAGTTTTTTTTGTTCTTTCTGTCTGTTTTGGTTGGCTGTTTGTGGTGGGGTTTTGTTTGTTTGTTTTGGAGGGGGTCTTGTTTGTTTGTTTGTTTCCTTTCCATCTTCACAGGAGCAACAAAAGGTGAGCATCTAGCTGCAGGCAAGAATTATAATCCCTGAAGTCCACTCCTCAGAGACCTGGAAGCCTTAGATCTACCTGGCAGCTATTTCTATGGCTAACACTTTCTTACTACCAAAAACAAACAAACAAACAAAACACTGCAACTCAGACACAAATGAGCAGAAAAGCCCCAAACAAGAAAAGCACAATACATAAATACATACACTCCATCCCTCCATCTTTCCATTTCTCTCTCTGCACTCAGCCAGCACAAATAAAGGAGCAGAAGCTCTGCAAAGAGCTCACACCACTTCTGTCTCTGGTGGCAAAGCCCCTGGTTCTCCCGCTCCCCCACCCCAGAGCCAAGGGGGCTGCGCTGTCACCGAGTGCCAACCAGACCATTGGTTTGTAACCCTTCAACAAGAGGGAACAGGGGGAAGGAGGGGAATCATCCAAGCCACCACTCCTGCCATTTCAAGCACCCTGCTTGCAGAGTGCTGGAGAGGAGGGACTTGGTGCAGCTCTGCTGACACCCAGCACACATCTGACTCCATCCTCCCCTTGCTGCTGCGTGGGGCAGGGGGTGGCTTGGCTCTTGGGTACCCCTGAAGCATTAATCCCTTCCATTTCAAATGCATCTTGCTAAACACAGGCTTCATTTTTAAGAAGACGGATTTTAGGACCACTTTCCCCAGTCTAGTCTCTCCCATTTGTGGTTTTCCACTCATTTTTATTTATTGCTAGGGCACACTACACCCCAGGAAAACAAGAACTGATGACGATAGCCGATGGAGTCATACATCCACACAGAATTCAGAAGCCAAAATAAGTGAGCCTGGGGTGAGAGGACACATCCAAGCAGAAGCCCTTCTCAAAGCAATCTGGCTCAGCTACATGCTGACAGCAGGAACTCAGCACACAGTGCATAAAGTCCTTTCAAAGACACTCTCAGCAAACTGAGAAGACATATTTTCCTGTCCTCTATTCTGTCAATCATTTTAGGTTAGAAAATTCAGACAAAGGTGATTTTCAAGCTCATGTAACATCTCCTTGAAAGAGAAATGAAAGAACAACCCTGGCCTGTTCTACGCAAAGATTAACCCCTGAACTACAGCTCCAGACAGACTCTAGCCACTTAGAGGCAACCAGCCAGCAGAAATTTTGGGATCAACCTCTCTATCACACCTGAGGACAGCCATCAAAACTCTCACACCCAAAAGAAGGCAGCGGGCACACTGATACCCCGCATGTGCTCCAGACTTTGATGGGACACAGGCTTTGAGCTCGGAGCTCCAGGGCAGAGCACTGCTGCTCTGCTCCCTCCACTCCAACCATCACGAGCGAGTGGCAGTTAACTCCAAATCCTGCCCAAACGCACCCCACAGGGTTAACATCCTCAGTAACCATAGCAACCAGCACTTTTCTCTATCAGAGCCTCAGCTGGCACACTGCTGCCTTCCCAGGCTCAGTTTCTGCAGCACGTTTAAGGACCCCCTCCTTTCTCCCCAGCCATGGCACAAGCACACCACGAGGATGCTGGAGCACTTGCTGCTTCCTGCAGCTCCGGCATTCCTCTGTCCCCACATCCCGAGGCTCACCCACATTCCCTCTCCCCAGGGAAGGGGGAGGCAGCCCACAGCCTCTCCAGACACCCCAAAGTGGGCACAATGGTGGGGAGCCAGGGGCAATGTGCCAGACAGAGCTGCTGCAGGTGATGGGATGGGGAGCCACCAGGCCAGAGTGGAGACTGGAGGGCCAAGCTGCCCCCTGTGACCTCCCCTCCCATGGGCATTGGGAACAGGGCCTGCCTCTTCAGTGACACCCCAGAAACAGCAGTCCGCTGGAGACAGCCACCAAAACATCCACACATCTTGATAACAGCGAGAAACAAAACTCACAGCTAAGGACACGTGTATGCTGTCAGGAACAGAGCAGACAAATTACTTTCAAAACAGAGCTTATCACAAGCTAAACAATACATCTTTCTCCTCCTGTAGTTCACCTTTGAACTACAGTGCATGAAAGCAATCACTGCATCCTATTCTCTCGCCTGGTTTCCATCCCTTCCTCCTGGGCAGCTGCAGCATGCCAGCACTTACTTATTTCTAAACCAACCCAATGTCATTTTTATGGTTCCACCCATTGGAGTACTTGGCACGGAGATAGACACTGCTGCTTTATAAATAGCTTCACGCCGGCCCAGCTCTATCCTGCGCAGGGTTTCCACAGCATCGTTACGATGCATTTCACACTATTTCCCTCTCCTTCCCCCACCACTTCCCACGTGCCACTCAGAGAGCAGAGGCCCATCTCCCATCTTGCTAACCCAATTCCTCAGTGTCACCTTGCACATCCCTCCATCCCCATCCTCCCTAACAGTTGTCCTCAGCTGCACCAAGTCCTCAGAGAGCCTCAGGAGTCTGACTGAGAGCAGCCTTTGTCAGAGGTGTGACACCGGCTCCAGGACATGGGGTATTTGGAGCACAGCTGGGAGGGGAGAGGTTATTTTTAAGTTCAATGTTCAGATACTGCACAATGACTTTTCTTGCTTGAAAAGAGGAAGAAACTTCTAGCTTGGGGCTAACTTTGTGAATTCACTAACGGTGGCAGCTACTGTGCAAGTGACCCCTAAAATGCAAAAGTCTGACAGCAGGTATGGAACTTTGGCATTAACATGGGGCAAGGCAGAAAGTGGTTTGTACCAGGATTAATGGTTAACGAGGCACAAGATAAAAAGCAAGTGATCAGTGTGCCAACAGATTTTTTTTTTGGCAGGGAGGAGAGGGGAGGAAGGTGGAGGTGTTTCTTTATGGCTTTTGTTGGGCTTTCTTTGTTTAGGTGATTTTTTCCTTTTTTTGTGTTTTTTTTTTTTTTATTTGGAGTTGGTTGGTTGTTTAAAATTTTCCCTACCATATCCATTATTTCACGGCAACCAGGCAATAGATGTCTCCAATGATTAAAATACCGCTCCAGGATGCAAGGCACATGGGACCAAAGCAAGTTTTACCTAACAGGATGAGCCTGGAGCATCAGGTATGCAGACACCCAGCAGGTCGTGCTGGCTGGCACATCAACTTCCATCTTCACATGGAGCTCCAGCCACATGAACAAAGTCCTGTGATTCTTACAGAGCTTACCACAAGAACAGGCACAGGATGGATAAAAGCTTTTGGAGAACAAATGAAAGCAAGTAGGCACAGGCACCAACACGCTGTGGATGAGAAGGATTCATTCACCCATACTTCAGCCTGAACAGCCTCAGAATGGACGCGCTAGCAAGGATGCACAGCAGTTACAGCCCGAGGGGGCTGTGCCAGCCTCCTGGAGACCACAACTCCTTCCATCTGCTGCTTCACGTGATCAGTGACTTCTCCCCTCCAAGGATAATGCACATCACAAAAAACCCCATGGCTTAAAAAGGCATCAAAAAGTAGGGAATCCACTGCTTCCCTGAATCATTCCCAATAGTAAATCACAAAAATTAACGCCTGGGTATGCGCTTTTATTTCAGTGCGTGTGGGCTTCTCCTACAGCCCTTTATGTGTATTATGCACATCTTTTACTATGTCAAAATTTCCTTTCAAGAAAATTTAAGTCCCCTTTCAGTCTCTTCTCAGTAAGCTAACAGAAGTGTTCCAAAACATTTCAGTAGCTCTCGTCTCCACCTTTTTCCTCAGTGTTTCAACACTGGGGCCTCTATTCTTAAGATTTTTCCTGAATGCTGCAGCATTCAGAGGCAACAAACTGCTCCAGTGACCATCTCACTCTTCACACCCGCACCATCCTTTGGGCCAAGCACAACGGTGGAAGCTTTGTCACATTATCTGCCCACTGTGCCCCTAATATTGCTCTCCCACCTACTTCTTCCCAAGCATCAGCCTTGATGCAGAAAGTAAGGGCAGAGCTGTCAGCACTGAGACTCATAACTGCAGTTGGGTCATTAAGAACCCACCATGTAGGCAGCAGTCCAAGCTAGAAAAAGACCCAAAGCACTCTACAAGACTACTGGCAGTCTCCACTTTCCCATCTTGTCAGTCTGTGGCTCACCCACAGTTTTTCTCCATTGCAATCCCATATCAGCTTCCATGTCACTGATGGAAATGTCGATCATCAGTCCTATCAGGCATCTTCACAGACCTCATTTAATTAGGATTCACCATCAACAGATGCCAAGACTTGTAAGTGAACACTAAAATAGCTGAAAAGACTTCCTGCCCCCAACGCTCCTTCATAAACCATAAAACAGATTAGGGAACTCTGCTTGTTAGGCATTAAGTACTCTACAGTCATTGTAGAGCACTGGGTTTTGGAGGAGGATTCCATCTTCTGAAGCGAAGGGGGACTGAATCAGATTCTCACGCAGTAGCAAATCAGTGCTGAATACGACTGGCTGAATACATTAGAGGTGAGGTTATTTCTTCAGATTATTCCATTTCTAGACTCAAAGAACAAAAGCAGCCTTCTTCAACAGGATGTTTTCATTAGGTCATTTTTAAATAATGCCACGTAGACACAGGAGTTACCAATATCTCTCTTGGTACTGAGTTAGGCAAAGCAATGACCAACCAGCCTCCTTTCCCCTGTTTGCTCCCTCCCCCACCTCTCCCAATGCCCCCCTGTTGTTTATTGTTTCTGGATGCTGTTTGATCACCACGTCCCCACACCCAGTTAGGAGCCTGAGATATTTTGTGTATGGCACAAGAGAGTCATACGTCTTTCCCCCTGAAAACAGCACAAAACACTCAAATTTTTTCTGCATATTTTTACACAGTGAAATCACTGAGGTGCCCACACTGTTAATAAAACTTTGAGTCTTGTGAGAAATTATTTCTTGTCCTCATACTCACAAAGTTTTTCCAAACTTTTGTTGCACCAGTAGCAATCCAACTGCTATCTCATTTTAAATTAGCCATTTTAAATTTTTAATTATTTCTTAGGTTCACAACATCTAGGCAAATACCATATCCTTTTTACACTGTAATGTACTTGCACAGTTTTGTGCCAATTACCACACAATATTCAGTTGTGGATTATTTTTTCCCAATTCCACGCATCATCATTCCTTTTCCAACTAAATTCTGTCGCCAAGAAACCCATTTCTTATCAGACAGAAATTGAATGTTCCAAAGCACAGTTGAGATTCACAAGACTCTCAGACTCAAGAGGCAGCTACAGGAATCCTATATCACAGACAACCCATGCAGTCTCTCCTTTTCATGGAGGCAACCGTTTTTTTGCTCTTATACACCTCTTCAGAGGTTTCTAGCTGTAGATAACTGTCAAATACATCCCACTTCTCATCGCAGCATCCAACAGCCAGCAGGGAGCAGACAAGACACCACTGGTAAGGGAGAAGGCAGACATGATCCTTGTGAAGTCTTTTTTTAAATCTTCATGGTGTTATCCTTTTATAACTTAAAGGGACAACTTCTTCAGCAGACCAAATACCCCCCAGGGAAGATCCCAGTCACTTTGTGACAGAGTCAGTTTTATGCACAGTCTCTGCTGCTTTAATTAGCAGAGGCTTCTCAACTGCGCAGTGATGGATCTTAGTCCTTGGGTCTAGGGGAAAACCAGCTATCAATTTAATACTGCCACCACAAACAACTGCAGATGACAGGCACGTAAAGATTCTTATTCTTGGTCCCAGAGTCAGAAAAGAAAAAAAAAAAAAAACGTATAAGCACAAAATCAAAATAGCTCCTTTCAGCTGCCTCCTCAGGATTATTTACTGCATGCGAACAGCAGCCCTTTAATCAAGGGAGCCCTGCTTATTCATGAGGAGAACTGCAGCTAGACAAACCTTTCAAACACTAGTTCTGCCATCTGGCAACAGCACTGAGACTTGTTCCCAGACACACACACAGAGCTGATAATTGCCCTCACGTGGAATTCCAAGGCATTGCAATTGTTCTGGCATTTAAACCTCCATGGGCTCCAGATGTGAATTTTATTTGTGTCTTTATCAGAAAAATGTACTACAAATTGCCATAGATTTCTGCCACCTCCAAAGTACTTCTCATTTTGCTCTCAGCAGTTATTTCTGTTGTCTTCCACAGCACCAGCAGCAAACAAGAAGATCATGTAGGCCTGCAGATAAGTATCTTGAAGATTTCATACCAAGGAAGTGTCACAGTTCTCCTGCTTTCCCTGCTTCCATGGATTGGACACACTGAGCAGTGGGGAACAAAGTTCTTTTGAGGGCTGCTTTGTAGGTTTTTCTTTTTTCCAATGTTCAAATTAATTTCAAAGCATAAAGAAAAGGTCACAGAGATAACCCCTCTACTGAAAGTGGCACCATCATATTCTTCAAGCTATGTGTTTAAGAGAAAGAGGAGAAAAGAATTCGAGGAGACTTACATTTTGCTTCAGAGAGATTCTGATTAGGTGACCAGACCAGCATGCCGAGGTTCTCTCTCTCCTGACTTCGTCTTGCAAGCTTGGCTTCAGAGAAGAGAGACATAAACCAAGTTAAAGAGAAAGTCCTTTCAGATGCAAAGCAGATACAGAAGTAACTTATCACACATCTGCAGCTTTTAATCAAGCTATGAAACCCATCTGTGGAGTCAAAACCCTATCTTCTCATTCAGACCTGAGGCTTTTCCTTGTTTTTTTTCCCAACGCATTGCTCCCTATACAACATGACAGATACCCCACGCTCACTCCTTCATGCACTGCACCAAGAAGCATACATTAGATCTAAATTAAAAGTTAATTAATGTTTCTCTTCCAGCATACTTGATATTTTTTCTTCCAGTCATCATTAAATGAAAGGGGAGGAGCCAGGCTCAGGCTGCAGGCCCCAAGCCCTTGGTGTCAGGAGATTTCACCACGTACTTACATGAACACCTCAGGGTACACGCACATGAACTTCCCAGAGCCTCCTCCCTCTCCCAAAGACCCTCCCATGCCCCCATCCCCACAGCTCTATGCACAGAGGAATGCTGGGTCTCCCAGATCAGGCTCAGCCAGTTCAGAGAAACGCTCATGTGTTATGCTCACGAGAACAAGGCTGGTTTTAGCCAACTTAACACTTACTAAGCACCAGAGTACCAAAAGTCTGAAGAACCACAGCCGCATGTGCTTAGGAAGAGAGTAACCTCAAGATAAAGGTTAAGTTTCAACAGCAAGTTCTTGTGAATCTGCTGTTCTCAGCTAACGCCGAGCAGTCAGAGGAGAGGAAGAAACTTGCCCTGTGAGTCAGCAGGCAGAGCCAGCTCAGCCACCCGCCCTGGCCCAGAGCAACCCGCACGTCCTGTCAGGAGTGGGTGCCTGCAGCACTCCTTCCCCTGCACAGCTCCACACAACACCGCAGCTTGGTGCAATGCTTCAACACAACGCTATTTTCTGTGCCACCATTTCATGATGCATGGAAAAACAGCACAACGGGTCAGAAAACTTCAGGCAACGTGGAAGATGCAGTGCCAGGGCCCTACCGTCTCACTGCAGCGTGAAATCAGAGCGCTATCTGCTCTTCCATCTCCACTGCAGCAGGAGCTGCCAGCACCCAGCTCCCAGCCGCCTGAACCCATCAGAAAGTTCAGCAGTCACAGCACCACGAATGCTCATGGTCTGATTACTGCTCTTAACGTTAAATCTGCTCAGCTAAGAACATCCAAGGTTAGATGACAAAAATACTCGACCATCAAGTTTAAAGCAAATACAGGATGTACTCAGGAGGGAAGACCAATAATATATTTCCAACTAACTAAAATTTTACTTTAAACTACCCAAACATCAGACATTTCCTAAGCCTTGCCAGAAAAAGTTTATTTTCACCACCAATTTCTCAGTTTTCATAGCAAAACATCATGATCATCTTTTAAGCCACTTTTTTAATCCAAGGAGAGCAACTGCACACACAAGGCATTCTGTGCACTGTGCATGTTCTTCACTTTCCTCGCTAGGCAGAAAACCAAGAGTGAGGAAAGAAGAAAAACAGCCTCTCGTGGAGAGAGGTGGAGGGTGGAGACTGGGTCCATACACACAACACAAAAGGTGTTGGAATTTAAAACTGCATTACCTGAACTTTACCAAGAAGTCTTGAAACTTCTTGGATTAAATTTTACTTTCTCCCCTATATCAAGTCTAGGTCAGGAGCATAAAGAAAAAGGCAACCTTAAGCCTCTCCTTCATCAAATTCTGCTCCTCACAATCCGTCTCCTATTCAGTTCAGTGCAGGGTTTGAAATGTGGAGAGAGAAAAAGGCTTTCTCCTCACTTTGCATTACACTGAAAAGCACTTTCACATCTCATAAAAATACTCAAGGGCAGAAACCAGTCAGCTCTCCAGAAGTTAAACCCTTCCAACCCCAACCCAGCTCCCCACACCCGCAACCCATCCCCATTCAGGAGTACTCAGAGGCGCAAGATCTCCCTGCACGTCACAGACTATCCCAAGCTGGAAGGGATCCATGGGATCAAGCCCATCGTGCGGCACCACACAGCTGCCAGGGCCCTCTCCTGCCCCAGCACCACCACCCTGCTTCTCCCCCGCACTTAAAAGACTGCTCAGAATTTGGAAGCACATTCAAGTAGTTATTTTAAAGCAAGAGCCCCAAGGAGAGAGGACAGGGAAGAGCACAGCTTTGCAGAGCGGTTATCGCATCCTTTTTGCATCTTTCCAAGCACAGCACAGGCTCACCAACATGGGGGTATTTCTTTCCCCATCCCCTGCTTCTGCACAAAGGGTAATGGCATAAATTCAAACACACTTCAGTGACAAAATTGAAAAGCTAAATTCATGTAATCCATTATATATTTTACATAAAAATAGTAACTTAAGATGACAAGGTTTACGCTTTTTGGGGGTAACACCAATTTAGGATCTCAATGGGGTTTGGTTGTTTAAGCAAACACAGTTAAACCAGAGCAACCTGTGCTTAGAGCAGCTGTACACTGGCAGACATGACCATGGGACATTTCAGTTAACCTTGCTCTTTCACCCACACTGCTCACTAGGTATCTGTAAAGGCTCTGCCACAGCCATTAGCTCCCTAACACAGATGATGTGGGAGGGAATAGTTCGTAATCATTTCCCCACTGCCAGCTCTCATTTGTCCCAAAGTCACAGCTGGGAGGAGTCACAGGTCCTTCCTCAGAGCACAAGACATAAAGCCTGTTATAACCAGCACCCTCTAAGCTTTGTTCCAGTGCCAAACATCACAGGGGATGTGGGTTCCCATTGCCTTCACCAAGCAGAGACGGGCAGCCCTGCTCCTCTGGCCAGGCACAGGATCACGGCTCTTTTCCACAGCTGTCCTCATCCCTAGAACATACCCCTGCCCCATTTCCTCAGGGGCACGGACAACTCTTGGATAATGATGAAGAGATGAGGCATGGACATGCTACCCATAAGCCAACATTATCCTGGAAGGAGGTTTTTGTTTGTTTTGTGTTTTCTTTTTTTCTTTTTGAGCTGGGAGGACATATCTCAACAGCATGCAGCTAACCACAGTGTGTACGAACACATTGATTTGCACAGCAGAGAGCCAACACTGCTGTTCAGGTTTCCATTCCTCTGCTTGTAGGTTGATGTCCTCCATCCCCAGGAGCTGCTACAGCTCTTCTTCGGCTTTTGGAAACCTGTTGCAAAGATTGTTGCAAAGAAGAAAAAAAACAAAAAGCAAACACAAGACAATCAGCAGCACTCCAAGAGGCATTAGGTTGATTTAAAACAAAGTATCTGTCTTGCCTGAGTCTTCAAAGCATCTTTCTCCTGCTGTGAAGGCTGCTACAAGGGACAGTCTTGCTCACAAAAGCATGTCTGCCCAACTTGCACTCTCATACAGAAATGTCACTCCTGCTCTCCTACCACCACCAGACTTAAAGCCTCAGGGGTAGATCTATCTTAGACCCCACGAGTGTGATCCCAGCTTATAAACCAGGTAGAGAACAAAGAGGAAAATAAGAGACTGTCAATACACAAAGCTCCCCCTCAAGCCACACACTGTTGCATTCACTCCAAGCCAGAGAGCAGAGCACCAGCCCTTCCAGGACCCTCTGAAGAAACAGAGGGGAAGCATGGAGCTTGCAAGGAACTTCTCCAAGGCACCAAGTCCCAAATATCCCTCCAAATCCCATAACACATCTATCAACTTAAACCCAGGGTCTGGATCTGCTCCTTGCACGAAGGAGCACAGCCTCTAGCCCCACAGTCCTTGAGCAGCACCTACAACCTCACGTGCAGCCTGAGATAGGCAGGTGCCTATCTTGGAAGTGAAGGGACTTCTGCAGGTACTGCAACTTTCTATTTTCTCCAAGCAAACTTAAGCCAGTGCTAAGATCAGGACTGGATGAACAGGATGATAGCAGAGTTTGTCATCGTGAATACATCTGTGTTGACACACCACCACAGATCTGCATCCAGGTTCTCTCCAGAGCACACCAAGAGCAAAGATGTGTGCCCTGCGGTCCGTTTGCACAAACTCTGCCAACACAGCGGGACCAGAAGCAGAAGGGTGCTTCTCTCTCAGCCTCTGCCAGGGTGCTGCAGTCAAGATGCCTGCTAGGGGAGGAAAACAGTGGTGCTCCCAAAACTGAACCTACCAAAGGCCACTGATACGAGGCTGAGCGGTGTCACAAGTGTGAAGTCTCCTCTGCAGATCACAGCACTTTCCTGGGGGCTTGGAACTACATGGTCTTTGAGGTCCCTTCCAACCCAAGTCTTTCCATGACCCTGACACCTTCCCAATTCCAAGAGAGCTGTGGAACAGATGCGGCCAGCCCAGAAGGAGAGCTGTAGAACACCACTCCTCACCCCAACTGGGCCCCCGCTCCATGAGGTGAGCCGTGAGCCTTGCAGCAGCGGAGCCAAAAGGCCAATGCATGAAGCCTGCGCTTCGCAGCAGGAACCCATCCAACACCATGGTGCTGCTGAGGGAAGGGGAGGCCCTGCTCGGCCAGCATTCCTCTGCTCTTCCCACACATGCTCTCCTCTTCCCGTTGACTCCAGCACTTATCCATCCAAACCAAGAACCTTAGCTAAAACTAACCTGGCAAAATAAAAAGCAAACAGCATTTTCCCTGCGTTATTAAGTCGGATCAGCTGGCTGTGAGATCAGACAAAGAGCGGAACAAGTGCTCAGGGAACAGCAGGCTCACATGGAGGGCCTCTGCCTTCATACAGAGCTTCAGCCCACTGGCACAAGCCAAAGCAGGGAGTCTGTAAGGGCAGAAACAAACTTGGGGACAGGCAGGAGGCCTCCCTCCAGCATAGCGCTGGTTTTTGCTGCCTGAAGGACTGCATGTGCAATCCCAACAGGAACAGAGGACACCTGGAGCCCCAGCAACCCAGAGCTCAGAGCCGCACAGCTCTGGCCTGATGCATCCCACTACATTTTTCTGCTCCCAGCTAAAAGCAAAATGTGTCAGAATAAACTCAGAGCGAGCTGAGGCTCCTCAGGAAACCATCCACCACCATCACCTATCTTCTGCTTCTGCACAGGGCAGCAGTGCCAGCTTACGCTCTGGTTTCCGCACTTGAGGGAGCTGCTCTGTCTTGCAGCTCTGCCCAAGGATGCTGCATGCTCCAGCCGCGGCTGCGCGCCTCCGAGAGCATGCTCTGCTGGGTCTGGCACCTCTCCTGACCCATCAGAGAGACGAGCCTGCTCTCCTGCAGATGCCAAGGCACACTGCTCCCAGTCCCATCCTGCCCAACTCAGGGCCAAGCTCAGCCAGGAGAATTCCCAGCCTTCACCCACCTCTGTAACCCCTTCAGTAGTCTCTGGTGTGATTCCTTGCTGTTTGCATAAGGCATTGCAGAGCTATGGGAGCCCTGAGTTTCAAAGGAGGCAAAACACACTGCAGTACATCACCATGAGAGCACTGCAACGCAGGCCACGAGGAGTGGACATCTGCTGCTACTGAACTCCTCTGACATTAAAAACAGCAAAAGGTAACCCAGGGAAAGCACAGCCAGGTGCTTGGTACAGACACACACTGTTCTGTCTTTTTTGGCAGGCAAGCATGGGCAAATCGACATAGCTTAAGTGCTTCCCATGGAAATGCAGGGAATTCTTCAGGTGCTGACTGATCTTTTGTAAGGCACTAGGTAAGAAAAGGTTTCCAGATCTAAATGTATTTCATTACCAGTTATTAAAGTTTACACAAAGACTGAAATCCCCAAGGTACAGGGCAGCAGAATTCCCACCTGCAAAGCCTACTGCATTACTAACGGCACTTGCTGATTCCTCCTCCTTCCCAATAAGTGGTACTAATTCATCTTTAAATCACATTTTGCAGATTTTAAAAAGTCTAAGAAACCCTTCCTTACTTTTCACATGTAACCCTCAACATCACATATACATATACAATGATTATTTTATAATACACATATATAATAATATAAGGTGAATAGATGTGTTCATTGTTTGGGGAAGAGCTGGAGCTGCCACAGAATAACTCAGCTGCTGAACACTGCTTAAAGTGGTTTTGGACCAGGTCTAAATGCATTTACTTCTAGCAAAGTGAGATTAAACAAGTGCTTCCATTCCCAATCCCGTATTTTCTTTATCAATTCTGACCTTGTATTTACTGCACAGGGTAAAATCCCCTGTTTACAGTACCCGTGATGACTGTTAAGCCAAATAAGACAAGGGAGGCGCTGGCTCCCACAGTTTGGAAAGCAGTTTCTTACCGGCTCACTAATATTACACGGGCTTATAGTGGAATTGTAAATGCACAGCATCTACAGCAACAAAATACCTATGTGACACAAGAGAATTCAAGCAGAATTAAGAGTTGGGAGAAATGTCTCCACCTTCCTTCCCTGCTGCTGGCATTGGTGTCTCAAGCAACAGCTCGAAGCCACGTGGAGAGCTCTGCTGCCATCTCCGCTTCCTCCTGCACGTGACTTCCCAGCTCAGCACACAAAGCTTGCAGTCCCTGCACCCTGCTTTCTGAGGGCTGCCTCACAGAAATGCTATCTCTGTACACACTCCAGCAGCATTAGATGTAGCAGAATCCTTGAAACCGGAATTCTGAAACTTAAGGAACGTTTTTAATTAAAAAGTTATAAATTAAGCAGCAGTTAGCTCTTCCTATACTTGACTACACCCGACTGGCACTGCAATCTATATGCAAATAAAGTTCTGAGGGCATTTCTGTATCTGCTTGGGGAAACAAAGGCCACTATTTGGGCTTCTGTAGGGAGCAGCAGCACTGCCAGCGCGGACTGAAGGGCCCTATTGCTTCAGAGTAACCGTAGGTGCTGTGCTGCAAAAACCACAGCATCGCACACCTCACCACAGGGTGACAAAATATTGCTTTAAAAAGCACCCCGTTAAAGATTAATCATCCAGCAATGATTACAAAGGTCACTGTGTAGTAATAAAAATTATCACCATTAGAAGAGCTGGAAAAGAAAGTGAAAAAAAAAAAAAAAAAACATGGATAGCTAGAGTTTCCCTTTTTTCAAGTAATCAAGCTCAACTCATATTAAATCTGCACATCTCTGGATTTTAAAAACTTTCTGAAAAACATACCTGACCAAAATGCCTTTTCAGCTAAAGAGCCAGCAATACAGCAGAAGCTGTGGCCCACATTCTGCCCCCAGCCCAGGCAGACTGAACAAAGCCAGAGCAGATGTCCAGACCTCGCCTTAATATCTTCCTGAACACGAGTCCACTCATTCTTTCCTGCAAGCAGGTGGCACCAATGTGCAGCCATAGACGAAGTCTGAATAACTACACAAGCAAACAGATTTCCAATCTATATTTCAAGGGTGTAAAATCATGTTTCTATATGCATGCAATTCCCACCCAAGCTTTGCCCCAGAATTCTGCACACACAAGCCCTGCCACCCTTGCAGGAGCAGGAAATCATTAGCATAACATCAGAAGCCT
>WBMW01002529.1:0-10653 GCA_013396635.1 Penelope pileata | reverse complement strand
CCGAAGCGTCCACAGGGAAAGGGAAAAAGAAGGTTCTTAGAAAACCCTTCAAAATCCACTTTATCACTGCAGAGTCCCACACCCACTACCAGCTGTCCCAGGCTTGCTGAACAAGATGATCCCACTGCACCTGATGCTGTCCTGAACCAGCGGCATCAATTTACATGCAGGAGAGTTCAGATGCCTGTTTCCTTCTGAGCTTGGTCTTAACTCGCAAACGAAGTCCCCTCCAAAAAAGTTCATTTTCCCCTCCCTATAAGAGGCAACAGCTCAGCCAGCAGTGTGAACAGGTTCATCCAAAGACATCATCAGCCCAACAGGGTGCAGGGTGAGGCCCAGAGCCTCAGCATGTGCCCCTCAACCTCAGCACCTCACAGCATCACGGACTGAGTGAAGTTGGCAGGAACCTCTGTGTCCATCTGCTCCAACCCTGCTCAAGCAGGGATACCTACAGCAGGGTGCCCAGGACCACATCCAGGCAGCTCTTGAAGCACTCCAAGGAGGAGACCCCACAGCCTTCAGGCAGCCTGTGCCAGTGCTCTGCCACCTGCACGGCCCAGAAGTGCTGCCTGATGGGCAGATGGAACCTCCTGTGTTCCAGTTCGTGCCCCCTGCCCCTGGTCCTGGCACTGGGCACCACTGCAGAGAGCCTGGCCCTGCCCTCTCTACTCCCTCCCTTCAGGTATTTATAGACATTGATGAGATCCCCCTGGGGATCTCCTCCTTATGCAACGGCCAGTCAGTATGTAGAAGAGTCACATGAGACTAGCACAGATGCTGGGAGAGCAGGTTTTAAATTATTCCTGCACAAGAAGAAGGCAATTAAGCAATGCCTAGTACGATGTGGGCTTTATTTGAGAATCCTTGCACCCTTGACTATAGCAATGCACCAAGAACACAGCACTCCCTCTTCACAGCACATTTAAATATCAGTGCTATCTCCAGTAGAGAGCTCTGCAGCAATTTCTAGGAAAGGTGACACCAGAGCACCGCAGTTTCCACACCTCCTGCTCGCTGCCCTTGGATAGTTCCTTGCCTGCAGTCAGAAGGGCTGGAAAACTTGCTCCCATCCGACAGCAGCAATGCAACCTCCCTCCCCCACTTCCCAGCCAAGATCAAAGCCCTTCTGAAGATCCCACCCAACAGTCCATGGGAACAGATTAACCACCCTTTTTCTTCCAATCCTCACTTTGCTGAGGGTGATGCTGCTGGAAAGATAAAGCTTTCACATACAGCTTCTAGGTTGACTCTCCATTCCTGAAACAGGTCACGTGCCAGCAGGCTGAGCTCGTGCCCTGCAGTTAACACTTCACTAAGGCAAGGGCACCATGCCTTTGCTGTACTGCACCACCTGCAAGGAGGAATTTCCCCTGTAGGAGCAGTGGAGAGACAGAAAGGACAGGGAACACACCAGGCTATGGTACACAGAGACAAGATGTAAGCATTTGTTTCCCACAGCCTCCTCCTGAAGGAAGAATCCTGCACAGCAATCCCCCCTGCAAGCTGTATGCACGTGCATCAGTCACCCAGACCACCGTACAATGCCATGCCAGAGACCCTCGTGGTGGTTACTTGCTCCCTCATGTAGCTTAGAATTGGTCACATCTACCTCCACCCTGTGAACCTTCCTGAACAGAGGCTGCAAGCCAGATGTGAAAGTCAAGGATGAGACACCAACACTGCTAGGAAAACAGTTTTGACACAGAAGCCCTTCTGCTTTTCCCACAGAGCCATCAATTTTGATCACTAAAAACCATAACACAAAGGGATTATTATTTATTTTAAATAGAAGCAGCAACTGTCATCCTCAAGTCCACCATTTAGCTATACCAGCAATCTCTTCCTACATAAGCTTGGCTCTTGTGTAGAAATCTCACTTGGAACTTTACCACTCCTATCATTGCTCAAAAAACACGGGGAGTTTCCCCTGTTCCTCCCTTTCCTTTGTCCTGGTATTGCTAAGAATGGTGATTTCAAGGCCACCTGCAGTAATGCCTTGCCTGAAAAAACACTTGTGAATTAGAAAGGGAACTGCCCCAGACATCCAAACCCTTGGCAGCAGGGCAGAGGACAAAGGGAAAGGTCTGTGCCATGCCCTGTGTTCTCACAGGCTGCTCTCACTGTCCTGTTGCACCATAGCATAGAGACAATCACAGTCTTGATCACTCTGTGCATCACCCAGAGGTGTGGCATTTCAGGAAATTTTGAGACATGCAGTGAAAATGAGGTATTTTTCTTCCTCCCTACCTGCTCTTTCCCAGAATTTTTCTAAGAAATCAGCTGTAGGAACATGAACTTCATTTACTAGCCTGGGAATGAGAAACACGTCACACATAACTGAGTAAGCACATCAATTTTCATCAGATATGCTCTCAGATAAAACTCCTCAGTGCAAGGTACATTTGTCGCTATTCTGAAGTGAGACCAGCATGTCACAGTACAGAGAGGTAACAAGCCTGTTCGGTGCCAGTTGGTATCTCTCTAAAATGAGACAAAGGAAGGAGGAAAAGATGTCAGAAATAGAAAGTATCCATATTGTTAACTCAAACAGAAGGTTATATATCCTTGGGGCTCTGAACTGGTACAGGAAGACTTAAGCAAAGGTAAAGTAACAAGTACAACATCCCAGCCCAAATAAAAGTGTCCTTCATTGTAACATGGTAACTGCAAGGACCAAATATAAACCCAATCATACATTACCAGTAACATTACATACCGATTTACTGTATTCAGCAAAGCAAACATTTTAGTTCATCAATTACAGAAAAATTCTGAACAACCCCAGTGCAGCAGGGATCTCCTTTTAGAGCTTCTCACCTCCAATCCTTTCTGATTTTTCCACGCTGGACTTGGGGAAAATGTATTCTGAGCACTAATGACTCTTTTTTCTCCCATCAAGTCCTCACATTCAGCACGTTGCATCCACAACCTTTCCACAAAGGCTGAGTGTTGTGTCATGTACTGCATCTTTCCCTACAGAACTACGTGGCCTTCCTGAAACACGCTATTGTTTACTTCCAGTGTTGAGATCTGCATTAGTCTGACCTTATGACTTAGAGCCCAGAATCCACAAGACACCGAAAAAAACACTTAGAATAGCTCAGTTAGAAAAGACAAAGATTATCTAGTCCTGATCCCTCCAGGGCTAACCAAAACTTAAAGCGTATTACTGAGGGCATTGCACACTGACAGCCACGGGCATCAACAACCTCCCCAGGAAGCCTGTGCCAGTGTCTCACCACCCTCACAGTAAAGATTTTTTCCCTAATATCCAGTCCAAACCTCCCTTGGCATTGCTTTGTGCCATTCCCATCCTGCCATCAGCTCCAGGAGCAGAGCCCACTTCAGGGAGGTGCAGGGAGCAGTGAGGTCACCTCTCAGCCTCTTGTCCACACCACGCAGCCCCACGCCCTCAGCCTCTCCTCACAGGACATGCCTTCAGCCCTGTCATCAGCTTTGGTGCCCTCCTCTGCAGATCTTCAAGGACCTTAACAGCCCTTTTTATAGCGTGGAGCCCAGAAATGCATACCATGTTCAAGGTGAGGCTGCACCAACACTAAATACAGCAGGAGAATCACCTCTGCACTTATTAAAACGAACAGAGGGAATTATTTTCTTCCTGCAGACTTTCTGTTCCTTGGAGTGGGAATCCCTGCATTTCATTACTGATTTATGAAGACCCTACTTGCTACAGTCCTTTACAGAGCTGCAAAGGAGCCCCACGCCTTCTCCTCTCAAGCACACTCACAACAAAAGCTTAGCTTGTCTGCTGTAAAGCTCATGCACTGCAGTTCTGAAGAAAAAAAAATGTATGAAAATGGATTTTTGACTACCGCAGAAAGTGACTGAAGACTAGAAATAAAAGGACTTGGGACACTCTGCAGGACTATTCACAGAAGTGCCACACATGGAACAGGAATGCTCTGTAGGAAACCAGGCTTTGCTCCCTGGGCAGAAGCATTTTACCTTAGTGCCTTGATTTTCCTCCAGCCCTCAAACTTGCACAACACTCAGCACCTTGCAGACATATGCAGAGTGCCAGGAAGCCTAAACAAAACCATCAGTGCAACTTTCCAGGTTCCATGGCAGAAAACACTGCCACACGCATGCAGGGCAGACACAGACAGTCCTTGGGAGTATTTTGACCACAGCGCACTCCAAGTTGAGGAGACAAAGTACAGTGACCTCCTGGAGGTAACGGTGGCAATAGGCTTCCATCTCTCACATCTATCTCCCAGTATTAACAGCTTGCCAACACAAGCAGATCACCACACCTGCTGAAGAACAACTTGTACAGCAGACTGAACTACAAAAATGCCACTTCTGAAGGAGGAGGTTAAAAAAAAAAAAGTTCTGCAGCAGAGCTGCTTTGTAGTCACACCCTCAATTATTTCATAACTTTTCCAGTACAGAAACCAACAGCAAATGCAACCCGTCCATCCAGTTCCGGCACAGGTGGGAGCACACATTGGTGTCAGGACAGTTACCTGGACAGGTCAACACTTCTGCTTCAGATAGCCATTCCAGTGACCTAGATATCAAAGGTCTCCCTAAAATGGTTCCCAGCCTGAGGGGACAGAAACCTTTTACTGCAGTGGCACCAGGAAAGGAAGGTGACCTCAGGTTCCCAGTCTCAGATTGGATTCTAGAGGTCTATGAGATGCCTTGCCTACCTAGGAAAGGTTACAGCTTCCCAAACAACATTTAAGATTTCACAAAACCCCTTCCTAAACAGGAGACCCTATAGGAAGGAGGGAAAAGCAAGCCATTCACAACTGGCCAGTTTCTCCACAATAGTTACACAGACTTAGGGACAGCAGACTAAATTTATACCTTAGCCCAGCTCGTACAGGAAAAGCTTTTTAGTAGAGACAAAGAACAAGTCAGAACCCTATGCCCCTGCAGGTCTGTTGCCAGAGTTGTGCTACATAGCTTAAACCTTATTTAAAACTACTAAAAGAACATTGCGAGATGATGGTACCTGTTTACGTGAGCTATAGAAAGGAGTTTCTGTTTCTTACATCCAGAGGATTCACTGCAGAGTACAGTAAGCCTACCTACAGTTGCTAATCCAAGCAGGAACAGTCATGACATAATCCAAACCTCTGTACAGGTATAGAAGATGAGAACAGGTTAAACTGAGCAGTTTTACTCAGTGGACAAGCAGTCACACCAAATTTTGTGTCCACTCTTGGTGTGGAAAGAGGTTGCTTTGTGGTCATACTGGTATCACTGAGTCAATCCAGCTGCAGAACTTCACATGGAAGCCAAAACCCTGCGTCCATCTGGTGTGCTCCTCCTCAAAGGCTGCAGGACTAAGCCTTCTTTTCCTTCAGTCACGTAGGACAGACAGCAACCCTCAGGCTAGATCCAAGGACACTCTGACATTATGCTGTTTGTTCGTATGTGGCACCTTTGTACAGAACATTGCCAAAAGACAACAGAGGTGAGGCAGGACCAACCACACTCTCCCTTCAAATCCCTCCATAATGAAACTTGATAGGTTATTATGTGTCATGATGCAGTCTAGATCTAGCTCAGGACAATTGAAGCCATTAAAAGGAATTTTAACAGTGGCTGGTAAAATGTTGAATGAAAAAAAAAAAAAAATCAGATTGAACCACCCAGTTATTTACAGCACAGCAGACTTCCTGTTTTGATGCAAGTCAGCAAGATCTTCTGGAAAACCCAGGAACAAAAAGCAGTAGTTAAAGAGGATAAGTTAGTTAGAGAAGCTAATGATCCATCACTGTTAGACCACAGAACAGAGAAAACTGCATCTATGCCTATCCCTTTCCAGCAATAAGCGTGTCAAAGACTAATGCACAGGAAAATGAAGAAATTAGTGAATATAAAAAAAAAAAAAAAACAGAAGCAAGCATCTAGCCATCAGAACAGGAGGCAACCCATGCCTCTGCGGTTTTGGATAGAAGTTTTCTCCCCTACTTCTCCTGTCCTTCCTATGTGCACCACAGCAGTTTGTTATAACCAGGCACTGTGCTGGGGACAGCAAGGGCAGAGCCTTTATGATGCAGGCTGGCAGAAGTGAGTCTGAGAAGCTCAGAACAACAAGTCTTAGCTCAGCACCAGGTGAGCCACCTGAAAAAGATCACTACCAATAGCTTCCACCCCCCTCCCCAAAAAAAAAAAAAAAAAAGCTAAACATTAAATCATGTTTAGGATCTTATTCTTCTTATCTTAAAGCTCATGGACTACTTAGAAAGCACTTTTTAATATACTGCTATGTTTTAATCAAGTCTCTTACAAATTTATAATTTTGGAGAATCACATGTGATGTTATTAGACAATGCTGTAGGTTGAATCTCACAGCTACATAAAAGGGAGAGGGGAAAATACACCCTACTTTACACCAGAAATTGGGAGAGTAAAGACAAATGGCAATACAAGGCCCAGCCCACAGTCCTCTGACCCTAAGGGACTTGTTCCACTGACCTAGCTAGGCTTTGGTTCATGGCATTTATGCTCTGAAGTTCATGGATTCACTTCATAGCAGTTAAGTACAAAACCATCCCCAGAGCGTTCCCACTATGTATCCTGCTACATTGGCAGAGCTGTGCTTTGTACGACTATAGCAAATCATCTCCCAGCAAGTTTTGCCAGTAGGAAGGTGGGTTTTGCTAGCCACATGAGGGATTTCTGCCTGCCAGCAGCTGACCCACACCTCTAACTCAATGCCGAACTAACAGCACATCTTGCCATCACAAGCTCGCTCACAGCAGTGCAGAAATTCCAAATTTATTTTTAGTTGATTGATAAAGCCAAGAGGAAACAGCTTTGCAGATGAGCAGCAGCACCACGCTGCAAGCCCTTGAGCAGAACCAGTCACAATGTGACTAATGACAGACCTCAAGGGCTGCTCTCAACTCCAGTAACATCACTTTTTGCTCCCATACAGACAGAACTACAGCCACAACACGGTGCTGCACACCTCTTTCTTTCGCATTTCTGAGAAAGATTACTTGCTGAAAAGCATAAAGATTTTGTCCCTCAGGGTTCTGTCTTGGGACTGGTGCTCTTTAACATCTTTATCAATGACCTAGATAGTGGGATTGAGGGCACTCCCGCAAAAATTTGCTGATAACACCAAGCAGAGTGGTGCAGATGATACAACAGAAGGAAAGTATGCCATTCGAGGAGACCTGGACAAGCTTGAGAATTGGGTCCACGAGAACCTAATGAGGTTCAACGAGGTCAAGTGCTGCACATGGGTTGTGGCAATCCCAGATGCATACAGATTGGAAGAAGAAATCATCGAGAGCAGCCCTGCAGAGATGGACCTGGGGGTCCTGGTGGATGAAAAGTTCAACATGAGCCAGCAGTGTGCATCTGCAGCCCAGAAGGCCAACAGTATCCTGGGCTGCATCAACAGAGGAATGGCAGCAGGGAGAGGGAGGGGATTGTCCCCCCTCTGCTCTGCCCTTGTGAGGACCCATTTGGAGCGCTATGTCCAGGCCCAGGGCCCCCCACACAAGAAAGATGTGGAGCTCTTGGAGCAGGTCCAGAAGAGGACTACAAAGATGCTCAGAGGGCTGGAGCACCTCTCCTATGAGGAAAGGCTGAAGGAGCTGGGCTTGCTCAGCCTGGAGAAGAAAAGGCCCCAGGAAGACCTCAATGTGACCATCCAGTACTTAAAAGAAGCTTAAAAACAAGAGGAAGACACCTTTTCATGGTCTGATAGTGATAGGACAAGGGGAATGTTTTTAAACCAAAAGGAAAGATTTGGGTTAAACATTAGGAAGAAGTTCTTCACACAGAGTGGTGAGGTCCTGGCACAGCTGCCCACAGAAGCTGTGGATGCCCCATCCCTGGAGCCGTTCAAGGCCAGGTTGGATGGGGCCCTGGGCAGCCTGAGCTGGTGGGTGGCAGCCCTGCCCACAGCAGGGGGTTGGAAATGGATGGGCTTTAAGGTCTCTCACAACCCAAACTATTCTATGATTCTGTGATTCAGTGCTGAGAAGACACAAGCTGCAGGCAGCCGGTCCCAGCACCTGATCCTGGCCCAGGTCTGGAGACTCCATCCCGCACTGCACCACACAAGGGCCAAGCCAGCATCACATATTTGAGGCTTAGCCCACCAAGATATTCACGTTGCGACAGTTCAGCAGCAAGTTTACAGGAAAAAACGCTGTGGATTTCCTTTGCTAGACATGGCAGTTGGATGATTTCTATTAGTGTGATAGATATACCCTACAAAAAGTCTTACGATAACCAAGGTACTGCTGCAGACCAATTCACCTGAGACACAAAGTGTTCTGTACAGCTAGCAATATACCTTAATGAAACATTTCCAAGACACTTGTGTGCACACTAACAGGCAGGTTGCCGAGCCAGTGCTTGTTTTTTCCCCTCTCTCAGTATGCCTTTCCCACAGCATGCTGCTTAGGATCACGGCTGCTCGATCCAGCAGAAGCCTTATTGCTACCCTGACCTCCTGGCCTCCCCTCTTCTCACCGGATGCTCACCTAACACACATGCCATACAACAGCAGCAAGGCACACTTGGTCATAGCCTTGGATAAGCTCCTGCTTGTCCGTATCGTGACAGCATCTCTCCGTGGTAATGCAGGTCGTCAGCAGGCCTTGAACCCCGAGCTGGCCTCCTTACTCTATGCCTCTGTATCAGAGTAACCAAGGAGTCTATTCCCCTCAGGGTGCCCTGAGGCACCATTATAACTGAGCGCAGGAAGATAATTCCGCCATCCAATAGATGGTAGTTTTCACAGATCACAGCAGACACTCTTAGGACCTGTTTTACCCTCTCCTTACCAAGAGCTGAGTGAACACAAGCTCTGTTAAGGCTCCCAAACCACAGGTACACACCTTGCATGGAGGGGCTGGAAGCAGTCAGTGCCACACACTGCTGTTACCAAGGGCTTCCAGTGGCTGCTGCAGGCACTCAGCACCCTCTGGCTACCTTACATGTAGCGGTAACAAATGCTGTGGTGTCTCTGCAGACCAGCTGTCCCCTCATCTCTTAGCAGGGGATAGTGCCAGAGTTGTCATTTAATACAGATTTGGAATTCGTTCCCAGTTTTACACCATCACAGGGGAAAGTTAGCTTAGCTCAGAGGCACGAGACAAAGGTGTGACTGATGCAGAGGGCGTTTTTTAGGCAGGCAGCTAGGGAAGAGTCCAGGAGAAGTGAACATGCTCCTATCAGCATCACCTGGCATTCACCTCTCCAGCTTTAGCAGTAGAAGAAGCCTCAGTGTAGGAAATTCTGGGCATCAGGCACATGCTTGAATCCAGCATGCCAGAACACACTGCCTTGAGAGTTTTCTTACTTTCTCAGACACTTTGCATTCCCCTTCGAGATTTTCAGAGGACAAGCCTCCAGATTCTCAGAAGCCCTCTGGTGAAACAGTCACAGGAAGAAGTGTGGAAGAGAAACTGCCAAGTCACATCCTCCAAACCCTCTGCTTAAGGTGGAAGAAGGTTTCTCTTTCAACAAGCCAACAAAAGCCCCCTGCTCCAGCGCTACAGCTGCTCCACCACACCAGGCTTCCCCCGCAGAAGCCGCATTCCAGAAACTCCCAAAGCACAGGATGAAGCAAAAGCAAAGAGGAGGGTTTCCTAACATTGGTGGCCCCTAGGAGCAGCTTCTCTTGCACAAGCAAGCACAAGAGGCAGCACTATCAGCTAGAAGTCAGGGTAACCTGGAGAAATGCGCCTTTACACAGGTAGGGCCAGACAGCCTAGGAAGCCTTCCAGCCCCTCACTGCTCCACTAAGAGCAGAGGGATGAGATTAAACTTCGAGCCAAGTCTATGCTGTTCATGAGGCACCGCACAGGTCTGGCACAACAGAGTAACTTCAACACACATTTATTTGCTATATATTCCTCTTCCTTCCAAGCAGCATGAAAGGGAAGGTGCAAATGTAGCTCCTGCCTTCCCTGCTAAGGAGATTTCTCTCCCTTCCCCACTCCTGGCACACGCCTGCAGGCTGCTCCCCGCAATGGTGAGGAAAGCCAAGCACCCGCTGCACCTGCTTTGCAGCAAAGCTACAGCACACTGTCTCCACCAGGAATTCACAGTGGAATAGCTAATGTGCTTTAGTTATCCTGCTGTAAGAAATGCTTTTGACTTTTGCAGGATAGATTACAACAGAAAATTTCTTCCTGTTTTACCTTCAGAATGTGAATAAATACACTGTGATCTGATCAGACTTTAGATACATCAATTCTGTTAACAAGACAGACCACAAACACTGGCAGCTCCTCTCCCTCATCTTACTTGCCACCAAATTAGACAGGGGATTCCAGTCCTGCCTTGTAAAACATTGTCTGGTTTATTCTAAAATGCTTTAGACACACACCTGCTTCTCCACTCTACCCTCACCCACATGCTGAACAGTTAGCTTTAACATAAAATAGAAAACTAAAAGGTTCGGTTTTCAGCCCAAGGTCACACTGGAAGTCAAGTAATGAGTTTCCTATGGTGAAACACCTGTCACAATCTATGCCAAGTGGAAATGATTCTCACATGTCAACATTTCAGGTGACTTTGCTTAATGAAACCAAGCCCTTTTTCAAGTTTTCTCCTCCCTTCCCCCTCACCTTCAGATGTCAGTGTTCTTTCCTGCAGGGCAAAGTAACCTAACCCAAGCTTACCTGCCCTTATTAAAAGAAGCCT
>WBMW01002528.1:24335-43882 GCA_013396635.1 Penelope pileata | reverse complement strand
GCTCCCGGACCATCCCCTCCTCAAATAGAGGGAAGCTCTTCTCAACCAGAGGGAAGCCCTCCATTTTCCGGACTCTATCACTCACCTCCAGGGTTGGGGAGTCCCGAGGGGGAGTCTTAGAAGTGAAGACTGAAGCAAAGAAGGCATTCAATATCTCCACCTTCTCAGCATCCTCCGTTGTCAGGACACCCCCCTCATCCAGCAGGGGACCCACATTTTCCCTAGGCAATGTTATACTACATTATGACATTTTAAGAGTTAATTTGAAAACCCTCCAGTCTTGTGCCATGAAATTCCTCAGGCAACCACCATGTTTTCCATCTCTGTAGAGTTTCTCCACTAATAAAGCTGATGTTACGTTGTCACCAGTTTTACACAGGAGGAGCCAATCCTTCATATGGTATTATGATCTGACACTGCTGACAAAAAAAAAAAAAAGCAAGCATTGAAAAAGGAACAATGTGCATTTGGCTCTTAAGACAGTCATGAGGTGAAAATTATATATTTTACACACTTTCCTAAATGGCAACCCCATGCCCGAGTAACATATGCAGGCTTGTGTCCTTCATAGTCATTGGAATTCAGATGGAACTCTGTTGTTCTAAAGAAGAATTAATCTGCCCCTCAATCTTATAAAGTAGAAAGGAATGAGGAAACATAGGCTGCTAAGTGTATAGCTACCATCATTTTACTTGTCCTGTGTCTTTGCTAAGTATTTCTTTAAAATAACTTTTTACATCTCTATCTTATCTCCTTATCTTTTGCTAGATTAGACAACACGTAAACTCTATTAGACCTAAGAGAAGATATTTTAAATTCAGTCTTTAGTTTGAATTGCAGTCCTAAGAAGTGACTAATTCATCCATATAAACAGCCCATATTTGAGAATCTCTTTCATATTCCTTGAGCATGCAGTCTATGAGTCTATTGGTGTTGCAATAGCTTTCAAAATAGCTATTTTTGAAGTCTGGTTTTACTTCTTTTTTTTAAAATGAGTATTTGTTCTATCTTACTGTGGTGTGTTGACCCTGGCTGGCAGCTAAGCCCTCATCCAGCCATTTGCTCACCTGCTGCCACCAGGATTGAGTAGAGAATGGAAAAGGCAAAATGAGACAGATGGATAAAAACAAAGAAACCCTTGTGGATTGAAATAAAGACAGTTTAGTAAGTGATAAGGTAGGAAAAGAGGGAGAGAGGAGAGGGAAAAAAGCAAGTTATTACTATTATTACTAAAGCAGATTGATGCCCAGTCAGACCTTGCGCTATGGCTACTTTAGAAAAAAAATCTTCCTCCCTGCTAGTTTTATTGCTGAACATGATGCTTTATAGTGTGGCAGATCTCTTTGGTTAATACGGGTCAGCTGTTTCACCTGTGTACCCTTCCAGACTCTTGCCCACCAAACATAGGATCACATGAGAAACAGGGAAGGACTTAATACTATGCAAACACTGCTCAGTAATATCTAAATCACCATGTTTTTTGGTCAAAAAAATGTATCATGAGAAACTTGTTTTTAAATGTTAAAACACTTTCTCTAAAGTCACCCTAATTTTATTTACTAGGAAAATAAATTATAAGTAAAAATCATTTTTAAAGGAAAAAATGAGTGAATAAACCCAATAACTTTCTTTCTTGAAGAGAAAGAGCATAATGACTAAACACAGCTTAATCACACACACAGAGATTTCTAGTTATATTTTAGACTGAGTTTCCTACTCAGAATCTCTTACGAACATTAAATAGATGCCCTTCACTCTTTCAAAAAGGAAGAAAATTTGAAATAGGCAACTGTTTTGCCAATAAAGAAAATTGCTTCAGACACATCCTTTACAATCCCCGATGAAATACTATACAGTTTAATAATGAACATACGCAAGAGATTCCACAAAAACCTCCAACTCACACAGCCAAAGACAGCAATCTCCTACCCAAACAATGCTCCTCTGATGAGTACCAAGCCTCAAAAAAAAAGTATGCCCCTCTCTGCTCTTGGCCCTCAAGTGAGCCTAGAGCAGCCCCACCCTGGGTCCACCCTTTCAGTCATGTGGGGAGCACAGGTGTAAACAATTAGCATGTTCTCCCCAGGCCAGCCACAGCCCATACTCCAGGTGCTCAACCACAGATTCAGGCCATGGTTAACAGTATCCCTACAGCAATCTATTACAGTCTGCCCTCGGGTTTCCTGAGAAAAGAGACTAGAAAGAATCAATCAACATGGAGCAGCTATTATATGACATCCTGTTGCTAATTCCTCAGTCCACATGTACTTGCTGTTACAAACACTAGCTTATTTCTAAACAGCCTATGTCTTTTGCTGGCTTTTAAACTCCTGCAGAGATCATTTTGTACTAAGAAAAGTGTAGTGCTACAAAAATTTTTTATTTGAGAGAGGATTTATGTATACAAGGTTCTTTTATTGAATATATATAGTTTCAGAGTGTATTAAAAAAGGTTTTCTGGCAGGTGGGTAAAAGCAAGTAGATTCAAAAATCAAATTTAGTACAAAACCCTATATGTTCTCAATTGAAGACTATACTAGTAGCATATAAACTGTCACTATGGGATGTGCGAACAGCATGTAAAGTGTAGATAATATTTAAGACACTGTTTTTCAACCACAGAACATTTCATACCTATACTGAAGCACTTCTCTTACCCTTTGCAACATTGTCACTTTTTAAATACTGAAAAGCATCTGAATTTTCTCGCTCTTAATGCACTGGAATAGATGTATTTTATGGCACTTGCTGGAAAGATTTTGAATTCTTCCTGTTTTCTTGCTTCGCGAACTTTCATATTGACTAACATGGGAGTTGTTGTTCAATATGCAGTAAAGCTATTTTGTCAAAAATAAATAAATAAATAAAATAAAATATTCCAGGAAGAAGTCATAATAAAGCATTTGAAACTAAGAAGAAATGTTAGCATACTAATATGTAGCTAACAAGGAATATCAAACTAATAATGAATAACTGTAGATAAAAGTGGGGATAAACACAGCTAGAAACAGCATCAGAAAACTGAAGTTCCAAGCTTTATACATCTTCTATTAAATGTTGGGTCATTACAAATTGTAAGTGTTTGGGAGGATAGATGCAGAATTATGAATATATGAATACATGACACAGCAGGAGGTTTTTATTGCTGATCTGTGAAAATTCTTATGTTCATTTATATAAAACAGCATTTTCAGAATTTTTAAAATGAAGTATTTTGATTTTTAAACCACATCCCCCACAAGGAAACTACAGAAAAAACACTGGAAAATAATTCCTTATTGCCTATTCTCTCTTTAAGAAGCCATTGAGGAAAATAATGAGTTGATTTTCTGTTTTACCATATATGTATTATATGTATTTGTCAGAAGCATATTGACCCTTTTAAACATTTATGGGATGCCAAAGCACAGCTGAGTAACTCATAAATTTATTATTATAAAAATAAAAGTGTCAGAATAAATGTTAATAATTTAATGGAAGATATAATAAAATATTTTTATATTTAAAAAGCACATGTAATAACAAAAAGAAAGTGTGAAAGTGTCCCCATAGGTAAATAGAATTTAATTCTAAAACCAGAAGTATTTTACAATTTGTTAACAAGATTTCTGGCTCAGGCTAAATATATATGTGAAAGCAGTAAACAAAAGTATGTGGATTAGTTGTTATACCATGTGAGGACTGGAAAGTAGCCTGAGAAAGAGAGAAGGTTGGAAAGGAGTCTGGGAGAGAGAAGATCAGAGAGCAGTTGGAGGAGCAGCAGCACATGGAAGGAGCAGAGATCCTAGCTCCAGATGAAACGAATGGTGTAGTTGTGAGAGTCTTGGGACCTTTTCTGTTACTGAGTGCTTATATGAATTAATCTTTTCTCTGGGCATACATATAAACGAGAGAATAAATTTGAGAAAAGTATATGCATTTAAGAGATATTGATTCTTTTATAGAAATATTTCAAGGAAAGAACGGTTTACCCCTCATGATGATGTATTTGTTTCCTTGCAGCCTACCAGCTGTACATGGACTCATCACTGACAACTCTAGGATTAGCAGCAAACATTTTTCATAGTAAAAAGGTAGTTAAGCTCTCAAAAGGTAACTTTTGTAGGCTCTGAGAATTGCACCAAAACATTACCAAGTGCAAGTGTGGAAAACTGGGAGCAACAAGACTGTGTAACTTCACCTCTTCTACTAAGATGCAGAAGGCACTTAAGTTAGATCTGCGCGTAAGTGTCAAGGAAAAAAAAATAAAGATGATGAATCAAGTCTGTGATTTGTCTAAGAAAACTTTCTTAGAGGGGGTCTTCATGCGTCATGTGGCAGTGGGACAGTAACAAAATCAAAAGGTTTAGAATTTAGGAATAGCATACTATATAAAATAACTTGTACAGCAAAAAAAATAACAACAAAACTGGTCACTTTGGTCCCCAACCTAGAGGTAGGCTATAAACAAAAGATTTTCCCAGAACTATCCAAAACACCAGTTTCAATGGGAGATGTGATCAGAGTGAGTATATCATCCGAAATCATAGTACTATTATTTTAATAAGATTTGAGATCAAAATTATGACTGAGATTTCCCTGTTTCATTCCTTGCTCAGTATCTTTCTGTTATATTAACAAGACTTTAAATTTTTACTGCTTTGTTTACCCTCCCTGAAATTATATTATGTCCTGATCTTGGTTGCTTTTTCCCTAAACAAGTACATAATTTTTAATACTGTGTCACTAGACATAGTTTTGCTGTTTTATTTTATATATTGTAAAATAAAAACATTAACATGGATCGTAATTTAAAATAAGATAATAAGAATATAAATCTTAGTACCAGCTTAGAGAGAATACCTATTATCAGGGACTGGAAAAAGAATTAAGTGGAGACTGCTAGTGTTAAAAAAAAAATAGTTCCTTATAAAATATTCATTTGAATCCTGAACTCAGCCTTTCTTGAGCTGAACAACAAAGTCAAAACTCCATCAAAATATTATTAACTTTCAGTAGTCCTTTTTGTTTGACTGGTTGTTTGTTTTTCTCTTTTTTTTTTTTTTTTTTTTGAAGATGAGACTAGGTAAAATTCAAAACCATCCAAAAGAGTGACATAGTTATACAAAATGAAACAATTTTTTTGTTTCATGGTTTGTTATTTAAGTCATAGAAAATCAGGTGATTTGAATTCTGTTGAAGGCTGATTAGGAATTTATGGCAAACACCCATACAGTAGTAGGTAATCTACCTTGCCTCTCTCCTGTCCCCTTTTTTCAGTATTTTTGCCTTATTTCACCACTGTACTCTTAACAGAGTAATCAGTCACTGACTTCCTGTACAACATGTGAATACAAATTAAAGTGGTCAGTAAGGCAATTCTGAATTTGCTTTCAAAAGCCACAGTATAAACTCTATTTCTTAGAGCAGAGATTTGTTTTGATAAGAAATTAATCTTGGGAATAAAAAGACAAAATTAAATGTTCCTTTTAAAAATAGTGTTGTTTTTTTTTTATTTACTAACATCAGTTAAGATTTCTTTGCTTTTTTTGTGGGGGAAATATGGGGGGGGAGGAGGTTGTTTACTTCAGAGTGGTATGCAGAATTATTTCTCATTTTATATTCTGAAGATTCTTACACTTAATGTAGGCTCTTTGTCTCTGACATGCTAACTTTATATATTTTTCAGGGTTCAAAAGATGTATGATATCACTGATAGCATGACTACAAGAAAAGACATACTAAAATCCATAGCAGAGTTGTTCCTGCTGTTAAGGCATGAACAAGTGATCTACTACGCCATGGTAAATCTAAGATAAATCTTAAAGATCATGTAGAGGTCATCAAAATGCATTGATTTAAGCCCCTGAGAATCCTTATATCTAGACTTGAGCACATTATTTGAATCTGAGAAAAGATTAAAAAAAAAAAAAAGTTCACTGGTTATCTGCTTAAGAGAACAGAGCTGAACAGCTATCCAATAAGTAACTGTAGGCACTGAGATGCTCAGTTCTACAATTCCTTGTATTGATAGTATAATAGTTCAGGCATAGAATTTACAAAACTGAAATAAATATCTTCTGTTCTTTCCCTACTGATTGTACCTAAGAAAATGTGGCTTCACAGCGCTCAGAATAACGGAATTTGTTAAAAGTTAAAAAAAAAAAAAAGAGAGAGAGAGATTGTTTCTGAAATTCTGCTTTCAACATGAACTTAAGTATTCCGGATTTTCCTTGTTGTTGCTAGGCTTCACCAAAGAGCAGATCTTCATTACAGTGTAATGAAGCAGTTGCACACACATAGTCCAGTAAAGGTGAAAGATACTTTGAAATCCTTTTCTTTGCTACTTCTGAGATATCATAAGAAAGACTCTGAATGTCAGTTTTAGTTTACTTCAGCATGCAGTTGAACTGTGATGGTTTAAGCTTTCATAAGAGGTAGGTTTAAGGAAACTGTTGCCCATGTCCTGAACTGATGATTGATCACATGGTGGAGGAGTGTGGCTGGCCTGGAGATCACACACACATTATTTGCACTCATGATCCCCCATGACCAGAAGGGGTGAGTCCGGGGTGGCACTGCCCTAGTCTAGGGCTTGTGCAAGGGCCAGCCAGATAAAGCTAGAGCAGCTGAAGGAAGTTGTGTAAGAAAGAAGAGCTCAAGAAAGGGAGTAGCTCAAGAAAGAGAAAGAATTGAAAGGGAATGATGTGAAGCAGAGCTCCCAGGTCTGGATAAGCTAATGGTGTGGTTGTGAGTTTGGACATCTTCCAGAACAGTAGGACGCAACAGAAATAATTTTCTGCCGGTCCAGCATCCTATGTGAGCTTTTCAACTACAGCTGAAGTCAAGTTCAAGATGTACCGGAACAGACTAGGATCATTCAAGCTTCCACTTGCAAAGTCTGAGATGGCGCTCTTTAATTAATAGATGAAGGCAAGTAACAAAGGACTTAACATCTCCCTGCTGAACAGATTCACCACTGCTAAGGGAAAATGTGAGCAAAGGTGAAATATTCTGGCACAAGATAGTACATGGAGTCATGTCTATGACTCATCTATATTAATAATTTGTTTAGCCTGGAAAATATTTATCTAAGAGTGACAGAATAGCTGCACTGCCAGCCCTGGGACTAGGATGAGGGAAGGAGAAGATACCAGTGACATAAACTGGTGCTGAAGCCTGATCCACAGCCAAGAACTTAGGTAAAAACTTAATGCAATCAAATTGAGACTTTAGTAGTAATCATATCTAAAGGGAGGTAAGGACTTTGAAAGATTTCTGTCATGTCCCACTGGTCCTTTACAATTTCGTTCTAACATTTGATTGCAGACTAACTGAACTCATGTGAACCTGATTGAAGGCTGACTCTGAACATAATGATACTCTAGTTGAGATGAAGATGTCATGATGGGGGTAAGCATCCTGGTGGGAGTTAGTAAGAAGGTGTTATTTTTATGTTCACATAGGCTTTAAGTTGCAAAACAGGCAAGACAGCAGGTATCCAGTATATTTATTCAATGTCTAATTTCCCACTGGCCTACATAACTTTTACGTTTATTTGAAAATACTTGCCAAAATCATTCAGTCCTAGTAATATCTACGGACTTCTGAACGCAGATCTTGAAAAATGAGACCCAAATACTTGTTTAATGTTTACTGAGTGAACCACACACATCAGAGTGACGTTCTCATGGAAATTCAGTACTTGTCTTGGATTTTGATTTTTTTTTTCTTTTTTTTCTTTTTTTTTTTTTTAATACAATCATGGAACAAACATAGCTGTATAATTTAAATGTATAGTAGAAAGCTCTAAATGAATTGGGCACATTTTCCATAAATCACCTGAGACACATAAGAAGTTAATTTGGTCTTGCGGTTTAATGCATGAAATAGGGGAGACAAATCTAAGTAAGATATATGTCTGAAAAGAAGCAATTAGATAAAGCAGACATAGTGTTCTTGAAATCCGATAAGGAACAATATGTGTCCCTGAGTCCATGCTGACTGCTAATGACTTTAACACACAGTTCCCTTTGGCGAAAAAACAACTTTGCTGTTTCTTGGTATCTTTCTCCAGAAATAGACTTTACCAAGAACCTTTCCTTTTTTTCCCTTGCATTACATATAAGTTGTTAGTGTGTTCAACACTGTAACTTGAATAAAACATATTTTAAAACTTGGTACAGAAATATAGAAATTTTAGTGATGTAAGCACAGCACACATAATGAAAAACACAAAAGTGAGGAAAATAAATTTTAAAGTTGCAAATAGTAGAAAAATATATTCCAAATATGCTCTGAGAGCTTTCTAGGTGGTTCTGGATGACCTAGACAGGCTTGAGCAGTGGGCACAGGAGAACCTCATGAGGTTCAACAAATCCAAGCTCAAGGTCTTGCACTTGAGCCATGGTAACCCCCACTATCAATACAAGCTGGGGGATGAAAGGATAGAACATGGCCCTGTCGAAAAGGACTTGGGGGTACTGGTGGATGGCAAGCTGGACATGAGGCAGCAACACACAAACCAACAGAATTTTGGGCTACATCAAAAGAAGCGTGGCCAGCAGGTCAAATGAGGTGATCCTATCCCTCTACTCTGCACTGGTGAGACCTCACCTGGAGCACTGCGTCCAGATGTGAAGTCCTCAGCACAGGAGAGACATGGACCTGTGGGAGCGTGTCCAGAGGAGGGCCACAAAAATGATCCAGGGGATGAAACACCTCCCCTATGAAGACAGGCTGAGAGAGCTGGGGCTGTTCAGCCTGGAGAAGAGAAGGCTCTGAGGTGACCTGATAGCTGTCTATCAAAATCTGAAGGGGAGCTACAAGAAAGAAGGGGACAGACTCTTTAGCAGTGTCTGTGGTTATAGGACAAGGGGGAATGGCTTTAAACTGAAACAGAGGAAATTAGGTTAGATTTAAGGAAAAAATTTTTTACAGTAAGGGTGGTAAAACACTGAACAGGTTGCCCAGAGAGGTGGTGGAAGCCCCAACCCTGGAGACATTCAAGGTGAGGCTGGACCAAGCACTGAGCAACCTGACCTAGCTGTAGGTGTCCCTGTACATTGCAGGGGAGTTGGACTAGATGACCCTTGGGGGTCCTTTCCAACTCTGAGGATTCTGTGATAATGGAAAGAAAATATAAAAATTATGGTAAAAAAAAAAAAAAATTAAAAATAGATTCTTGATAATTACCTAAGGAATGAAGTGCAAATTATAAGGTGAAGTACAAATTACAAGGAAAAGACAGCACAAAAATCCTTGTATCCAGGAAAGTTAAATAAAGAATTAGGTGAGTAAGTCAGTGGTGAGCATAACTTGTCATCTCCTTTACCCTAAATTTCAGATTTCTGTAACCCACAATGAACAATAGATAGCAAGCCATATGGCAAACACAGGATGAAGGTCGCCAACTCCAGCCTCTTGCCTGAAGTGCATTTATTGCCAATCTTTGAGCAGATTCCTTACAGCGTGTTAGACAAAATGTAGTCAGAAAAAGGCATGATTTCGTTTGTCCGTATGTACATACAGATTCATAAACACATATAATATATGCAAAATATAAATGTTTTTGTTTCCATTCTTTATTAGTTGTATTCAAGATCTAATCTAAAGACTTCTAAGCTATGAAAAGTGATATTTTGATACCAGCCTACCCCGATAATCTCTAGGAATTATGGGATTATTTTTCAAGACCCCCTGACCTGCTTTACATCCTAGCTTCAGATTTTGAAATATTTATTATTTTATGATCTTTTAGAATGAACAAGGAAAGCTGAATTATTTATGAAGTTCATTTGTTGTTTCAATTCATGATTGCTAAAGGCAAAAGAATATTTTGAGGGAGTTCTTCAAATTTAAACGTTTACCAATCATGAAAGTCCACTAGAAATCCAAAATTTAAAATTTAGGCAATCTAAAAAAAATGGTTTTCTGAATGGGCAATTATTATATTAAAGATCATTGAAACAAACATGTAAGAAGAACTGAGATGAATAAGTCTTTATGAACTACATTCAAGTTTGATTCAAAGTTGTAGTTCTTATTTGTATTTTAAGATGGAAATCAGGAGAGCCTAAGAATCTCTATTCTTGTCCATTTTCTCTCTTTCATCATGTACATTTCTTTGCATAATGTAGAAGAGCAGCAGGGCAGAGTAATTACAGCAATCAGTCTCTGAACACATTAATCTGCTCTAAACTGCAGGGAGTAAATGGTGCAGAAAGAAATTGAGTAGAGAAATATTTCTTTTGTTTGTGGCAAATCTCATGCCAAGCTTAAATCATGCAAGGGCAACTTGCAATTTATTTCATGGCTGCCTAGCTATTAGCAATTAAAATACCTGGTAAAAATGTTTGATTTGAAGAATCTTATAAAGCATTTAGTTTATGTTGGCTAATGAACATGCTATTGTAAATAGTAACAAAAACTCGTCTTTGTTTGCTCTTATGGAGAATAATTCTTGTTATTCACCATACTCTTCCAATAGACCATAACTAATTGTTTTCAATAGCAAATATGATAAACCGGTTGATTTTTTTGCTCCTTTTCTTGCATTCATTTCATTCCATTTCTCATCTTGATTCATACTCTCCATAAAAAAAAAAAAAAAAAAAAAATAAAAAAAAACAAAAAAAAAAACAAAAATAATTTTGGAAAAAAAAAAAAAAAAAAAAATCAGAAATCACTAAGAACAAAGCCAAGTTAATTTTGGAAAACAAACAAAAAACAAACATAGTATCCTGTGTAGGTATGAAGCAATATGCAACTTTCAGATCAAGTTGATGAAATTTCTCTGAAGCTACAGTGAGAAATAGTATTTTTGTTTTAACTTTCCTTTTGTTCTTTTTTTGAGTTGATTTTCATTAAAGCTACGAAACCACAGAAGGCAGAAAAATGTTTTATCAGTATTACAGATATAAAAATATTAAATTTTTCATTTAAAACTGAATTTCAGTCTCCTTAATTCACTTTTTCTATAACAAACAGTTGCATTTTATTCAATGTTAAGCTATCTCAACTCCTAAAGTATCTTCCTTGCCTTTAGATCTACAGGGAAACTGTTGTGCCCTTACTGTGCTTGATATGGAAGGATTTCATTTTGTTCATTTTTTCTTTTTAGGGAAACAGCAACAAAAGCAGTGTATTCTTCAGGAACTTCAGGAAGTTCCGCACCAACATGCGGAAGAACTTCTTCATGGTGCGGGTGACGGAGCACTGGAACAGGCTGCCCAGGGAGGTTGTGGAGTCTCCTTCCCTGGAGATATTCAAGACCCGCCTGGACGCCTACCTGTGCAACCTGCTGTAGGGAACCTGCTCTGGCAGGGGGGTTGGACTCGATGATCTCTCGAGGTCCCTTCCAACCCCTGCAATTCTGTGATTCTGTGATTCTGTATTATCTTTAGGTATTCAAGTTATAACCCTATAGAGCACTGGGTGTGGAATTTTGGTTAGTCAGTGCTGATGTTCTGTGCACAGATGCAAAAAGGATGTGATCTGTGCTTATTTTTGGAGACAACAAAAACCCCTATATCATTAAAATCTAAGTTATCACATTTCTAGTAAAGGAGGAGAACACTGAATCAGACAATAGGATATAATAAGAGAGTATTTATGTTAGTATTTCTTTACTGGCTTTTGAATGTGCCCTGTGTTTTTCTGTTTCAGAAATCTGATAATATTGAGCTAGTTATACATACAGCTCATGTGCAGAATTTTATTGCTTCTAATAAATATAGTAAGTGGCTTAGAGGATGTTAAGTGTTGCATCTTCTCCTAACAAATCAGAATGGCAAACATCTGTCAAAAATGATTTGAGACACCCGATTTGTATTTGGGTGGGAAAGTGGAGAAAATTACATGTCCAAGTTCCTCCTTTGATTGTCTGAAGAACTTAGTTTGAACAGAGTACCTTTTATTTCAAACTCTACAGGTCGACTTGCTAAGCTGAAAAATACCTGTTCCAGCTTGTTATAACTTGGGCTCTTTCGCTCTTTATTGTTGGGTTTCTCTAAAACCAGGTTTTTACTTCAGGAAAGTCTCCAACAGTGGAAAATACCCTGTGCCTTCCAGTATAATCTGCATTCCTCTCTGTCATCCACTTATTGCAGACCACTGTGCTGTGATACAAGAGAGTAGGTCTCATGCTACTCAAACCTATCACATTCTAATGTCAAAACTGTGTCATTTCTTTATCAGGATCGTGCTTTGTCTTTCCTCTTTGGTTAAGCTAAATATTGCTGTAGTGTGAGGGTGCTGATAAGGTCTTTTTTGAGCCTGGAGTGATTTGAGTCTCAGAAGGTATACACATGATTTGGCCTGTGACAGCAGGGTTAGTGTTAAATGAGACCTCACTGAAGAGTCACAACTGAAAGAAGATAGTATTGACTCCGTAGATACCTGAATGGAGAAGTTTTAAAATTAAGTATATTCTGTGAGGATTTTTGTATATTGTTGTGGTTTGAACTGGCAGGCCTGAAAACACCACACAGCCTTTTGTTCACACCCCCCCTCCTCTTCCCAGCTGGGATGGGAGAGAGAATCGAGAAATAAGGTAGAACTCATGGGTTGAGATAAAACTATTTACTAACAGAAAAGGAAAATAGAGTAAAATAACAGTAATGATAATTATATGCAAAACAAGTGATTGTACAAAGCAGTCGCTCACCAAACGCGACTGATGCTTAGCCAATCCCCAAGCAAACGGGCCCTCCCAGCTCACTTCCCTTCCGTATATTACATGATGTCATATGGTATGGAATATCCCTTTGGTCAATTTGGGTCAGCTGCCCCGTTCTTGTCCCCTCCCAGCTCCCTGCGGCCCCCCTACCCTCTTCAATCTCCTGGCAGAGACATGCAAATATCCTTGGTTCTGTTCAGTGCCGCCAGGTGTTATCAGCCTTGTTTTCCTTCTAGAATCAAAGCACAGCTTTGTAGCAGACACTAAGAGAGAAAGTTTCAGTTAAAAACTAAGACATATATAAATAACTGGTTAATGATGTTAACAGTATAACTCTGAATTGCTAATCTGGTGAATCTATTGCCACATACTGAACCACTGAACCTACTGCCACATTATGAACCACAGCACATACTGTTGTGTTAAAAGAAGCACCAAAACTTTCACCTAAATGAAACTTCACAGAATCATTAAAGTGGTTCTGTAAAGGACAGGATAATAGGATGAGGAACGTCCATTATGTTTTTCAAAAGAAACTCAAAAATACATAGAATTATGTTATTATTGACTTTACATAATAGAAATCATTTAGTTACTATTAAAAACATTGCTCAAAACAGCTGTTGCCCACAAAACCCTGCAGATCTCTGTGATACAAACTCTTACAGACCACCGACTATGTCACCAACACTTGGTATAGAAGCATGTGTTACATGGGCTGTTCTTCCAGTTGACTGGCTGGCTGGCTGGCTCTCTCTCATCTCTGTGAACAGCACAGGCAAAAGACTGTTCACCAGTGCTTATCACTTTCTTGGTGAAGAAGTGAGATGAGAGGAAGTGTCAGATGTGTGCTTCAGGTATAGTACGAAGCTCATGCTGATGAACTGAAGTGTATCTTAGACACCACTCAAAATGCTCCAGAAAGATTTATTTATTTTTTTTTAGCTCTATCAAGAGCTATATTCAGGGACTGTATGATAAAATGATTGGATTATCAAATTTTTGTTAATGAAAACATTATCCAGAGGCACTAAAAATATCAGCAACTGTAATTGTTTAGCACGCAGTCAGACAAAACACAGACAGAGCCTGAGAGGGGGACACTGAGCAGTAAAAGGGAAAATCTTGAAAAAAAAAGTAAATAAAGCAAGCTGTATAAAAATGCTTATATTTTATTCTGAAGCAGTTATGTCCTTAAGATCAAGAATGCTACATCATCTGAAAGTTGCAGTAGGATTTTAACTGAACAAAAGTAATTTGATCTCAAGACAAAAATTTCAGGAGTACATCAAACCATCTGTTTACCATCTCTGAGGAAGTATTAAATAAAATTGTTTCCTAGTTACCTTTTGTCTTAGTTCTTAGCTGAGACGAAGTTACATTTGTGACGCTTTGTTTTGATTCTAGAAGAAAAACAAAGCTGATAACACTTGGCAAGGTTGAATACAGCCAAGGACATTCCAGTCCCTCAATTTGTGTCTCTCTGCCAGTGAAGGGGCTGGCCCGGCACAAGGAGCTGAGAGGGGGCAGGACCAGCACAGCTGATCTAAACTGACCAAAAGAATATTCCATACATGACGTCATACCATATGACGTCATGTATATATGGAAGGGGAGTTAGCCGGGGAGGAGCTGCTGCCTGGGGACTGTCTGGGCGTTGGTAGGTGGGTGGTGAGCCCTGCTTTGTGCATCATTTTTCCTTTTGTGTGCGTGTGTATATATAATTACTGTTATTGCTTTTACTTCCTCTGCTGTCTTAGTAAATAGCTTTTATCCCAACCCACAAGTTATACTGTATTTTCTCCTAATTATCTCCCCCATCCCACTGAGGGTAGGGGGGTGAGTGAATGACTGTGTGGGACTTAGCTGTCTGCTGGGTCAAACCACAACGACTTTTAACCGAACTTCACCAGTATGAGTTTTCAGCTACTGTAGTTACAGCTGTAGTTGGTATAGCTTTGAATGCTTCCTATTCATGCTTTGAAGAATGGAGATATAGCCTGTCACAGTCAAATGAAACAGCTTTCAATATAATGTCCACTAGAAAGCCTATGGACAGGCTGGGGCAGAATTACAATGTTCATTCTATTTCCCAAAAGAACAGACAGGAAAACAAATTTCAGCTACAGAGCAAAAATAAAGGTTTCTACTGCTTTGTGCTTTCAGTCATAAGAAACTGTGCACAGCAGCGTATGCTTCAATCTGAGATGTGCTGCTTTTTTTTTCTCTTGTTTTTTAGTGTATTTTTTCATAACTAAAAATGCAAAATACATTTAATCATCTAATTCTTTCTTAATTTAGTTCCTACAAAAGGTGTTTGGAAATAAGTACTTACTTAAATTTACAGTATCATGACCAAACATAATAAACCATGAAAAACAGATGAAAGCACCTAACCAGCAAACCTGAAAAACAGAGATATTTTCTATTTTAATTCATAATTTATTTGAACAACTGAGTGAAAACACAATTCACAATTGTCAGTGCTAAGGATAACTTGTAGCTGAGATAATTTCTTATCTAGGTACGATGGAAAAAGAACCAGGTTTAAAGGAAAATGGCATAATAAAGTATTTTGCAGAACTAAGAAACAAAGCTAAACCATGTCAGGCTAAATTTCTGCTATGTATTTTGTTTTTCCACCACTCAAATGCTTAGGAGTTTGGGGATTAAAAGTAGAAGACTTTTAGATATAATTCTGCTTCATGTCTACTGCATGTATTTCTTTTCTTACTTAAAGAACTACCACAACAGAAAGTCCTAAAACTGTTTAAGGTATTGACCAAGAGATATGCATGCATTTCTTCTTTCACTTTGAGCATGCAGCACTACCAGGAGGCAAAATTTCAGAACAACTGTGGATAGGAAAGATATGAATAAACCCTTTACCTTCACCTAAGGGAATCTTCCCCATTTAAAGTGATTTATCATTTTACATGTTAAAGTATATATCACATTTGGCTCAGTCATACATACTTATTCCAAATAGTATCACTTATCTGATATCACCTTTGAAGAACTTATCTATTGCTGTTGTTTCTTTTTAGAAGACTATGTCAAACATCAGTGATGCTTAGCCTTCCATTTCATGACTTTTAGTAAACTCAGTTCAGAGTGCAGAATTGCTTCCTGGGAGCATACTGGCTGCTGTGAGTTAAATGAGAGAGAAACAACTGGAGAGATGTTAAGATACAGGCTATGTTTAAGGACATGAGTAAGTAAATTAAGCACACTACAGAATGATAAAATCTACCTCTTTAATTACTCTTTTGAGGGGAAATAGTCACGTATATCCCCTATGTTATACTGGGCTTGATGGAGAATTAGAGTAACGAAGAATAATAAATGTAGAGATATGATATGACTTGTGATGAAGGCGCATCATCTTCACAGAGTTAACTGTTAACCACCACATCCCTACATGCCTTATAACATTCACTATTTTTTTCCTGTTGACTAACTTTTTCGTGCCTATATATTCTTTCTTTTGGACACTGTGTGCACATGTAAGTTCAGTCCCAGCGTTTAAATACTATGATATTACTGTAACTAACATTAAAAATAAGGATGGGAGTAATTAATCAAATTGACTTCTGTTCCAAACTTGATGGACAAATTAACATAGAAATGACTTTCTATTAGTTATAGGAAATAAGCAAAAAAAAAAAAAAAAAAGTATACGTAGTCTGGAAGTTTTAAATTTTTCTTCTGGGTTTCCTAAGTCTTTAAAGGCAATTTGGCTGTGTTGCAGTCTTTATTTCTTTATTAAATAGGCAAAATGATTGCACACTGAAATTCACTTTAATATTGACGATCTCTGACATTTTTTAAAAAAAATTTAAATATTAATGGGGCTCCTGAGTACCAGCATTCCTAGTGAGTTGTTCAGTCCTATCTTAGGGACAAAATCTGATGCAAGAACAACTTACTAATTAGCAGCAGCTATTTGCATCTACTGATTTGTAGTTCTGCATTCATGTTTGCATTTGAATTTAGTAGATACCTTTATATTCTAAATATACTTGGCTCTAAATTTGTGACCTCATTTCAGGAGTCAGGGTGCTTGTGAAAGGGTTATCAAGGCAGAGGTGGGCTCAAGCTAAGTGACATCTGTGGTTGTTTGGAGCTACTTCTGCTATGTTCTTCTATTTAAGCTCCAAAATTCACTTCTAATTCATCACTTATCTTCGAGAAAATACTATAGTGTCATAAAACACCTCAATATATAGACTCTTCATTTCCAAGTACATCTGTCTTTTCCAATCAGGCTCATGTTTCAACTTTGGATACATATAACTAGGAAAGTATTTTAAAAAGATTTTTTAAAACATGTAAATAACACAGTTGATAGGTTAGGGAATGCTGGCCTCAAACTATCTTCTATTCTGGACAAATGCAACTGTTACCCTAGGCACCAGGATGCGCTGATCACCAGAGTTGATATGATTACTCCTGTTCTGCAGTAAGGCTGCTGCCAATGAAAGGAATCATGTATCTGGAGTGACAGAATGGTAGCACCAGTAAGCCTTATTTTCCAGGGCTCTTCTGGTAGTCTCTATCCTAAAGCAACCTGTTTTCCCTTCCCTTCCTCCCATGTCTAAGTGTTATTTATATTGTTGGGAGATTTGAACCAGATCTAAAAGTCTTGAGTCCAAACTCAGCTATCTGCCAAATCAGAGACTAAAAATTATATTTGGGGAAGGCAGTGGCTGAAATACTAGTTTCTTTTTGTTACAAGATTCATTAAATATTTCTGAATGTTGCATGCTATTTTTAAGACATACATTTATTTTAAATTTGTGCTGTATAGTTGTTGAATTAGTTATGTTTTACTTCCTTATGGGCATCATAGCAACCAGACGTCTCATGTAAATTCACATAGTGATTGAGAATAAAGCAAAAGTCAGTGATCTAGTCTTCAACTCATTAAGTTGCTAAATCTTAAACATAAAATTTATTAGATTTAGAGAACAGATCCCATTTATGGCCGGGAATCACAGAGGCACAATACCAGTTCATTATTTCTGTCATTTAATCATAAAACCTGATATACGGAATTAATATGCTATTCACAGATACTGAATGCCAGAAATAATTGTGGTGTTAAACAGACTTTTTACATTAGTCATGTCCTCTATAATATTATTTTTGTGACTCAGATAAAAACAAGAAGGACTGCTATTTTGGGGAATAAGTCACATGCAATGGTATTTGTCTTTTAGGATCATTTGATGAGATTTCCAAACTTTGATATAACCCAAATATCTACATTACTGCAATGTGGAGGCTAAATTTTATGTGAAGAAGCTAATTAAAATGAAGAAAAAAGTACAAGATCTCTCCTCTTTATGACTCTTGATCGTTAGAGTGACATAAAGCAATCTATGCCATGAGAAAAATATGTTTTGCAGGTTATATTGCACAGATTTGAAAGAAGCAAAATGTCACCTGACTAGGTGCGATGAGTCACTTGGCTAGTGTAATTAAAAATTTGCAGTCAACAACCGGGGAGTAACATGACTAGCTTGAAATCTAATCTTTGATTCTTCTGTCCAAATCATATTTTGTCACTCATCCAACCAGGAGTAATTTCTACTTAAATCTGAAGTGTTATTTGTACATTCCTTTGGCCACTAGAACTCAAATTTATCTGTCATTAAGTGCCATAATTTGAGTGTTGTCTTATGCGAAAAGGTATTTATAATACAATAGATGTGAAAACTCATTAGCTTACACAGTAGGACTGTAAATGTAATATTTAATACTTGTATTATCAGTAGCAGTATTTTTAAGCAAGAAAAGTGTGATTATTTGATTTACCTTACTGTTGCAATCAAAATAAAACTTATTGTATATATACATCACTATTTGAATATGCATGGAAATGTTAGGTTTTAGTCTAATTATTTTTAACTCAAAGCATCAAGGAAATTTTGTCATAGGAAATCTTTTTTATTTGTTTCTCTTTTCCTTCAGAAAGTCTGTATTCATTGAGCAGAAAAAAAATTAATAACAGAAAGGCATTGGTGCAAAAAAGTGAAAAAAGGGCTTCTTGAAAGTAGCTTTCACGTTCTGAACAAGTTCTGTTTCTTTTCCTCCCCTCCCTCCCTCTTTCAAATCATTGGAAGGATAAGGTTATTTGTGGTGTTAGCAAATTGTTCCTGCCATACAGACTGTGATGTATTTCCTATCCTTTACTCCGGCTTTGACTGGGTGATCTCAGCCACTGTATCAAAGGAATAGCTCTTCTGTAATAAAATTAATTTCTGTCATACCCAGTTGTTTGGTTCCACATTGTGATAAACTAATCAAAAAATTTATGCATTTTTAATAGAAGTCAAGAAACAGTGAAATTCATTGAATCCAAGAAAATTTAAATTATAAGAACACTGATTATTTGCCAATATGTTGCTTTTCTCAACACAGTGTTGACTCACTCTAACACTTTACTTACTTAACCTTTGCAGACAGACTATAACATATTTCTCTCTTTTTTCTTTATTGTGACACGTAGTATGCAATAACATCAAACAAAAATATTTTTGGGTGTTTAAAAAGCTGAACAATAAAGTAATTTAAAAAAAAGATAAAAATGGTCAGATTATTATTGTATGAGTTTTACGATTGCACCAAGAAGATCAATTAGATAGTACTACATCTAGCTGCAAATGAACCATGCTACACATGTAAATCTGTCACCAGCACTGAAACTAAAAGAGAAAAGGAATATAATATAATCACTACATTCCTTAAACAAATTTGTTCAGCGTTTTTTTTTTTTTTTTACAGTAATTCCAGTTTTTATCATTTACAACATCTTCAAAAACATACTAAAGTAGTAGATCAAAAAATTTAGGCTGGAATCAAAGCCAATTTAAAAAAAAAAAAA